>JACEGR010000127.1:0-400098 GCA_014170235.1 Listronotus bonariensis
TTATTACCATATCAAAATAAATAAACTTTTGTATAAATAATATTTTTATATAACTCAAAATGTTAATTATATAAAATTTCACGATATCCCTAGTTTTTGCCGCCAGTGTATGTAAGCTGTTGGTTTGATTTTAAGACAAGACCTTTTAGGTAATACCATACACTACTTAGAGCAAAAGAAGTTTTTTTTCACTGCGCATTTGGAAAATCTAAAATGACAACGCCCCTTTTTCATTCATACTTACCACATTATTAATTTCCCTACTACATAAAGGTTGATGACCTTCAGTCTACTATAACACCCCACAATGTTTACACTTTCATTAATAATATCCAGAGAAGTCATTCAAAGAAAAATAATTGGCAAACCTGCCGCTAAATAGGCGCTGGCATAGACGTCATCTTAAAACAAACATGCCCGAATACCCATTTCCTGTTTATCTGAATGCTCCGATATTCTTTAACTTTTTAGTTAATTTGCTTAGTTATTTTTAAAGTAATCAAGGCGTTTTAGATACATTACCTTTATTTAAAAGAATTTTCTGTAAAAATTGATTCTAAACATGTTCGATATCATCGGAAATCATTACAAAATCAATTTGTAAGAGTATGTTTTTGTGCATATTTTTCTGTATTTTTAACATAAATCAATGTATAATTTTTCCTCTCTTTCGATCCAAAAAGTGCCGCCGTTGTTTTCCCGTGTCATTTTCAAGTGAATTTTCAATTTACCAAAGGACGTCAAAAAGCAGATCGCCATTACACCAAACAAGTGTTATTTGTGTTGCCTAAAAGAGGAATCAAAACAGTAACCAAAGTTGATTGACAGCAACGAAGGAAAATTTTTGGGATATCATGTGTGATATATTTTATTTGAGAAAAAATCTGAAAAACGTGTATTAAATACGGAATAATTAGGTTTAAAACTATGTCTTTTAATGCAGATTCTGACCTGGAAGTGAAAGTTCGTAAGGGTAAGCTATTACTAACCAGATTAATAAAAACAGATTTTTAACCTCAAAACTTTTAGCAACAGAAAGAATCTCCAGAAAACATGCATATTGTAGCAAATGAGCCTTCTCTAGCCTTTTATAGACTTCAAGAGCATGTTAGAAAAGCCCATAACTTAATGGTCGATAGACGAGCTGATGTCAATAAACTGCAAACTGAATTGCAAGGAGAAGATGTTACGATATGGAATATGCAGTAGGGTTAGTGAAATGATCATTTTCTTTTTAAAATACTTTTATATTGTTTCTTTTAGAGCACTAAAGTCCATGAGTACTGCTGATGGAAAGTTTTAATAATATTCGTGAAAACCTTAAAAATGCAATTTTTCTGGAAACAGCAACTTAAATATGAGGAATCAAGAAGAAAAAAGTCAGACGCTAACTCCGTTTATAAACGACTTTCTGCACATATTACTCTAGATTTACCGAATTACCAGAACTTTCAGATGTCGTCAGAGAAACAGCCAGTCGTGTGGAAAGTATAATGAGCAAAGCTACACATTCATCAAACAGCTAATGTTTTTATTTTTTATGTAGGGAATTTACTTTAAGAAGAAGTTTATTTTACAAGCTCTGCTATGACAAAATCCAAGCACACTGTCTGTGTCACATGAGTAAAATTTAAGTTAATAGGTTCACACAGTAGTGTGATTTTTGTGCATAGACCATTGGTACTTAATTTTTTTCAAGGTTTGCCATAATTTGAAAACTTTTGGCAAAGAACTGTAAAGTATTTAAGTTATGATAACAGAAAACATCATCACTCCCACAAAATGTATTAAATTTCTTTGCTGTTGCCTCATTTTCTTTGTATACAGGACCTCATTAACGAAATTTAGAATACAAAGTAATCTGAATACTCCAAAACATGTAATCGAATAATAAAAAACCTTTATTTGAACACTGGAATTTCATACCAGAACAGGTAAAAATATGAAAATACATATTCTTCTCAGCAGTAATACTGGCAGAGAAATTATCAACTTTAAAAGTTGATTTTTTTAGGAAACTAAATCCTCCTCTTATGCAGTTGCATTTGCAATAAAAAGCTTTTAATCGAGGGGAAAACCACCTTCTTGAATTTAGAAATATACTTCCCCATACCAGCTCAATAATTCTCTAATTAAAAATAATATTTTATGAATTATAAAATTTTAAATGTATTATTCATATATAAACTGCTTTATTTGCCTTTGATATATCTTTTTTTATATATATAAAAAGTTGCAAAAGTAAAGTGTATTAACAGTACTTAGTTTTATTGAAGTCCAACGGTATTAAGGGTAGGTCAAAAGAATATTGAAAATTTCTATTATGGGTAAAATCAAATTTTTTTTAAAACTTTTTAAAAATTTGAATAGGGAGGACCTTGACTTGATATTTTTGGACTAACTTTTGATTACAAATACATTTTTTATTAACCATTTTGTTATATTTTTTGAACTAAGGGTACTTTACTCCTTAGCAGTAATAATTTTTTTTACCTATTCTGAATACATACCCTTTAACTTGCAATAAATTAAGTGCTGCTTATATGGTTCAAGACTATCAAACAAGTTAGATTTTTTTGAGAAATTACACAAAAAGTTTTAATTTTCTTGCACATTAAATGGACTACACTATATACAGGGTGTAGTGTAAAATGTGCGAAAAAAAAAATTTACCACAGATTCCTGAGGCTAAAATATGGCGATCTAATTCAATTTATCTTAGTCCAGTTCTGGTTTTTAGTTTTTTATAATTAATTTTGATAATAATAGGTGTCTTGAACAAATTAAAAACAAACTAACTTTTTGAACTACTCTGTATATAACTTTTAAAGAAAAATTATTATTTTTTAACATATTTTACACAATAAAGGAATCCTTGGTTAAAGTTGATTTAAGCAACCGTTTTTCAAGATCTATCTGGATTTTAAACAATCACTTCCTGTACGGCCAGATCTAAGATGTACAGAGTGTTTTAGAATTAGTTGTTAATCTTTTACAGTGTGAATCCTTATGTATTTTTAAGAAGAAAAATTTAAATAAACCTATGTCCCAAAAGACTTATTTTTAAGATACAGGGTGGTAAATTAAAAAAAAAAAAGCTTTCTTACCACTCTGTATCTCAAAAGTTAGGTAATTAAGGACATAAGTTTATAAGAACTTTTCTTCTTAAATCACGTAAGGATTCATACTCTCAAAAGATTAGCATCTAATTCTGAAACTACTCTGTAAAGCTAAGACCACCCCATACAGAAAGTGATTTAAAAAACCAGATATCTCAAAAACGTCTGCCTAAATCAACATTTACTAAGTACACCTTTTTATGCAAAATATGTTGAAGAAAAATATTCTTTTAAAAAACTTACATACCAAGTGGCTTAAAAGTTGTTACGTTTGTTTAAGACACCGCAGGTGGCGCCCTCTAAAGTTAACAATAAAGCTGATAGCAAATTCTTATTTCTCACCTGTTAGCTGAATATTGTTACAATAGACCTAATATTAACAGAATTATTTATAGAAACTAAAACCAGAATACATTTTGAGACCCTGTATCTTCGAAACATTCACTTTTTGACTAAGGTAAGTTGGGTTAGATCCTTACATTTTAGCCTCAGGAATCTGTGGTAGCTTTTTTCTCTTACTTTAGAGACACATTGTGGTGAGACTAAATGTTTTAACTTTTAAAGTTTTAAAAGTTTTGGTTTATAAAAACTGCCAAATATGTGTAAAACTATGAGGGAGTATAGTAGATTTTAAATAGTAAGAAAGGTCATGTCTAAATGATGAGTGCTAATAAAGTGAGATAAATTATTGTTAATAAAGAAAAAAATTTAGCTAAAAGAAAAATCCCAGAAGGCGTCGGAGAAGTAAAAACGGCAAACTCTTTCTTTTTAATCGCGTCGTTTAACTAGTGTGCGAGCAACAAGAAGGGGAAATTATTTGAAAGTGAGACAGAACTAATCACCGCGTGGCTTTCTCTGCTGGATACGTAGTCTACTTCGTGACATGGAAAAGTTCTATTGTATTTGTTAGGGTTATTTGATACCTTGCGGTTGAAAAAATATTTATAACTTTTGAACAGTAAACATGATATCAATGATATGTAGGCAACTAAATTAACGTAAACCTATGCTTTTTCCATAAGTATTAAACGACCGTTAAGTGGTCAAGATTATATCGAGGTAAAACGTTTTTCTCTATTTATTATGTGCTAAATTCCTTTATCTTTTTTTACAAAAAGGTATACCAAATATTAATTGATGTCTTGTAAAATTCTCGCCAGTAGAGAAGATGCCACGGCTCACAACTTCTGTCTCGCTCGATTATTCTCCTTTTGTTGCTCGCACACGATGTAAACGACGCGTTTAGACAGCGATAGTTGATTGCCCTCTTTATTTGTATGACGCTTGTGGCATCTTTGTAACTGATTTTTAGTCTACCATTTTCATAAAATAAATAAACATTCCGTTTAAACGTAATAAAAATAAATTTATTTCATTACATGGCTAAAAAAATAAATTTTATTTAATAATATAAAAACTGTTTTTATACGTTTGGCGTATTAATTTTTGTCATTAACGTGTTTTGCCCCGAATCCTTTAAAAAATATATAATTGCATTGCCTCACGTAAGAGCGGTAAGCCAATTTCTTACAGATTTTATCAAAAAATGCGCATATGGCAAAAAGTCCTGTTTTAACATGAAAAATACGTGCTAAGTTTACCACCACCGTATAATTGTTTTAATTTAATTACTATCAACGATCTATTTTGCATTTATATCAGTTGGTACTATTTTAAGTTAATTTATTATCAGGTTTACTTTAAAATATTCTACCGTGAGGTTTTACTTATGATTTTTAACATCATAACTAAAAATTCGTAAAAATGCATTATACATTTAATATGGCCTTGTGCTTGCCTTACCTTAGAATAATTGTAATATGACAGGAAATAATAAATATATTTTAAGTAAAAACGCGATGATGCAAAATTGTCCATAAATATAAACTTTTCTTAAAATCTGAACTGAAAAATCATCCAAAACACACAGATTATGTATTTTTATTTCTTTTTATCAATAATGCCCCAATAATTTCCCAGGTGGTTTCCCTCGCTTTAAACCCACTTATCTCAAAACACAATATTTTGAGTTGTGACGCTATTTAAGCCCATTTAAATAATATGGTTTAAAAACGGTGTTCACAATCCAGAATTCCGAATTCTGAAGTATTCACTCGAATACCAAACACAGATGTATTTCAATACCAATCAAATGTATTCTGAATAGGATTCAAAATATTTAGTATTCGAATACTACCCAACTCTATACCCTATTTAAATATATCTTCTTTGTTGAGGTAAATAATTTGCTTATTATTTATAAAAGTTCGCAGGTGTTCAGACATAGAAATATTTCACAATGGTGCATAAATTTTAGTCTAGTCTGCCTAAACCTGGGACATCTGCGGTGGATACGCTTTGTGCATACTATTTAAAGTGTGATCGATAGGTAGTATGGATTTTATTAAATTTATTAAGCAAATTAAATATTGAGTATTTACTGGATATTGGCAGACCTAATCTGCAGAGATTGGGTTTTTATAAGTATGATTGGTCTGACTGTCACATCTGTGATGACTTGAAATCACCAATCATGTGGTTTTTATATGAACTATATCCTGACTAAGTCTTCAGGGTCTGGATAAAGCTTATTGTGATATCCTTAATTCTTAACATAGAAAATAGGAACAATAATTTTTATGCAACGCTTTTAAAGGTTTGCAGCTTAGCCAACGTTCATTAAGGATTTCTTATACACAATAAGTAGTTTTAATTGACTACTAAAATGTAATGATGACTACCTTATATACAGTTTTTATTTTATATCTATAACATTTAAGTTATCAATATCATTTAATTTTTTTAAATGGCCCCAAACCTTGCTGGATTGTTTTCGTTGGGCCACCCTGTATAAGGGCCCTAGTTTCAAAGTGTACAGTCTCCATTTATCCCATTTAATACAAAAATGAGATAAATGTCCTGATATTTGTAGTTTTTAGCGTCGAATTTAAATAAATCACTTTTCAGGCCATAATACATCCATAACTAGAGCTTTTAAACCCAAGAAAGAATGTTCAATGTATAAGTTGTTTATTCATTTTTAAAAAATATAAGGAATATTTTCTTATGTTAGCGGCCTTGGGAGATTTTACTAGTGTCTAACAGGTTGAAAACACAAAGAGGGGAAATATAGTCAAATTTGAGGGTAAAAGTAACACAAAATTGAGTTAATGTATACTTATAACAATGACAACAATATGTGCGGGAAATAATGTAAAGGATTAATTCAACTGAAATTAAAGATATTGTGTATTTTTGTTATAGAACGGAAACACTTTACCATTTCTAGGTAATATTAATATTTTGTTAAATGTCATTTGTCATTTGCTGCAAACGCTTTCATCTTTTTGATCCACATTTCAATGATGTCAACTGTTAGGCAAACTTGTTAGCAGCATTAACACAGAAAATCTAATCTAATCTAATCTAATCTAATCTAATATATTATATAAAATGCTAATGTACGTTCGTGTGTCCACGATTTTCGCTATCATCCGCAACTCCGATCGACTACCCGTCGGGGTTACAAATACCCCTTGGTCTCCCATTGTGAGTAAGGGAGTTTGGTCCGGGTGGGTGGAAGTGGGTGGTTGTGGGTGGCAAAAATGTAAAATATGTGTAGTGGCGCCATCTGTTGTCGAGTAGTTGAACTTCATTCAGAACAACGGTTATTTGGGTCTCATATAAACTCCCGAGCGAAGCCGGGAATCATAGCTAGTATATTATATAAAATGCTAATGTACGTTCGTGTGTCCACGATTTTCGCTATCATCCGCAACTCCGATCGACTTCCCGTCGGGGTTACAAATACCCCTTGGTCTCCCATTGTGAGTAAGGGAGTTTGGTCGGGGTGGGTGGAAGTGGGTGGTTGTGGGTGGCAAAAATGTAAAATATGTGTAGTGGCGCCATCTGTTGTCGAGTAGTTGAACTTCATTCAGAACAACGGTTATTTGGGTCTCATATAAACTCCCGAGCGAAGCCGGGAATCATAGCTAGTATACCTATAATTAACAACAATATAATATTGGAAATGTACACTTTAAAAACAGCCCCTCATATATGTTATTTGATATAGTTGTTTCTACCAAACATTGCATAGAGTTTATTTCAAAATTGATAAAATTTGTCATAAAATTGTATTGTATATACAGGGCGTTTCCTAATTTCGGTAAGAAAATTTAAGGGCGCAATTTGAAAACACCCTGTATATTATGACGGAAGAACTTCCATTAAGAGATACCAAATGGTATTAAGTATCTTGTAATAATAATAATTTTAATAATAATACTCCAAACACTATTGTGGGAGTACAAGGAAAAGCCGCGAAATCCACAAATAAGTTTGAATATTAATTAATTTTACTTAATTTTAATTCAATGAAACACATTTTATTATGGATGTTGGTAAACCTAAACATGTTTTTTTTTATTAAAATAATTTAGGATGAACATTGTTTTTAAAAAGCTGGATAGGACTATTAATAAGCTAAAGATAAGCTTAAAGAGTTTATTTTTAAATTAACTTAGCGGTTTTTGCGTTTACGCCCACGATGTCAGTTCTATTAACTATTTTAAATTGCTTATACATTTTTTTACCTGAAATCATGAGTTTTTAAAGGACAGAAATAAATTATGATGGAAACCCAATTTTTGTATTTTTTTAACTTTCATACATTTTGTGTTTATAAGTACAGGTGAAGCAACTTTTTTTCTGCTTTGTTAGGCCGCATTTCAATTGTTTTTACAATAAAGTGACCTAAGTCCAAACGGTTTAACTTAGAGCAAAATGATTCTTACTTTAAAAACACATAAGATATTGACCTTCAAATCTTTAAAGTTACAATATAAAAAAATATATTTTATTTATAACTTCAGTGGTTTTATAATTTGTTATCAGCATATCCACCTGGATATGCGAACGCAGGTTACTGTCTACACCGACTTCAGTAAAGCATTTGACAAGATTAGTCATAATATATTACTATCACGACTTGCAGAAGTCGGGTGTGAGTGGGAGTCTTTTAAGGTGGGTAGAATCATATATCAAAATCGTTCACAGTACGTCTCTATTCAGGGCTTTTGTTCAAATTCATTTATCGCTACTTCCGGGGTACCTCAGGGGTCGCAATTTGGGGCCGTTATTTTCATAATATACACAATATAGGATCTTGTTTTCATACTGCGACAACTTACTTTACGTGCAGATGACTTAAAGATATACTCCTCTATCTCGAGTTTGAGTGACTGTACTAACTTACAAACTGATCTGATCGCTTGAGTACATATTGTGAAGAAAATAGTTTGTTTTTAAATTTGGATAAATGCACAACAATTACATTTTCTCGTAATCAAAATCAGTTTAATTATATTTATCGGTTAAAAATACACCACTGAAAAAAAGTGGATCATACTCGGGATCTGGGAGTTGTTTTTGATTCTAAGCCAATTTTTGACCTGGAATGTTGACGCTATTGTTAATTCGGCTTTAAGAATGCTGGGTTATGTAATAAGAAATGCAGGCCATTTAGAAATATCAAGTCAATTATCTGTTTGTATAATTCTTTTGTTTTAAGTAAGTTAAATTTTGCTGCCGTTGTTTGAGCCCCAGGCAAAACACTTTAGTGAGAGACTTGAAAGAATACAAAATAAATTCTTCAAATTTATTGCATTTTAAACAAAACTTTATCATTACCAATAATGATATCACTCTTAATGAACTCATTTCATCTAAGGTCACTGGAGTGACCGCAAGATTTACTTCTATGACATTATATTTGTATAAAATTTTAAATAATCTCATACAATGTCCTTGCATACTACAAAAATATCAATTTAATGTCCCACAAAGGTCTCTAAGGGTAAATGAATTGTTTTTCTTGCCATTTAGAAGCACAAGTACAGGTCAGAATTCGCCTCTCTGCAGAATAATAAGAAATAGTAATGTGTGCTGAACAAATAGATTATTTTTCAATGTCATTATCACAGGTTAAAACTATATTAAAAATATGTAATTGCATATTTGATTTCCGGCACTGTACCGTCTGTTTCTTTTTCTTTAGTTTCATCATATCTGTAAGTATTAGCTTTAGTTTTATTACTTTGTAAACAATTCACTGATTTCTTTAATTATTATATAGGATAAGGATATGTTAAAATTCATGTAAATTAGTGGATACCCTAGTGGTACTTTTTGTACCTGTTGTATCCTGGACAGGAATAAATAAATAAATAAACAACAACAAATAATTAAATAAGCTTTATATCTAGACTAAAAAAATACTACAATAACACTTTTTATCTTAAAAACAAAAACACCCATGTTCACATATGAACTTTTTTATTTTAATGAGAGGTTTTTTATAGCAGTTTGTTCGCAAACACCCTGTATAAAAGCTTACACGTCCAGCCAGTTTGACGTAATAATTAGGTCTCAGTGTGTGAAACACTAGAAGTTAGAGATTAGTAGACACCTGCATCAAAACGTTCAAAAATAGGCTGAACCGTGGATCTTGCTTTAGACCGTCTCTTTTTTACGCACCCTGTATATTTTATTACCAATAAAGAGATCTTTAAAAGAGCTTTAAGAAAACACCCCATTAACATTACTTTATTAGTTTCGGAAATATGGTCATTCCAATCAGGAATTTGGGTAATTTTTAAAGTACCGCCATTTTGTTGTAGGTAAAGATATTGACTTTATATTCTAGAGTTATAAAGTACTCGTCAAGAGCTTTAAAATTATGTATCATTTGACCCACCTTTTCGTTTAAGAATTTAGGGGTAGTGGCCCTGGTGGTTAAGGGGTCCAATTATGTGTAAAAACCTTCCTCAATAAATATCTTGACGTGTTTAGGCATTTTTTCAAATCTTTCTCTTTTCGCAAATAACTTGAGTGTAAGTTTTTAATGAACACCCTGTATACAAGATGTCCAAGAATATGTGGGCAAGCTTTCGGATTCATATAGAACACATAAAAATAATGTGACAAGTTCATATAAAATATTTTACCAAAATCCTCTTTACAGAGTTATCCACTGAAAATCGGGTTTTCTTGATTATCTTTTATTTCACTTAAATAATAAAATAATTTTTGAATATAATAAATACCAGTTAGAACTCCTTAAAATGGTATCCTTGTAAAACATTAGCCTTCCCTAGTTCGCCAGGGGCGGACTAATCCTTAGACAATAGTACTAATTATTTTTACACCCTGTATAATAAAGGAATAAAAATAATATTTTTAAATAGCCTAAATCCTAAGTTTTAAAAAGATACTTTTGTCCGATATCGATAAAGTGAAGAGTTTTCGAGAACAACAACATTTTGAATAAAGAGGGTTGTATTTAATAATTTTGTTCGTCGGTTCAACATAGGCTCCCTCTTATTTTATGCATTCCCTGGCGTTTATTATTTAAGATTATTGGACCCTCCACAATAATGCAACATTATTTTTAGTTTCGTAAAAATGAAAAAATATTTTTAAAAAATTTTTTTAGTACAATTTTCAACAGAATAACCTATTATTTTTAGGTGTCCCTATTAAACAAAAGATGTTTTTCTCAAAAACGCTTTAATTTATTGACATCTAACAGGAATGCTTTTTTAGCTAAGGGTTTAAGCTATTTAACATATATATTTTAATTCCTTTATTATACAGGGTGTAAAAATAAAGCGTTAGTCCGCCCCTGGCGAACCAATGAAGGCAAAATGTTTTACAATGACACCATTTTAAAGAGTCCTAACTTGCATTTATCATATTAACAAAATATTTCATTATACCAAGTAATATAAAAGTTATTCAAGAAAAACCGATTTCCAGTAGCGTCCTTTAAGAGGCACATATCTCTGTAAAGAGGGGCTTTAGGAAAAAAATTATAGAAACTTGTCACATTATTTTCACGTATTCTACATGAATCCGAGAGATTGTCCACATATTCTTGGACCCCTGTCTATTTTTTTGCTATCTTTACTGGGGGCCATGACTGGCGGCCTTATATACGGGGCTCATATTTGGTGGAGGTACTTACCCGGGTACAAGGTATCCTACTGTACAGGTATGGAATCAGTATGTTAAAGCAGTGGCAATATTCAAGGTAGGGTGTGCTCGAGCTGTGTCGCTGACGGATAAAAGGTGGAAGCGCTGCGCCGGCGGCCACTGATCTTGTTTGGCGCCAATTGGCGCGCTCGTTGAGAGGTGAATTGTAGAAGAATACATAGTAGATTGGTGGAGAGGATTAAATGCATGCATTCCCTATGGTAGGCCGTTCTGTTTCCATACCGGTATATTAATCGGCCGCGCTATAGTTAATCCCAAAATCCTCCTCTTGTGCTCCTCTACTATACTGGGTTGTTTACAGATTCGCAATTTAGTGTAGCATATACTTAGCTCGGGAATACACCTTTATTTTTTTACCGCAATCTACCAAGTATTTTTAACTTTCACAACCGTTTGTTAACAAATTGTCTATTCTCCAGTCGGTCATTATAATATGAGGCGTTGAAAACCAGACCGGACCATCTACATAATTTTTTTAAAGATAAATGTGTAATAAAGGCATTATAAGAAAACGTAACATTTTACTCTAGAGCCAAAAATATATCTGACATTGGCCCAAGTGGCTTCATCCACTCTGGATTTTATAAAATTTTAGTTTTTCCATGGTGGGCCATAATCAAAAGGGACAAACATTTAAATTTTAATATCGTTTTAATACAAAATAAACATTTTACGGCATGGATAAACTTAAAAAATTAGTTCACAAACATAATTTTAATCAAGTATTAGAATATGGGCTGGCGATAGATGGTGAGATAAATTTCAGTAACTGTTAATCCTTCTTTTTGGCCGCTGTTATACAGTTTCCATTTGGGTTACGAGAAAGGCAGGAATTCCTGAAAATCTTTTAATAAAATATTTCCTTTTTTGAATACTAAATGTTTGTATAGGAGTCTATTATTTTTTTCACTAATGTCATATTTAAAATGTAGGACAAATGGGTCTTCTTTCATCAGAACCATCATTATCTAAATCGCGGGTTCTGAGTCACTATCTAAATTATTTTTTTCATGATCTAAAAGTGAAATTAGCAGTGGTTAAATGCGAAATGTATACATATAAAATATTTAAATAGCTTAGGTACCTGCTATTTTTTGATATGTAATTTTTAAAACCAAACTTTTCAAAACCACGTACGTACTTTACAAAATAATAAAAATTGGAAGTAAATACAAAAACACGAGTAATTGATAACAAACCGACTAATACAAGCTATAATTCATTTAAATAATTTATTTATGTAATTCGAATACACACCAAAAATATAGAGTGTTTTATTTTCGCCCGAAAATTTGGACTGCACTAGAATTTTTCAACCTAATGGAAACATAAAAGCAATAAAGAATTAGATTTGGTAGTCATTAAAATGTCCGGTCATTAAGTTTACCTGGTCTTAGTTTGAAGAAAAGGTGTCCAAGATCCGATGTCCACAGCCTGCAAATATTAGCAATATGGATGTAAAATTTTTAAAACTGCGTAAGTTCTTACCTGCTCTTTTTTAAATGTACAAATTAAGTTTTTTCACGCGAAGTATACCTATCTCCTATAATGGTATTAAATATTCCTCCAAAGCAGTATAACCCCAATTATTCTTAAGGCGTGTATACAATTATAGAGGGTGTCTCTATAAGGTATGTACAAAAGGATACCACAAATTCTTTGGACCAAAATACAAAGATCCAACGCAATTTACCTTAGCCGAAAATTTGATCGTTGGCAAGATACAGGGTGTTAAACTTTTCATTTAATTTTAGTTGTTTTTTAAATATAATTTTTATTATTATTATTTTACGAAAGTCAGTATTGCGGAGTCTTTAGACTGGGAAATCCAAGTCTGCTCATGTTTTTGTAGTAAAGTAAAGAGGAAGCCACCTGCAATCCTTTACCATTTTCAAAATGCACCGAGGGGTGAGCTGGTGAGGCGACCGCCTTAGACTGCAAGTTTCCAAGGGCGGAAAAATGATCCGCATTAACAAAAAATTTTGTTTTTCGTTTTGCGCAATATCTTATTTTTATTGCACTAAGATAAAAATTTAAACTTTAATTTTATTGGGGAAAAACTTTTTCAATATGCGGCGCATTTACAGGTTTATTATTTTGTCGAGACACATTACAATAAACTAAATAGCATCAGCACCGTTACACTTAAGCTTATAAAAAGGCAACATCATTAGGTCAGAAAAGACTAATATTTTCGATGTAAATTTTTATTTTATAATTTTAAATACCGTTTGAGCTATACCTTCAAGACGAGTGAAACGAAAGAAATAGTTAATAGTTAGATAATTTCTATAAGGGGTCGTCCATTAATTATTTGATGATTTTAAAGAATTTTTTATTCCCCTAATGATAGTTGGTGAGGTTTTAAACTACCTCTCCCTCCCCAACCCCATCAATCACGTTTATTTCTTTGGTACAAAATGTCTTAATTTTTTTACAATATTATCTTTAAATAAAAGTAAGTATAAATAGTATAATCTAAGTTTATTCTAGAAAATACATATAAAAAATATTTAGATAGACATTAAATTCGCAAGTTTTTCGGATTTCGGTCGAACTTGCACATTTAACTACCCCCCTATCCCACCACCGGTTAAACCTCACTTTATTAATGGACAACCCCTTATAAGCTTTTAAGTACTAAGCTATTTTATACATCATAAAAAAATATTTTTTATTGAGAAGAAATGTTAATGTTCTTTTTAGTATTACAAAAAATGTATATTTCACAGTTCATTTGGGATTGTTTGTTGGGAATCACACTGTTACATCACAATAAACTGTTGTTTTTGTCAATAAACCGGCCAAATTAATGTTAATTTTGTGTAAATCCGTTTTAAGTTATTTCAAAACCACTTTTGGAATTTCCATTAAATAGTTAATTCGATTTAGGTTCTATGTTTTTTGGCTAAACACGTGCAAATATTGTTTTCAAAACAAATTGTTGCCTTAAAAATTTATGTATTAATTACCCATCTGGACATCCTTCACTAATGTAAGATGTATAATTAACGTTAATTAAAATGTTTATTTCCGTTGACGTAAGATTCATTTATTTAATATTCTTAAAGCCCTAAATAGAAACTTTAGTAACAGCAGGGGCGCAGCCCCCCAAAAAAACCCAAACTTTTTGGGAATTTAAAATATATTAGTGTTTTCTAGCAAATATATTCTATAAACTGAAACTTAAGCCTCCCTAAATTCGGGGGCTAATTGCACCACTGAGTAAACGTGTAAAAAAGTCTGAATTTATTTTGTTTGTTTTTATATATGGGTATATTTTTTGTAAAAAAAACTTAAAAATAGTGTTTTTCTTAAAATACTTGGTTAACAATAAATTCTTGCCTCATATGATTATTTTAATAGATTTATTGCCAATGAGATACAGGCTGGTCATTTGAAAACGAAACAGAGCTAATTTTGAGCACTCTAGGTGATTTAGGGAAAACGCTCGGACACGTCAATTTTTGATTTTAAAAAGAAAACATTTTTGCCAATTTCACCCCCTGAAATGCAACCTCACTCCAAAAATCTTAAATGGAAAGAGGTGTCAAGTAATACGTTATTTTGAAGATCTCTTGACCCTGATTACAACTGCCAAGTGTCTGTTATTATTCCCGTTGATATGACAACTTGTCAAAATTTTGATTTTTATTTTTTAACGTATTAAATTACCTGTAAGAGCAAGCTACTACAAGATATCCGAAAGGGTTGTAAATGTTAGGGCTGATAGACCAATTTGACATTTTGCTTCTAACATTTGTTTTTTTTTTCACAAAACATCACATTTTAAAAGCATACACAACAACCATTTCAAAGGTAATAAAAGCTCACTTTATTTCATACCAACATTACAAAAGTTAAAATAATAATAACAGTGTATATGTGCACCTTAAAATTTATGGTGCACATAAACACTTGATGTGTTAAAAGAAAAATAGTCGTTACGATTTATTGATTACTACTAGAAAACCTAAAACTTGATAATAAATGTCTTCATTTTGTTCCTAATAGAGCTAGAAGCTACTGCTCTATATTTTACTATCAAATAATATTTATGTAAATAATATTAGACCAGTGCCTTTAAAAGAGGTAAAAGTAAAAATAAAAATTAAGGTAGGATATAACTCATTGAAAAGGATAGAGAATATAACAAAAATTATAGGAAAAATAAATTACGGGCGATTAAAGGTCGAGAAGGGGTAGAGGGGGTTTAAGTGTAAAATACGATTTTTCTCGATTTCTGGCAAAATTACAAGTATTGTGGAAAAAAGGTAAATGGCTAAGTTGTAGGCAATAAAAGATCCATAACGTGTATATTTACGCTTTCTTTTCATAACCTTAAAATGTATGTGAACAATTCAAATAATCAAGTTTTTGGTTTTTTACTTTTATCTTTTACAAAAAATAAATTATTTTCACAAAATATGGTGTAAACGCATGTCACAAATACATAGACTGTAATATAAATATCGGCATGTTTAAAAAGCAGGTGGTCTTTTTGTTCGTTAAAATCTCTAATTTTCAATGGTGTTTAAAAATATATGTACATTACAATTTTCAACATAACGGTTTTTCTCAATTTCCGGAAAAAATACAAGTTCTACGGAAATGCGTTTTTTGGGAAAAGTTACCGTGGTAATGTATATAATTTTTAACCATCAGAAAGTAGATATTTCAACGAACAAAAAGCCCACCGACTATTTTAAAAATGTCGATATTTTACCACGTGAATTTTAGATTAAAAATTTGACGACTTGAGATCGCCCGTTATTTATTTTTCCTTTAATTTTTGTTATATTTTCTACCTTTTAAATTTGGTTTAATCCTACTATATTTTTTTTTGTTTCAAAATTATCGTCCTGGTGTAAATTAAAAACTGAAAATTAAAATAAGTTGGTGTATCATGTTGTGTGTGTTAGATTATTTTTTTAATTTAGTGTAAAAAAATATCGTTCCATATTTTCTGCTCTTAATGGGTAACATGCAACATCGATGTTGCAATGCTGTTAAGTCGCATGCTGCCGGCGATGTTACTTGGTTTCTATTACTTACCTTTACTTTTTTATTTGACCATTACATTGTCCCGTACAGTATACGCACGTAATTGGCATTTCCCGCCAATATCGTGCAATATAACAGCGCTAATGTAGCAGAGGCTGCTTTCTAGACCCACATAAAAACTTTTTTTACACTTTTCTAAAATATTTGTAAGTTGTCATAACCCTTTTTAAATAAACCCTTCTTATTTATATAAATATTTTTAGAAAAAAAGTATAAAAACACTGTAAATGTTAATAATGTTCTAACACACATAAATTTACCTAAAAAATAAAAATACAAAAAGTAAATGTCTAGACATATTAATTCGTTTTTAATATTCATTCATTTTATTTTCATAAAAACTGTTTTTTTTTATTTCAAAAATAAATATCTTGTATAATTAAAAATGTATAGTTATTTATTTATAAATCGGCTTTAATTTTATTTTTAAACTAACTACACACGTAACTTTGGTGTCATAGGTAAAGTAAAAAGTTTATGACACAAGACTTTAAGATTTGGAGATTAGTGGGGGCAAAAAATATCTTTATAGACAAAAGTGGCACTTTTTAAATAAATATTTAAAAAAATAATAAATACATTATTATTATATTACGAAACAAAATAAATGTGTATTCTTAAAAAGTATTTTTATTAAAAATAATTATTATTTCCAGGACATAAAGAAATCTTAAAAGGATAGATAGTAACGACTTAATATGTCACATACTATTAATTTTATGGATTATTAGAAATAAGATAAAACTAAAATCAGGATAAAAAAATAATTAGACAATCGATAATTCAAAAAATGTTAAATACGTGATTTAGGTTGGTGTAAAAGCCAAAAAAAAATGAATTAATTGACGATAACCGATAAATATCGGTTTATTATTTTGAACATTAACACACATTTAAAAATCCAGCGCCGAAGTATCCGATTATCCGGTTAAGGATCAATTAATCGGACTGTGTTAACTAATACAAAATATAACGAGTTTATTAAATTAACAAACTAAAAGGACTTAATTAGTAAACAGATCGTACTAATGGAATTATCTTTACACATTTACTTACTTTATGACTTTACCTTTATGGAGACTATTTAACTGTAAACTGGAGTTGTTAAACTGCGTAAACCCATACGATTTTATTCATCAGTTTATGTGCATCAAAAACTTAAAAGAATGATAGTCGATGACAACGAAACAAAAGAACTTTCAAAGAAGATTAATACCAAATTTTCAAATTTTTACTGTAAATGCAAAGACGAAATCAACCTTTGTCCGGCTGCCAGATGGTGTTTTTCTCGAATGCTAAAGGAGGGGGACCCCCTTCCCTATATACGCCTGTGTGACCCCTGAGACTGCTATGGCGTTAAACATAATTTAAATACAAACTTATACAACATACAGGGTGGCGCTCTACAAACTCCTCGGTTTCTAGTACAAAAACGGTATTTGGGTGGGTTCGTTAGAAGCATAATTTAAAATTATAGAGAATTATCAGTCTCTGAGAAAGATTTTTTAAAAATGAGGCGAACTATAAATTTTGCGCCCCTTTGCATTTGGAAACATAAGATGAGAAATATTTTTTCCCGTTTTTGGCCAAAAAAATTGAAGAGCAAAAAAAAGGTCCACTTTCAAAAGGCGTTACTTTTTACGTTAATCTACGCTTTTTACGTCTCGTCATTCACCAAAAAATGGTCCCAATGAAAAGTAAAGAGCAAAAAAAAAAGGTACTTTTCAATTTGTGCCCTTCTATATGATGCCAAGAACCCATACCAGTACTTCTACTTTCTACCCTATTTTTGCGCCCCCTTTCACAGCGCTGAAGCGGTAGCTTCATGGCTTCAAGCTTAATCCGGCACTGAGAATTATACAGGGTACTTCAAACAAAGGTACATAACAAACTTCCCTTTTTATAAAATAGAACACACTGTATATTAGTTCATTTTAGAATTGTAAGAATAAAAATTAAGATAAGTTTTATTGGCGATCCCTATACCAAATATGTAAAGTTTTTAAGATATATAGGATTTTGGAAAAATTCATGACAAAAACAAAATTTTAATATATCCTACCTTACTTACTCTTCAATTGTATATTATGTTACATTAATACTGGAATATTATTTGTGCCATCACCTACATTTAAATTTTTTGTTAGAAATTATACATGGAGTCCAGAAAATAATATTTTTAAGTGCAAATTAATCACTTATTTTAAATGGAACACCCCTGTATATTGTCCCATTTTTGAATTGTAGGGATAAGAATAGAGTAAGTTCTTAAGAAATTCCAGCCAGAAATGTAACGTAAGGATTTTTAATAATTCGTAAAGAAAAAAACAAAACATAATTTTCGGATATAGGCCTACTTTGTTATTGTAAATGGAACACTTTGTATATTTTTAAAAAATCTTAAAATTTGATATTTCCCTTTTAGAAAAATGTAACAAAAGCTAAAGTTGTTAGTTGTAAAGATGCGTTATTTTATAAAATAACCATAGCTAACCTTACATTTTTATTTTAAGGGGGTACTTAAATTCCAGAATTTTCAAAAAATATACAAGGGCTTCCAATTAAAATACCAAAGTTATCCTATACCATAAAATTAAGGGTTTTTTTCTTATAGGTTATTTAAAAATCCTAAAAATACATATTTGGCATAGAAAATGCTAAAAAACATTTTCTTTTTTCACCCCCAATTTTAAAAATAAAATAATATATAGGGTGGTTTTAATATAGGGCTATTTAAAATAAGCGAATAATTTGCGAATAACGAATTTTATAGATATGTGAAATATTTTTAAAAATCTGAAATTTAGGCCATCCCAAGTAGATCAAATTTATTTAAAATATTTTTCTGTATCTTAAAATGTTTTACAGGCAGTATTTAATGACTTATCTTAATAACATGATTCCCTATTATTATCATCATTAAATTATCCAAAAAATTGATCCAACATGCTGTGATAATGGTGGTATATTTTTCTCTAAAAATAGTAAACTGGACCATTACTAAAATGGTTATGGCGCTATTGTATGCCTTATTTACAAAGTGTTCCCAACTACATTTAGAAAACAAAAATCTACCAGTTGATTGCTTGAATTGTATTAAACAAAATTTAAAGGCTTGTCCTGTTTTAGAAGTTCTTTGCTATTACCATTTAAAAAAGGTATTTTAATCCGTAACTGCAGACTAGGATTTATTTTGACTCCTCAGTCATTGCATTTTTATCTATGTTTCTAATCGCAACCACTATCTATTGAGCTTAGGGACTCAGTATTTTTTCATAGTCCAGTTTTAAGTGTGTTTCAAAAAAATTGTGTAAATATCGGCCATTTCGGCTTTACAATTAAATCGCGCATTTTTGACAGGGTCAAAATGACCCCAGGTCTGTAATTATGGTATTTATTGTGTTTTCGTTGGGCATTAATTTTATTCTACAGGGTGTCTCTAAAAGGTCTGTACAAATAGCTCCCACAAATTCCTTGGGCTAAAATATAACAATCACATCAATTTACCTAAGTCTAAAAGACCGTGTGGGAGATACAGGGTGTCAAAGTTTTAATTTCATTTTGGTTATCTTTAAATATTTTCTTTAACGCGTTAAACATTTTTGAGCAAATTTGGTGTTGGGAGGTTTTTTAGGCTGGGAATGGAAAACTGCCCATATTTTTCCTATAAAACTTAGAGGGAGCCACCTGCAGTCCTTTGCTTTTTTAAAATACCATAACTTTTTGGAGCCTCGGTATAAAATGGCTTTAATAAAACATTTCTTTTTTCCTATAATTTTTGTCTAAAAATGGTATACCTGGTAAATATCGATACGAGCAACCGTTTATGAGGTATTCAAGATTTAACGTTTTATACTACACAAAATAAATCCCTCACGCTTTATCTGGGCCACTTCGGATTTTTTCTCCAAGCTCCTTAGTCGAGAAAATTGCTGGTTTGGCAAGATACAGGGTGTCAAATTTTCCATCTTTTTTTACTTGGACACCCTGTATCTCGCAAACGATCAAGCTTTCAACTAAGGAAAATTAAGTTAAATTGCATTAAATCGTTGTATTTTGGCCCAAGAAATTTGTGGTTGCATTATTTATAAAGCTTTGAGAAAAATCCGGGTGGCCCAGATAAAGCGTGCAAACACTATTTGCCGGCAATGTACATTTTTCATATTGGCATTAATGGTAAAGCATTGGCAATTGGTGGCAATATTATGCCAACATCTTATACGCATTAAAAGTCAACCCTAAATAAACACTTAATTGCCAATAAATTTTACATGCAGGCGAATTGCCGGCAAGCATACAAAAATGGCGGCATACCAATCCTGATTAAATAAAGCACGCGTTTTTGTTGCAGGCAAATAAATATTGGATTTTTGAAGGCAAACCTTCAACGCATATTCATACTTTTTAAACCATATTATTAACATTGGTATTTAACTAACATTAAAGCAATTTTTTTGATCTGTTTTATTTATAATGGCAGCTAAACAACATTATTTTATGTTTTTTTACATAATTTAAAGGAAATGGCCTTTTCATAACATTTTATTGTTAAAAATCATGCAAATAAAAATTAGGTCAAACAAAATGTTTATTATGTGTATTTTGGAGCGAATAAAAATAAAATGATGGTAAAATTAGCTACGTTAATTTCGACCGAAGGTGACCGCTTTGTGCATTTGTTTTCTACGTGGTTTTCTAGCTTTTTAGTTTCTTTTTTAAAGAAAAGAGTTTTTAATAGACATAATTAAATGTATTCATTACCTAATAAGTGTGTGTTGTGTGATTAATTGGTGATGGCTAGTCGAGAAGGCAAGATATTCAAGTAGACTGTTAGGAGCTGTAAACATTTTGTTTAAAACTTTATTAAAAGTTTTAAAGACGTGTTAATAAAAAATATTATATATATTTAATAGTTTTTTGACATACCGATAGATGGCGTAATGGACAATAAACTACTACGTTTCTGCAATATCTTCGCTTTTTATCGTCTAAACCGTACCCATTAGACAAAAATAATTCGAGAGCGGTCTGCGGTAGGTGATCTCACTTAGCTTTGAAAGAAATATCTTCGGCTAGTGTAAAAATCTGCATCTCCAAGTTGGACAGTGTTCCGAGATGGTACTTTGCATTGCAAGAGAAATTGCATGCAGTAAGGAGTTTTTCCTATTTTAATTTTCAAATAAAATATCTAACTACAGATTTATTAAGATTCTACAGTCACATTATAAAGTCAACATGGCTGAAGCCGATACGGGCGCTACGCGGGGTCGTCGTTGTGCGGTGGGTACGTGGTAGCTTTGTTGGAGTAGGGAAGCAGACTGCCTGTCGTGGTCGCAATCCTCGTTCGCCGTGTTCCGTGATGTGGCAGGCATGCGCTGTTGTAGCTTGGCGTGATGTATACCGGATGTCCGTCGTCTGGTGCCGTATGTCACACCCCTCTTTGTTAAGCCATATTCCTGTAATGGTAAAAGCAATAACATCTCTTATTTTACAACATATTTATACTACATGTGTAGTATAATTGCATTCCTTCACTACAGTTACCAGTATTTCATTCATTTATTTTCGCGTCCTGATTTCATGCCTTTTTGTATGCAATCAGTTTTCTCTGCTGTCGAAATGCTAATGCTATTACTTTTATTAAGATTTGTTCTTCTTTTCTCTGGTTTAACTGTAGTCAAGGACTTAACTCTGCCTTTATCGACACTTCAATACAATAAATATATGTATACATTTATAGTGACACTTTTTGACAATGACATTGACATGATTATTTAACAAGTGTCAGTCTACAGCCCTATTCATATCTATTTATTTTTCTTTTTCGATACTTTGTATTTATAGTAGTATCCCCATTTTTGTTACTACACCCGTGCGCCTTCGCCATTTTTTTTTATTATTTATTTGTTCCAAAACAATATATAAATAAATACAAAACAACATTACAAAATACAATACAATACAAAAATCATTTATAACCGTTTGTCCTATATACAAGCTTTCTTTTTTTAAATTAAAACGTATCTTTTTCTACAGAAATATTATTTATACTTAGTCAAATTCCATTAGGACAAAATCTTTAAATTTATCTGGTGTTTTAATATTTCGTCCAGTTCTGGACACGTTAGTTTTAGGATTACCACTTTGCTTTAGTTTTCACTAATTTTAGATTTAGAACAATTAGTTATTTTCTTATTTAAATTACTATCGATTCTATCCCTATCTATTAATGGAAAAGATACAACCTTTTCATTGTCCTCTAGCTGTGTCTTGTCCGTGATATCCTCCGTACTGATGCTCGATGTTGATGGTCTATCGTTAATGCATGGTGGTGCAAATTGGTTTGGTATTTCGGACTGGTTGACAATCTCCTGGCTAGACGTGTCAGGCTCGGTTCGAGTGGTTCGTGAGGGTAAGGCAACTTCACCTGTAAAAGAGATATCGCTATTTACTTGTTTAATATTTGGTTGATTTACATTAGATACAACATTTTTATTACTAATAGGAAAAGCATTGTTATTTAAACTGTTAAAATGTGCATTATGCCCCCTACATACTCGACCCTGATCTTTCTGTTTTCTAATTACTGTTTGATCATTCGCCAGTTCTCTCCTCTCTTCTTTTGGCATCTCTTCTTCTTCGTTAAACTGGTTGACTTCTCTGTTTAAAATTTGGTTGATATGTCTTTTCCACAGTTTTCCATCTTCTAAACGGCATAAATATGTTGTTTGGCCTACTTTTTTCCACTATTGCTTTTATCCATGCTCTTCTATTTACGTTTCTATAATCGGCAACCATAATTTTTGCCCCTATTTTTAATGTTCTTTTTCGGCCTCCATAGTATTTTATTTGCCTTTCTTGAGCTTTTTATGTTTTTCAAGATGTTCTCCGGATTCTGCATTGTTTAATTCTGGCATCTCCCTTAAAATATCCATTCTTGTTCTGATTTCTCTTTTGAACATTAACAACGCTGGTGTTTCTTCAGTGGAACAATGTTTTGTCGTCCTGTATGAAAATAGAAATTCCAAAAGTATTATTTCCAAGCTTTTACCCTTATTTTTCGGATCTGCTAATCTAGCTTTTACGTTCCTTTTCAGTGTTTTAACTGTATTTTCTGCTAATCCATTAGATTGTGGATGATCTGGTGGTGATGTGATATGTTTAATACCATTCCTTTTGAAAAAATTCTTCATACTTTTAGATGTATATTGAGATCCATTATCTGTAACTATTGTTTTCATCAATCCGAGTCTGGAGCATGCTTCTTTGATTTTTTCTTCTACCGCTTGCGTCGTTATGTTTTTCAATATGAATGCTTCAATCCACTTTGAATATGCATCTGTCAAAACCAATATATATTTCTTCTTTTCCAATTCTAGTAAATCAGAATGTACTCTCATCCATGGTTTATCTTCTATCTTCCACGGTGTAAGCGTGTGTTTTGATGGTGCTGACTTGTTCTGCAAGCAATAAATGCAACTCTTACAAACATTCTCTATTTCTTGATCTATACCAGGCCAATACATATATGATCTTGCAATATTCTTTGTCTTTGTTATTCCAAAATGATGTTCGTGTAGTTCTGACAATAATCTTTTCCTCAAAGATGAAGGAATCACAATTCTGTGTGCCCAGGTTAAAATATCATGCTCGTATATTAATTCATTCCTACGATTAAAAAATGGTCTTATTTCTGGAGTTATTTTCTTTGGCCATTTGGCACTCAAAACATACTCTGCAACTTCTTGAAGCACATCATCTTGTAGTGTTTTCTCCCTTATTTCCTTGTTGTCTATCGGCCATTCTTCTTGCATATCTGTAAAATAAAGATAATTTCCCTTTCCATTATATTCATCTGATATAACTTTGGTCTTAATTGGTGCTCTGCTCAAATAATCCGCAATTAGATTTTTTTTTCCTTCGATATGCTCTATTTCGTACTTAAAACCGCTAATATAAGCTGACCACCTTTGCATTCTGTTTGCATGCATCAGAGGTATTCCTTTTTCAGGATTTAGCAGAGAAACCAAGGTTTATGATCAGTGCGTAACAAAAATTTATTCCCTTGCAAATACTGATTTAATTTTAACATTCCCCAATAAATTGCTAAACACTCTAAGTGTATAATTGGATAATTTTTCTCGCTGGGCTGCAATGTCCTAGACACGCAAGCTACAATTTTTTCTGCTCCGTCTGGCATTTTTATGTGACAAAACTGCCGATATCCCCACCGTACTAGCATCGCAAGTTAAAACAAGTGGTAGATCGGGATTAAAATGAGCTAATACTAGATCAGATGACATGATTTTTTTATCTCTTTAAATGCTTTTTCACACTCATCTGTCCACTTAAACTTAGTTTCGTTTTTGAGCAAATCATAAATTGGTCTTAAAATGACTGCTGAATTTGGCAAAAATTTATTATAAAGTTTATCATACCCAAAACAGATCTCACTTCGGTCAGATTTGACGGTGCTGGTGCTGCTAGAATAGCCTGGATCTTTTTTGATTTGTTTTCAAACCTTCTTTCGAGATTACGTGTCCAACATACTCCACTTGATCCTTGAAAAATTCGCACTTCCTTGGATTCACTGTCAAACCTGCTTTCCTCAGTGTGTCTAGTACTCTTTCCAATGTTGCCAGATGCTCCGTTTCATTTTCCCCAGTCAAAAAGTATATCATCTAGAAATGTTACAACGTTATCAAAATTTATGAAAAGTTGTTCAATATATTTTTGAAAAATAAAACTGGCCACTGTTATACCGAACGGTAAACGATTGACATTATATAACCCTTGATGAGTACTCCATGTTAATATTTTTTCCTTCCTCATCCACTTCAAATTGGTTATATGCCATGGATAAATCTAGTTTCGTGAAATGAATGCCTTTATGTAACTTTCAAAAAATTTCTTCCACCCGGGGAAGAGGATATGTTATGTTTTCTTTTAATGCTTTATTTACTGTTAACCGATAATCAGCACATAAACGTATATCACCATTTTCTTTTAAAACTGGTACCAATGGTGTTGCCCAATCCGACGTTTCAACTGGTGTAATAATACCTAACGATTCTAACCTATTTAATTCGTCTTTCACTTTTTTACGAAAGGCTAGCGGTACTGGTCTGGGCTTAAAAAATTTTGGAGTACTGTTTTCTCTTAGGTATAATTTAACTTTACCAAACTTAAACTTACCAATTTTCTCAGTGACAACATCTGGGTATTTTTTTACAATTTCATCTACTCGCCTTTCTATGTTGACCTGATTCACCATCTCGAACCTCACTCCAAAAACGTCCAGCCAGTCGATTCCCAGTATATTTGGACCACCATTATCTATAACATACAGTTTTATTTTATTTACTTTGCCTCTATACGTCATATCAACAATGAAATATCCTTCAGGCTCAAATGTATTATTATTATAACTTTTTAAAAATAATATTATCTTTTTCATTTTAAAATTTGAAAAATTATTTTTATATTCTTTCAAATTAATTGCAGAAATTGAACTTCCACTGTCTATAAAAAATAAGAAAAATTGCTTTTTAATTTCTACTTGGACTCTGAAACGGTTGTAGCTATTCCCTACAGTAAAAACATTTTCAACATTAACATTACAATTACATAAATTTTTACATTCACAGTTAAAAGACATTCACGATTTTCCATGTTAAAATTGTCTGCTTTTTCCCTAAATAAATTTTTATTTTTTTGTCACTATTTTTTTCTAAGTTTTGTTAATTGCCAACACATTTCTTCTCTTTCACTTTCGTACTGTCCCGATAAATTACTGTCATTATCCCCGTTTTCTGGATTTTCGTTTATAAAATGAAAATTACGCTTTTTGCATACCTTTGCAAGGTGTCCTCTCTGATTACAAATTCGGCAAACATAACTTTTAAAACGACACTCACCTCCATGCGTGCCATTGCAAACCTGACATTTCCTCATTCGTGACGTCTTGTTCCGGTCAGCCATGTTGGTCCTGCGCGATCCCCTCCGAATCCGCTGTTGTCCCCATGATTGGCTGCACCGCTGCTTGACGTTGGTCTTGGTCGTGACGTCACTGGATGGTTTGCCGCGCTTCTCCCAGCTCCTCCATTTTGGACGCT
Source organism: Listronotus bonariensis (assembly GCA_014170235.1). Taxonomy (NCBI): domain Eukaryota; kingdom Metazoa; phylum Arthropoda; class Insecta; order Coleoptera; family Curculionidae; genus Listronotus; species Listronotus bonariensis. Next base: position 26,354 of record JACEGR010000127.1, read on the forward strand.
AACGTTTCTTGGTTTTGCCTTTGACGAAATTAACCAAATTTTTCGCCTTGATCACCATCCTTCTTGATTGCGATTTCCACCATTTTTTCCAGATCTGATTTTCCATCCTCCTCACACATTCTTTCAAAAATGTTGGTTTTTCTAAGACCTGTTACGAACTTGTCTTTTAGGAAAATCTTCAGATTGGACTCGAATTCACAATTTACTGATAATGATCGGACTCTTGCATACCATTCCCAGCAACCGATTCGTTTCACCTTGCTTTGCATCGTGAAACTTTCTTCTTTCTTTCACACATGTCTTCGGGCAGTATTGCTGGTTTAATATTTTAATCAATTCCTCAATAGACTTCGTATTTGGATTGTCTGGGTAGCACAAATCTCTTAACAATTTAAAGGTTTCACTGGAGATTAGACTTAGAAGAGTTGATACTTGATTTTCTTTCTTGGTTTCGTTCCTTTGAAAATTCTCTCAGTCTTTCTGTGTAAATTACCCAGCAGTCCACGTCCGGTTGGAATTCTTTAAAATTAAAATTGTTTAAAGCCATTTCTTGAAATTTTTTTTGCTAAACCACGTGCTCAACCTCGCGTTTTTTCCCGGTTTTTTTTTTTTTTTTTTGAAATAATATGTTCGTTACCGCGTTTTCCGATTTTCACTCGTCGCCAATTGTGATATCCGTACTTATGAAATAAAGAGTTTATTTCTAACTACAGATTTATTAAGATTCTACAGTCACATTATAAAGTCAACATGGCTGAAGCCGATACGGGCGCTACGCGGGGTCGTCGTTGTGCGGTGGGTACGTGGTAGCTTTGTTGGAGTAGGGAAGCAGACTGCCTGTCGTGGTCGCAATCCTCGTTCGCCGTGTTCCGTGATGTGGCAGGCATGCGCTGTTGTAGCTTGGCGTGATGTATACCGGATGTCCGTCGTGTTAAAGATGGTGTCAGATTATTATGATAAAGATATATTTGTGGATTTGCTTATTTTAAATCTTTGCTAGACCCAATTAAACATAAGGGTCAATTTGACCACACGTCTGTAAAGCGTTAATCAATTTACACGTCTATAGTAACGGGTTAATTCAATAAAACGCCATTATTTAATTTTCGCCCTACAAGTTACATTTAGTTTAACTCGTCATTTTGTATCAGTACCATAAGTCTGTAAAAATAATTAACCATAATTAAAAACAAATTGATTATAATGAATAATAAGCATCTATAAAGTAAAATTTCCAAAATACGGAAAAATAAATAATATAGCAACGGAATAAATTAATGAAATACATATTTATCTATAGAAGGTTAATGTCTAATCTTGAGCATAAATTTCAAGCTTAAAAATTTATGTAAATAGATGATACAGCGCGTCATGCTTTTGCATGATTTCACTTCCGCTACTAAGTATTACCTAAAAATGGAAAATACGATAAAGCAAATACCTGTTTATTTTTTTGCATGGAAGGAGATGAAACCTTCGTAAATATCTTGAAAATCCCTTCAAGAACAACAAAACCGGCGTTTTTGTAGGAGGGGGACAAACGTATATAGTAAGCATTATACAAAGAGGATTTTATTTTCGAAAAAGTGTAAAACTCAAACAGGAGTTAACTAAAGTTTGTGTAGGTTAATTAAACACTTGTTTACCAACAAACAAAATGTTTTTTAAACTTTAATTTGTACCGGACTTTTGTCCAAGTGTTTAGTATTCCTACTGATTAAATAACCAAGGTAAGTGTATCTTCTAAAAACCTTTCTTTGTCTCTTGCCATTTTTGAGCTGCACCCATACATTTTCTTAGGATTGCTATACAGGGTGTTTTAAAATTCATGTATCAAATTTCAGTGGCAAATTCTACGTCGAAAATAAGCCCTAGTTTCCAATATAAACATTTGTCCCAAAACGCTTCTATTTAAAGTGATACAGGGTGTTAAAATTCTAAGAAAAAAAAACATTTTTTATCATAATGAAACTACAATTGTCTTTTTCTTGCTTTTTTCCGGACGATGGCGCAGTTTTTAAAGAAAAAAATTTAAAAACCACTTTGATGCGTTACGAATTTGTTAATTAAAACATTACAAAAATATTGGGAAATTTTAGGTTTTAAATGTTTGATATTTTTGTCATTATTTTCGCAAATTCGTTATGCATCAAGATGGTTTTATTATTATTTTTTTAAACTGTGCATTGTTTGAGAAAAAGAGTAAAGTCGCTTTAACAAATTTGTTCCAAAATTCAATAGGGATTTTAATTTTTTTGAAAAAGGCAGTGGCGTACCTTTTTTTTCTTGAAAAAATAGTCCATATAAATAGGGTATGGATCAGACACTGATATTTTTTAAATATTTTGCAGAGAAAGCATTGTCTATTGCTGCTGTTAAGCAATGTACCAAATATAATTAAATTTGAACACCCTGGCATCTCTAAAAAAGCGTTTCCCGGGACATATTATGTTTATATAGAAAACTAGGGCTTATTTTCTAACGTAGAATATGCTATCAAATGTGATCAATAGAATTTCGGAACACCCATGTATATACAGGGTGATTCTTAACCCTATACACGCATACACTTTGAAACATTATTGCTAAGGGCAAACAATAGCTAAAAATTAAAAAAATGTTAGTAAAATGTGTTTAGTTAGAAAAATAATTAATATATACTATATTTACAACTGACAGTAAGTTGTACTAAGTAAGAATACCAAACATTAATATAATGACATTTGTGGTTATTGGTTATTAAAAAAAAAAGGAAACATTTAGCTGATTAATTTCCACAAGGTTGTTGTAACGCCTAGCTATTTCTAAAACAAAAAAAACTTTTCTTATTATATGTTTTACTAATACCTTTTTTTTCGGTATTAGTCATTGTATATCCTTAGCCATAATTTCCAAGTTTGTAAGTATGAGTTAAGAATCACCCTGTATATGTTTGACGAAAATATTATGAACTAGTAGACACAATCACAATAAGCAACTAATTTTATAAGTTTATATATTAAAAGTGGTTTTTATTCTTAATAAACCTTTTTTTGAGTTTTGTGAAATTTTTACAGAAATTAATTATTCATAATGGTTGTAAATATTAACCTTGTAATGTTAACTTGTACAAAATAAAGTTTACTTTTCGAATAATTCACAATCTTTCTTTTAAAACCTTGCATGGCGCTAATTATTTTAAATAAATTAAAAATAATAAAATAAAGACAAACCTAGCTATTCGATTTTATAGAGCTCTACAAGTTGCTTTACAATTATGTACTGGTTAAATTACCTATGCATTCCATTAAAAAAAAGTGCTCATGAACATGGCTTCGCAAATGCTTTACTGAAAGAACTAAAATGTGCCATTTTTTTATTAAAGTGGATTTGTCCCATTTTAGCAACAAAAAAATATTTGATCTTTTTTGGCACTAAAACTATAAAAAAATTACGTTTTTTAGGCTTACATAGGATATCACGTTCAGCAGATCCTCACTTAAAAGACGTGGTATAATTGGCAAATTTCTTGGTGGTGGAGGGGTTACGGTGGGTATGAACCTCATGGATATGAAGGTGGGTATGGACATCATGGATATGAAGGTGGCCATCATGGCGGCTACTATCCCCAAGGAGGTTACGGTGGAAGCAATGCCGCTTCTAGTGCAACAGGTAACAAGCATGCACATATGTCGAAAAGTATGGCATATTCCAAAATAACTTTCATTTTTACAGTTTCTTTTCTTTTAGTAAAGTAAACGACATTTATTTACACACGTAATGGTACCTTTACATCTGACAATAACTTGCATGATATTTATGTCAGATAAAAATTCTGGCCAATGTAAACGGTCAAAAATTTATATTACTTTAAGAAAACACCACCACACACGTTAGTTTCCTTTCCAAAAGTCAACTATAAAAATACAATTTTTTTTGTATCTATCATAAAAGATAAAAAAAATATAGGAGGGGAGGAGAAGAAACGTAATTTTAGCAATAAATTATTATTAAAAATATTTTTAATATAAATGTATATATTTCTCTTTTATTTCGCCTAAAAAGAATTTTTATCTTCGCTTACAGCCAGTGCAAGCTCAGGAGCTGGCGGCGGTGGTTACGGAGGATATCCTGGGGTTACGGAGGATATCCAGGAGGATATGGCCCAGGGGAGGTGGTTCCCAGGCTCAGTCTCAAGCTTTCTCAAATTCACAATCGTTTGGATTAGGACCACTTAGTGCCAGTTTTTCGCAATCCGGAGCACAAGCAAATTCAAACAGCTAGTAAGTGGTCAAGATTTCTTTTGAAATCCTAGATTATATAAACGTGTTAACAGATGCAATCTGATTATATGATCTGTCAGAACATAATGCAAAAATGAGATAAACAAAAATTGTCTCGTTTTAAGAGATTCGGGTCACTTCTAACTTTTGTTGTTTTATGCTTAATACCATTTTATTATACCTGAACAATAAAATGAAAACCAATAATGTTTTTAACGTATAACCAGTTGTCGTGATTTCTGAAGAAAATGTAACCTTCGATGACAAAAACGTGTAATCAAAAGAACGACAAATAAATTCCTTAGAGTAAAAAAACACTTTTTGGTTTATTAAGGGTAGACGTAACATGACAGTCCTAGTTAGATGTTATGGTTAATTCCTTGTTGTTTAGTATATTCAAATTTATAAATTTGTAAGTTTACAAGAGTACATGGGTCCTTCAACTTTTTTGTCCAGGTTTTAAAATTTTTAAATTTTTATTAATTATCCCATCAGGTCATGGTCAAGGTCATTTCAAGGTCAAATCATCAAAACTCATCGAAAATAGACCACAATCGTAGTATCTTTATGTTTTTGGGGTCGTTTAATACGAATCCCGCGAAGTCAATTCAAACGACGGATTCGGATTTAGCTACCCAAAAAACATTAAGATACCATAAGTGTGGTTTATTTTCAATAAAATTTAATGATTTAACCTTGAAATGCCCCTGACCATTACCTGATGGGATCAAACTGACCAAATACCACGATTATGGTCCCTTTTCGACGAATTTTGAAGATCTGACCTTGAAAAGACCTTGACCCTGACCTGATGGGGTCAAACCGACCTCAGATTCAGCGACCCCAAAAACAAAAAAGATACCATGGTCTGGTCTTAAGGACCTTCAACTATTTTTTTCCTTGTTGGGCTGTGACTGACCTTAAAATAACCTTGATCATGATCCGATAGGGTCACACCAACCATAGATGCGGAATCAGCGATCCCAAAAACATAATGTTAATCATTGGGCCACATTACCATATCCTTAAGACAATAAAATTGTCCTAGGAACAACTATTCAAATAACTGGTTTTCCAAGAGATTGGTTGTCAGATGGACATTTTTAAACTTTTTAAACCTTGAACTGTCTGATAGAACATATTTTTATTTTTGTTATTGTTTTTATGCCTAAAGTAAAATGTATATCAAATAGGACCTTAAGCACCATAATTTATTTAAAAATATTAATTACTTACGTATTTCTGCTGGTTGCCCGATGGACATACATTAAAGCCAGCCACTCTCTTTTCCGAAACTTAGTCGACTTGGGCCGCAGTTATGATAGAAAAAAATGACGATTGGTCGCAATCATTTACCAAGAACACCGACTTACTAACAATGTACACACTATGCCATTTATATTTTGATTTTAAAAGTTATCGCAGCTGTTCGACGGACATATGTTGCGACGGACTTTTTCGGACCAAATATATACGCAAAAAAATTCTAAACTAGACATTTTTAAAAACCAAGCATATTTTTTCTTAATAAGTAGTATACCCATAAAATAATTTTTAAAATTGCAGTTATTTAAATAGAAGAGTTTTAAAGTAATATGAACGTTGACTTTGAATTACTTAAAGAACTAATAAAAAAGCAATAAATTGCAGAAATAATACCAGGGACAGAGTAATTTCGCGCTTAGACAAGTAAAAAATGATTGACCCGCAAACACCACGTTTTGAAAGTTACAAATAAAGCACTGAATTGTCCGAAATAAACACGTAACTTACCTCATAGAAGCATATTTCAAATTTTAATAATGATTTTTGAACACCTATAAATAGCAAATACTTTTACTGTAACTGCTTTAGGCAGAGTTGTTTGACTTTGCACTGATTATTTTTGTTTGTTCTTTCTTTTAGTTATTAAGAAGATCCTTGCTTAACGTCTCAGAAAGGAGGATATTAAAAGAGGCGATAGATTGAAGTGAACTTAGATATGACTGAAAAGACAAGAAAATTGGAATCCGATTTAATTTTATTGCCTTTAGCTTAGTGTTTTGTATGAACTAGATTTAATAAATTATTATTTAATACCTTTTTAAATGGCTACTTTTTATTTGCCTTATAGGCCGAAGAACCTACTTTTTTGATTCGCGTACCAACCTCTTACCCAAGCCAAGCGACCCGGGTTCAATTCTTGTCACCTCACAGAAGGCAATGATATTTTCCAAATTGTGCTTTGGAACGCAGGCGCAAGTTACAGAATATGGGAGGGTATGGACGAATTCATATTGGTGAATATGGTCATGATTACACCTGACCGTGCATCCTTATATGGGCAATGGTCATGCGCAGTCAGTGCGTTGGCTCCCTATATCACTAAACGAAAAAGTATTTTAATAATAACTGTTCATGTGTCTTTAGGGAAAGATGACTCTTGGAATCGACCGCAAAACGGTAAAAACTAATTTATTGTGACCATACTATAAAAACATGACCGCTTAAAGGTCTGGCCACACATAACCGCACCAAGGCCGCACCGTGTCCAGATTCACTGTGATAGAGGAAAATGGGGCAAATTAATTCGGAAAAATGCAAAGCACTTTTTCTTATATTGCCCGTTTACAACAAGTAACTGACCACTAGGCTTTATTTTTATACGTAAATGAACAGGAAATAAAAGCTAACGCCCGTAAAGTCAAAGCTTGGACCGGGGAACATCGGCGCGGTTATACGTAAGCAGACTTTTACCTATACTACACTTAAAGTCTGGAAAAATGGGAACAGGATAAGTAGGAATATTTGTTTTATTTATAGCCAAAGAGATATACATACATAAAACAATAGACTTAACTTGACAAAAGCTTTGTATATTTTTGAGGGCATGAAAAGTGCTTTTGAAATTTTCCGAATTAATTTGCCCCACTTTCCTCTATCACCCGTGAAATCGGGCTCGGAATGCGGTTATGTGCAACCCAATTGTCACGACTACCTTATAGTAATTCATGTTACTATATCTGTACTTACTTTAGATATTTATTAGATATAATAAAACGCAGGAAGTTACTTGGTAATTAGAGTACAATAAACAACAATTTTTAATAACTAAAAACTAAAATTACAAATTTGCCACTAACTATTAGGTCTGGTGAAATCTCAAGGGACTATTTAAAACCTTTATTTGGACGGATTTAGAAAAATATATATATGTACTTAGTACTTTTTATACAGAAGCTACTAAAAGTTGGGACACATATGGCAATTTTTTGTTCCTGAAACTATTCCAAAACTTTTTAGTAGTCCGCTGTGCTTGTTGTGCAACCTAAAAATCTATAATGACTTCCGGTAAGAGCGGTCGCACATTGGGGCAGCAGCATACAAAGAGGCGACATTTAAATAAAAAACTTAATTTATTACAAGACTGTCATAAAATATTTTTATGGCCAACCACATAGCAACGGCCTATTTTCAGCGTTAATAAACTTGATACCTTTGATTTCACACCACGTATGTATTTTCTATAGAATATTTAATACACGTTCATGCCAAGTCAAACGGCTCATGGGCAAATAAATCAACAACAAGAAGTGTTTTGAAGCGTCACGTCACCAAGTTTACATGCCGGTGTTCTTTCCTAATATCTTCCTGTTAGTGCTCTACACGCCTTAGAGGCGTCGCCTTGTCCAAACAATGGGATACATGGTTTATTGTCGTCAGCTTTCACGCACTTTCATGTTTATTGCAATACCATAGTACTACTGTCGTTTTTAACTGTGAATATTTATTTTTGCAAATTGTGCATTGAGGTCTATTTACACACATCAGTCACGTCTGAGTGGCGTGTCAGTTCTGTCTTTGTCTGGAGTCAGAATTAAGAGTTTAAATTATTGGGTGTGTGACTAAACTTTAATTAAAATATAAGAAGGGAACTGCTTTACAAAACGGTAAATGTTTAATAATATTTATTTAAAAAGTCTTTTTGCCATGACTTATTATATTTTAATTATAATACAGTAACACAGCTCTTAGAAAAATCATTTGTATACACTAACACACTTAGGGTATTTGTTAAATCTTATTTTTGAATTTTTGTCGTTTTAAATTTAAAAAAAAATAGTTAGCAAACTTATTTTAAATAAAAAAATTTAGATTCGTAAATTGACAGAGTTTTCTTTTGGAAAAAAATATCCTTTTATTTTTATTTTGTTTTTTTAAAAGGTATTTTTAATTTTGCACATTAAACTAAAATTAAATTCTAAACCATTTTTTTAAACAACCTTTTTTATATCAAGCCATTTAATTTTAATTAATTTTTTCCTAACGTACTCCCATGGGGCGCATGTCATTATTGACTTGATGGTTACTTGATAAGCAGAGGTAATGGCCAAAAGATTTTTTTAATAACTTAAAAAATATTTTTTTCCTATATTATTTATTTTTTCCATATTTCTTACCCGATATTGATAAAATTTGTAAGTGGCTTAGTGGCCCTAACTTAATAAAATGTATAAATTCCAGAGCCGCCTCAAGTGACACCTGACTAATATTTCTAACAAAAAATTATACGCCACCGACTTTTAGGCAATTCCTATAAACAGGATGTTTTCTAACAACGGTACAAAACTTTAGGGTGTGATTTCTTATGTTATTTTATAAAAAAAGTTTTTATAAACATATGTCCGAAGTTGCTTCCTTACTAAGATACAGGGCGTTAAAATTTAGGAAAAAAATAGTTTTTTCGAAATATTTTTAATATGCTCAGACCGATTTGGATAATTTATTTTGAACATTTATTTAAAGTAATAAGGCGATTATTTAGCCCTAACCAAATTATTGGTTCCAGTTGCGTCTGAGGAGCAGCCGAACTTATATTATTGAGAAAAAAAGTACGCCACTGACTTTTTTGACGTTTTATATTTTTTTACAACTAAGGAATTAATGACACAACTTTTTAGTCTATTTTTTATTTGTGTCTTAAAAAAAGTACCCATAGACGACATGGTGAAAAAACAAAAATAAAAATAAACAATTATTTGCTTTTAAAATAAATGAGCAGTCGTGTATTTTTTCAGAATTCGTCATTTTCCTTATCTACTAAGGTCAAAATTGTTTATTTTTTAATTTTTTTAAAGTGGCTTTAATTTTTTTAAACTTACCTAAAAATTGTATTATTAATTGCTTAATTATGAAAATATATAAAAACGTCAAAAATGTCAGTAGCATACATTTTTTCATAATATAAGTTGCACTGCCCACTGAGACGCCACTGGACCCAATAATAACAATTGGGCTAAATAAGCGCCTTAGTACTTTAAATAAATGTACCAAATTTTATTCAAATCGGCCTAATCATATTAAAAAAATTTAGAAAAAACACTGATTTTTTTAAAATATTTAACGACCTGTATCTTAGTAAGGAAGCAACTTTGGACATATGTTTATAGAAACTTTTTTATAAAATAACATAAGAATCACTAAATCACACCCTAAAGTTTTGTACCGTTGTTAGAAAATATCCTGTTTATAGGAATTGCCTAAAAGTCGGTGGCGTATAATTTTCTCCGAAAATATGTGTATAGAAACTTTTATTTTTTTTTTAAATAACATAAGGAATCACACCTTAAAGTTTCGTACCATTGTTAGAAAACACCTTGTAAATTTTTTTATTAGGAAAATAGCTTTTTTGTCTTTTAATACTTTTTTAGTATTTTAGTTAGTTTTCTAAAAAAATAAAATTCTTTAAAATTGCATATCCCTGGGAAATACAAGACACATGGAACATTGTTCAAACTACTTCCTATAATTTTATACAGGTTGGCCCACCATATTCGACACGGTTTGTAGATGGATAGCCATAGGGATTTAAAAAAATTGAATTGGGAAACATATAGGGTTTGAATAAGGCAACAGTATAACAATAGTTTAGCATATACAAGGTGTCTCAAAAGTGTGAAGTATCAAAGTTATATTTTTTAAATGGAACACCCTATATTGTATGATGGTTTAAGATTCTACATAAAAAATAACTTAAGTTTTTGATAGTACCAAGTGTTTATTTTATTTGTTTTTGTGATATTTGTTTTTTTTTTTAATGCAGAGGTGCAATTAAATTAATGTTACTTTTAACACTATTAACACTTTAAACTTTAAAATTTGTTATAAAATTAGGGAAGAGTCTGCCATATCATACGTAAGTCCTATCAAAATCAAATAATGTATAGGGCGTTTAAAAACAATTTTACTTTTTTTCTATTAAATAGCAATTACTCTTTTATTTTAAATGTAACACCCTGTATTTTTTCACACCACACGATGACAAATAATATACCCCTTTCAAATGGCGTAAAGGTTGCCTATACCTACCTATCTTTTAAACTTTTTAGTAAACTCGGTTTTTCGATATTTTTATTTCAAATATATATTTAAATATCTAAAAAAATTGACAAATTGAATGTGAATATGGATAATGAAAGAAACGAGTATGTCATTATAACTATTCAGAGAAATTATTAGAATTGTTTAAAAACACAAGTTTTATCATTACCACATTCTGCTGCAATAAGTTTTAGTCGAAGCAGCATTTTAAGCAGCAAATTACATTTTGTCTGTGGAGATCAGAATAAAGGGGCAAATAAGCCAGGTGTTCCATTTAATATAAAAGGGTTATAGTTATTTGATTTCCTAAAAAAGTGAAATTATTTTTAAACACCTTGTACATTATTTGATCTTGATTTGACCTTCGTATGATATGGCAGACTCTTCCCAATTTTGTAACAAATATTAAAGTTTAAAGTGGTAATAATGTTAAAGTAAAATTAATTTAATTGCACTTCTGCATTTAAAGGAAATACATATACCACAAAAACAAATAAAATTAGATACTTGGTACTATCAACAAACTTATTTTTTTATGTAAAATCTAAAACCGTTATAAAATATAGGGAGTTTTATTTAAAAAAAATGTAACATTGATATAGCCGATACTAATTTTATACTGTGTCCCTAGTAATTTTTAAAATCCCTATGGTTATCCAGGGCCTCCCGCACCTTACACTCTTGCCAACGATATGGAACGTGGCGAAACATTTGGAGTGAGCACTTCAAATGTGAAATGAGCACTTTTCATTTTTAATGAAAAAGCCAAATGCTTGTCGAGTTAGATTTTCACTTATGGTGAAAGTAAAATAAATCTCTCGATTTTGTGCGTATGTGTTTATTAAATGTAAAATTATTATTATTTTTAAAACAAAAAAGATGTCAGTTTAATTAAAATTTGCACTTGCCCATTATGCTGCCCACCCTCCAATTTTTTTCTGCCGGGTATCCCCCAACTTAAAAGTTTGCGCCCCCATTAAATACTGGATGTTTTCACAACAAATTAACATTTTAAAAATATTCTATTTGTTAATTTAACAATTACGGGTATTTAATTTAATACTTGTTATCCTTACATAATTGGTAATTAAAAAGTATAAGTAATAAAAGAACATAATATTTAACTAAAAATTACTCTTTCGTGTATGGTATAGGGGTATCAATGACCTTATCCTTGATGCATTTTTTAAAACTAAACAAGAAAAAATAAGAGACAATTAAGTATATTTTTATTTGCCTAATAAAAAATATAAAGATTTGACATAAGTCAGTGGAGTACCATTTTAACTCTTTTTATTTAGATGCCGCTCGAGACGCTACTAGAGAAGTAAGTTTAATTCGGTTCGTCCTAATTTAACAGCTTAACCTAATACTATAAATAACACTGTCATATTACAGAAAAAAATGGGCAAATTATATTTACCAAAATAACTTTTTTCTATAAGTCTAATACTGTATCTGTATCTTGGAAACGAAGGATTTTGAAACCTATGTTTATGTGAACTTTTTTTCTTACTTTTTTTCCACCATAGCAGTTTATTACCACAGTTCAAAAACAACTTGTTGATAGATTTTTTAATTTCACCAACTTGTGTTTAAATTATATCGCATTAAAAAACGATATTTTTTTGTAACTTATGAATAAGGAACAAAATAAACAAATAGTCATAATTAAAAATAGTTATATTAATTTATGTACAATACAATGTGTTTAATCTTATACCAGAATACTTAATTGCAGCTGTATCAACAACTTTATTATTGTTAATACGTCATTTTTATTTTAAAATCACAGTACAAGGCTTCTCCAATTCAGTTAATTTAAGCTTAATTTTACTAGCTTTAATTAAAGCTTTTACCAAAAATGGAGCACATCAAATAAAAACCCTAATTTTAACAAAATATATACACGTCGTGCCAGCTTAGTTCTATTTTCTTTAGTTCTATTACGTTAAATCCCAGCGGGCAACGATTAGATAAAGAACGCATGCATTCAAAATCCGACTGTTTTAATGTAGTAAATTATAAAATTTAATTTAAGTATGTTCTCCTCTATCCATGGGGATACGCATCGAGTTTAACCTTGAGGAAAAAATACCAACACTTAAAACAAAGTTCTTTTTGGTAATACTTAAATTTTAGATGACTAAAGGACGTTTAGGGAAATATAAGACATTTTCAAAATTGATTTCGGGTACGCCCGATCCATAAAAACCCGTTCAAAAAAGGATTTGTGAATATCCACCCTTGTTCATAAATTGATCGAATCCTTAACTCGGGTTGTATACTGCTGACCCAGGGTTAGTCGGGTTAAACAGAAGTGTTAAAAATAGCTATTTCGTTTTTGGGTTTTAATAATTTATGTCGTGATTATTAGACTAGGCCACGAAAAACAACATTTTTTTCCAAGGTACTGTAAAAATATTGTTCATGGCGACGAAAGAAAAATATTCTGAAATTTTCGGTCCTTAATATTAACATTAAGAGGTGCATTATTAAAATTATTGATTTATTAACAATTGTTGCATTTTTTTAATCAATTAATCTTGAACCTTCGATCAATTCATATTTTTAAAGGAAATTAAATTCTTCACAAAAAAGCTCTCGTAAGCGAAGTAAATTTCGGTAGAACGAGCCGTTTTCTTGTAATTGCGCCTTAACATTAGTTACATTTTTTAAATTTTGTCACTTAGATTTTGGATTTTTAAACTACCATAAATATCAATATCTTTATTAATATCTAAAACAAATAATTATTTTTAAGGAAAATTTTATGCTTTACAGAAAAGGTCTCTAAGCATTTGAAGGTCAAAAGGAACATATGTAGGTGTTTAGAAAATAACGAAAATACCAGGGAATCTTGAAACCCAACCCATAGGATCAATATTTGAAAATGTCTATAAAAACAATATTATACGAGCTACGTTTGACCTTGGTATTTAACTAAATACGATGACAAGGCCATGGAAAAAGGAACAAATATTGTCTTGCCTTAGACCGTCTCCTTCTCACGCAAACATTTCTCATGGTAATTTCGAACTGGCATGACGTGTATAGTTGTGACAAACAATAAGAGAACCAATCACAAACTTTATCGGAAAGGATATGTTTAAGTATTTTGTAATCGTTAATGTATTTAGAAGTAATACGAAAATTACTAAACTAAAACCTGTTTTTTTTTTTTGAAAATCATGTTTTATAGGTATTGTCGCACATACTATAACAATTTGTTTTTTATCAAAAACAGTTTTCCAGTTTATCCAGACTAAAAGAACAAGTCAGAGTTAAAAAGAAATGTTATTTTTAGTCTTATTTTTTAAGTCATGTTTTGTTGTGCGTCCATCTTTAGGGTAAAATAAATACATTGAACTAATCTTCATCACTATAAACTTCAGCTTTTATAGTTCTTTCCATTTCTCTGATCTCATCCACTTCTGAAGAAAGCCGCGTATATCTTTGTGGTTTTCTCTTAAAATACAAAATAGTTAAACCTAAAATTACTATTAACCACGCTGATATAATTATAATCACTCTATAATACCATTTTTCTGATAACACTTCGGAGATAATGTGTTCTGGGTAGCAGTAGTTTTCTACATTGGAAACTACATAAATCGAAGCATCTGCAAAGCATTCTGAACACTGATAATCCATGGAACCTAAACAATTTTTACACGTATAATGGCACTGAATACATTTGGTATTATCTGTAAAGGCCTTTTCAGAATTTTGGTTCATATCAAGTTTGCTGTTATAAAAACCATTTGGGCAATTGTCAAGACATGTACCATTGTACAAAACGAGGTTCTCGGCGCACTCTAAAAATTGATTTAAATATAATACACAGTAAATTATAATCAGAAAAATTACTACACAACTATGTACAAAATTCTACAAAAAAAATGATAGCACTATGTACACCGAGAGTTAGGCTTGTAAAAAATAATATATGTAAGTAACCAAAATCTGACAACAATTTCAACAAAACAAATCATGCAAATACGTAAAAACAACTTACCTAAATAATTTGGGCGATAAAAATGATCCAAAAGTTTTCTTTGACACAGGCTTCACAAGAAATATTACAGTTTAAATCTAGATAAGGATATTTAAAAAACTTAGTTATATTTTTGTCACAGTTTATTGTATTGTTGTAAATTTTACAAACAGTAGTGGGGCGTACAATATAGCATAAGTAACAACAAAAAGCCCGTAGCAGTTTTGTCAAAAATCCATTGCCATTTTTATATACACAAAAAACCTAAATATGGAGTATAAACAAAAGTGCTACAAACTTATTTTGGCCATCAAAAACATGACACAAATTCAATAAAATATATTTAGATATACTAAAATATGGCCGAAAAGAATCACACTTTCATATTCTTATGTATTTTGATGAATATTTTGTGTCTCTTTCGATAAAATATAATCTTCCAAAATAGATATGTATAAAAAGAATTACACTATAAGTTTAGATTCAGTATATATTTTGAAAAAAATACCTACCATTCTTGTTTAGTATATTTTAGTTTAAATAAAAAAACATTTAAAGAATACCATTATTAAGTTTTATCTTCAATAAGTTTTGGCTAATGTTAAAAAATTTATCAGTCTGATAGTGACCGGGACAATTTTTTCTTAAATAGTATGTATGTAAATTACTGAATATAAACTATATTTTACTCTGCTAGTCTTTATAATAGTAACTAACTAATATCAAGGACTCGAAAAAAATGGAAGATTATATTTTCGATTCATCTTTAAAATAATACTAAACATCTAATTAAGTATATTAGGTCCTAATTTTGATTTATATATTTTGATTTTAAATTAAATTCTATTGCGCTAATACATTTTACTGAATAATAAGTTGTGTGCAACAACAATATGCCAAAAAATAAACAGTTAGAGGGAGCATATATGCTAATGCATACTTTTTGAAAAATGTATGTTTTTTTTAACCTTGTAAAAGGCTTGATTCTTAACAACTCGAGCAGCAAGTTACAGGTTATAAATTCTTTTTATACTTAAATTGATTTTTGCTGCTGTAATTCTCATAAACGGGGAACCCACTGTCCTATAACACCAGGATCATTAAATGTGTACAGAAAGTTTTGTTCTTTGATTTTATTCATGACTATATATCATGGAAAACCTACTGTACAGTTTTTAACTGAATGTAGTTCATTAGATAACGGATAATTGGATAATAGTACAACCAATACAAAAGGTAGGATCAAGGCCCTCGGTATCTAACAGCCTCCCGCGCTGCGAGCTGTTCTCGCTGTGACGTCATCTTACACGTCCATTGCTTGCTGACTTTCGCGGACTTTATTCGCAGCTACAATACGCAAATATTTTGGGCGAGAGAAGGAAGCTTTCCTGTAAGTAAGGAAAATGGAATCAAGAATGCTAAATTAGAGGGGGAAATACTTTTTGACTCGAAAGATAACTTCAAGCTTTTTTGAAGCGGCCGTGGCTATAGATGGAATGTGTTTATTTTATTAAGTTAATTCAGACAATTGCGCCGAAAACAAAAAAGATTTAATAAAAATATGCGTTTTATACCTTGCCAATTCCTATTAAACAATTATTCTTAAAAAGCTGAACAACAATCTCATGTCAGTTTTTTTTCTTAAAATAGTATTTTTGAGTTACCAAAAAGTTTTGTGATAGTTTATTTAAGTGTTATATTTTCATTTACGTTATAAAACAAATACCGTTTCTTATTTATATTTATTTATTTCTGGACACGTTTCAATTTTTTTTAATATATTCATTTTTCTTTCATTAAAGCACAAACAGCCTTTTTATTTATAATAATATTTAAATATAGGTCTAAATACACTTCTAACACAAGAAAATCCCAAGAGCTTGTATACTTTGCTAATACATCCAAAGTTAGGACGTCTACCGAAGCCGTGCGAAGCGAGCGCGGTGGCCTGTTAGATTCCGAGGTCCTCGGTAGGATCAACAGGGAATCCCAATTGATTCGCTCTGCGATCTTTACGGACTCTGCACAGTAAATAAATGGGTGCCTTTTCCAACTTGCGTATTTTACAACTTTAATTAATTATAGTAAAACAAGGCAATATTAAAATTAAGTAAATGATTATTATTTACCTTATGTGTAACAAGAGCTTTTGGTGTATAAATAAATATTTTAAATAAAGTGGCCCACCAGGTTTTTAAAGTATTCAGTAAACAATATAAATCATTAAAATTTAAAGAATTTATAAAAGTTATAAGAGTAACACATTAGGAAACAAAATATTTTGTGTTTTTGGATTTAATTTAGCTGAAGAAAAAACATTAAGCTTGTAAAAATGTAGTATAAAATAAATATACATACATTTTATAGAGTTTTAGTTTTCAGTTAAGTAGGTACCCAGAATTGAGGTTAAAAATAATATAAAGGGCATTTCCTTAATGTCCCCCCTCCCTTTTATTTTTTAAACGAATCAATTTAAAAATTATAAACTTCAGGATATTAATTTGATGCGTAAATACTATATTTTAAAGAAAAATTGACAGATGAAAATCTGAAGATAGCTGTTGGAGCCATTTTGGAAAAAAACTGAAAAGAGGGTCTTGTGGTACATCATTTTAGAAGAGCTTCTGACAAGTACTTTATAACCCTAGAATATTAAGTCAATATTTACCTCCTACAAAATGGCGGTAAAAAATTACCTAAATACCTGATTTTTTGAATTTGATGGATAGATTTCTGAAACTAATAAAGATATACAGGATGCCTCAATAAAAATGTACAATTTTTGTTCTAACCTGTATATTATCACCAGAATTACTATTAAAAAGATCTTTAAAAGCGCTTTAAGAAAATACCAAATAAGGTATATCTAACTTTATTATGGCCATCCAAATCAGGTATTTTTAAATTACCGCCATTTGGTAGTAGGTAAAAGTATTGACTTTAAATTCCAGGGCTCCAAAGTACTCGTCAGGAATTTTAATATGATGTGCCACAAGACCCTGCCGTTCCATCATTTTTTTCCAAGATAACGCCCAGCAGCCATCTTGAAGCTTTCATCTTCAATTTTGCACAAAATATGGTATTTATGCACCGATTTTATTTAAATTGGTTCCTTTACAACAAAAAAAGGCGGGCGAACTTAGTGAAATTCACTGTATATAAGATTTCTTACTTTGTACACTCCTTTTTTAGTTATGTAATTAAAAGTAACTTGTTAAGACTAGTATTTAGTTTTGTATTCACCATTTAACTTTTCTGCCAATAAATAAACCTATTTATTAGCCAATTACTAATATTTTTAAACTGTAATTTTACCTTTTAGTTTAGGTATAAAAACGCATATCTGTACTAGTATTAGTTTCTGCGTCTAATAAACCTGCTTTCTAAAGGAACAAAAAATACTAACTATCTTATTATTATTTTTAAGATGGAAGACGAAAACGAATTAAACATTTTAATACTACAATTCAGGTATGTACGACTAAAAATTATATGTTTCCCCTGATAAGTTATGTACACAGGTTTTTTGGTTAACTCTATCCTTAGCTAAAGATTTTTGTATGACATATAAAATAAAAATACTACCTAAAGTCTGAAAATATCGCCAAAAGATCAATACTTTTTTTTTTGTTAAAAACCCATATAGTAAATAATTGTTGTAAAACATATTTGTTTTTGATTTAGATTCAATTGATCATTCAATTGATGAATCACTTTCCAAAAACAAACATAATCTTACCCAAAAATTCTAATATCATAAGACATTATTTAATAATAATTAATTAAATTATAATTTTACCTAAAAATCTAATCTGAAGGAAAGGGTTTAACCTAAAAAAAGATATATAAACATTTCAAACCACGCCAATGAGGATCAAGACGTCAAGACTAAATTTAGCTGAATTATAATATTGCAGTATTTTCCTTTAAGTATTTTAGGCTTACCAGCGAATTCACTTATACTTAAACATAGATCAAAACCAATTTAAAAATCCAAATGGTGAATGCGAAGCTAAATAAAAATCTTGAAAAATTATGATAAAAATGACTAGAAATATTTTATATGTTTTCGGACTTTCTCGCTTGTACTACTTTCAGCGAGAAAAAAAAGACAAAAAAACGCGACTTTTCCGTGATATTAAAACGGATTCGTTTGTGTGCTATAAAAAGTCAAATTATAATTATTCAAATGAAAAAAAAATGTATTTTAATACTCCATCAGCACGCACCCAATTTTATTTCTTTGCATACGTATTAAAGTAAATGGTAAATGTAACATTAAAAACGACATACATCCACTTATACCTTAAAATTAATGGTTAACATACGTTCAGGAACTACTTTTATATATTAACATTAAATAAAGTGAGTCTTTTAAATATTATGTACATTAAACAATCACAGTAAAAAATTACTTTACTAAAATTTAACTAAGGATCAGTTTATCTAACCTCAGATAACTGGTTAACCACCTGCAAGTTAACTGAGGATACATCTTTCTGCTCTAAATAAATTATACATTAAACTGGTGGTCTCCTCTAAATTATTGGTACATGGGTAATTGCACTTAAAATGTAGTTTTATTCTAGCAAGAGTCCTTTTTACCATAGTTTTAATCAATATTTGACCACCCTGACCATAACTACCTGACCATTTTATACAACTACAAAAATTTGGCACATTCGTTTGGGTTACTCCATGAAAAATCACCTACTAGTAGTTTTTTTAACAACGACAGAAAAACAGTGGTGAAAATGTAGTATCTTCTTGAATTATATTTTTATGACTGCCACACGTGGCAAGAAGCTAAACCATTTTAACGATCAATAAGGCACAAAAATATCGCCATCTATCAGCCACTGCATTAAGTTTTAAATCATATGTTAATACGTAGTGTAGCTCTTTTGAGGTGCTTAAAAGAGCCATGTTATACGAAAATGTTTAAAAAATTAACGAAATGACTGATAAATGGCGCCACTTTTTTGTTGTTTGTAAATCTTCAAGATGTCTATCTTTTCATTCATATTTTTTTTTTTTTTTTGATATTACATTAAGAAAAACTAATCATGGATTTATTTTAACTAATTTTACATTCAATTAGATTATAGAGGTGCCCCAAAAATTTATTTTTAGGGTGTAGGATCAGATTATAATTAAAATAATTATTTATATGGCGTCCTTAAAAGAAGAATACCATGCTGTAAAATTAAAATGGTTCGACTTACAAAAATAATGTATACCTTTTCATCTTAGAAATTAAAGCACTTGGTCAAATTTTGATAGAAATTAATTCCTACTAGAAAAGCAAACCATGTTAATTTTATTTGTATGTTTTATGTTCAATTATTTTAATTTTATTGACTCCATATTTTAAAATTACCAATATATTAGCATATCGCCCATCCAGAAGAAAATGACAACACTTACTCAAAAACGCATAATTTTAGTTATGTTGTTAAATTGGCTCCAAAAATCCTTACTTGCTACTTACACAATAAAAAAGTTACCTATTTATGTTTTATGTTTATAAATATAAATATTTAAATATTTTTAAATTAACCTTTTAAAACTAAAAGCTATATTATGATCTTAAATATAACTAATATAATTTTCTGTGTCCCCTTACAAAGTTGTGTTTTAATTTGTGACACTTTTCTTTCGGATAAGCGATATGGAATTTTATATAATTGTCTTTGTAATAAAGAGTAACAAAATGCAATAATTGGCATAACAAACATTGCAAAATTATGGGGCACCTTAAAAACAGGATAAATTTAATTTATGGACTGATTATCAATAAATGTAAATAATATTATTGTACTATTCACCACCAAAAACATTTATGGATTTATCAATGGATGACCCAGTTTACACGTTTTTTATGCTTTAACACATTTAACAAATAATGTAAAAACGCTACAAACCATTTTTTCGATTATTTTAAGTAGTTTAAAAATCACATTACCAATTATCAATAACAATCACCATAAACCTTTAATGGAAAACCCTTAACAGAAAAAGCACACGTCACCCGGCTTAATAGATGGGTATGGAATTATAACACATACATTTATTTAACTTATTGCGCACTATATTAAAACAATGGAAGACTAAAATTGCTTAGGAAGACTAAAAATTGCATAAAAAGGAATATTTTACCCAATATTCTAACTTTAATATTTAGTATATTTTAAATATCTATTTTATATACAGAACTGATAAAACAAACGCATAGTAGTAGAAAAAAATTCTGCCGATTATCAGAAAACTTCTTTCTGGCTTTAAAGACTCTCCTAACTGATAGAAAAGGTAAGGGATCTGTTATAGAAGTCAATAAGTATTATTACTTATTAGTTAGTACTGGATTGCTTCTTAATATACTACTTAAAAGATCGTTTAACTATCATGAATTTAGTTTAAACGGTTTTAAAGCATATATTTCAGTAATACTACTATGCGGGTGTTTTCTTATAAACACAAACAAGGTTTTAAAATTAATAAAATTGCCGAATGCGCGAGAATAAGAGGATGATATTACTACTGCAAAAAGTCGATGGCTAAAGAAATGAGCAAATAAAGTTTGACAACAGCGCAATATCAATGTTCCACGTTACAAGGGATTTTTTAAAACTAGTCCAAGATACGGAAATCGAATTTAGGCGTTTAATCAATTATTATCAAAAGAGATCGATATTTAGGCGGGTATGGTTGACATCGGTAATTACGATATATTCATATGATATATGTAAATGTTATCAAGCCCTGTTATTTAAACCCAAATTAGTGCCGCGGTTAGTAACACACATTTTTTGGTAAATCGCCTAAATTCGATAATACTTTCTCCTGTTTTGGTAACCTTACATCGTAAAAATCTTAAAAGCTACAACAACGTAGGAAAGGCTATTGGTTTATTCCTTTTAGAATATCATATCCAACATAAATTTGTAATGTGAGAGAAAGCACAAGTCGGCTGACCTATAGACAATACCTGTGGTATTATTACTCTAACCGTTCTAAAAGGCCAGTAAAATAAAAATTTGGTTTTCTTCTGGTTTTCAATTTAATCCTGAGGCGAAAATCGGCCTGAGAAGTGGTAACAATCTTAATATTAATTGTTTTTGCCATTTATAATTTTAAAATCTATTTTTTTTTGTTTAGAATTTTTATCCAGCATCTTCTTTTTACATATTTAAATTAGTCGGTTGATGATAATAAAAATAAATCTCAGTTATTTAATTCTGGGGATTTTAAAAACTGACGAGATTTATTTTAATGAAAAAAGTGATTATTTATGGCTAGTTTTTTAAGTTAAGTTAATTTAATCAATCAAGGACACCTTGCGCCAAAGTATTAAAATTTATGGAAATGGAAAAGTTTTCTTTACAATCAGTTATATGGCCAAGTTTTCCTAATGTATTTTTATAAAGTACAGGTGACTGTTACTGAAAATGGCACTATGGAAAAATCCATACTATACCCTTATTTTTTAAAGTATAAAAGTGATCTTTTTAAGATGGCAGTGAAGCATGAATATACTTCAATGTGTTAATTCGTAATACTATCCATAAAAACAACAAAGATATGATCATTTTATCAATAATAAAAATAAATATTCAGGATCATCTAACAAAAATTATTAAGTAACTAACTATCCTTCTTCAGGTACAGTATTGAAAAAAGTGTATTTTGTTTTTGTAAAAACAGCCATTTTCTTATAAGAATGTCAAATCCTTCTTAAAAATATAAGTGTATTACATCTGCTTTCTAGGATTGTGTTGTAACGAAAGCAAT
This sequence comes from Listronotus bonariensis, assembly GCA_014170235.1. NCBI lineage: Eukaryota > Metazoa > Arthropoda > Insecta > Coleoptera > Curculionidae > Listronotus > Listronotus bonariensis. The sequence goes on from JACEGR010000127.1 coordinate 48,764, forward strand.
TATCAAATTTAAAATTTAAATTGAAAAAATAAATTATAGCTTTTTAAAATCACAGATAAAACTTAGGTGCAAGACTGACATCGTTTTTAAACATTGAAAATAAGTACTTAAACCTAAATTAAAATTAATAAAAAAATACTCCTCTAAGTAAAATAAAGGCTGCCTTTAAATTTGTGCTTTTTACAGTACTGTACATAAAAATTTACAGCTCAAATATGAACTAAATTTAACATCGTTTAAATAATCAATTTACAATAATGTAGTTTGTGCTATGTTTTCTGAAGGTAATTTTTTAGCTGTACCTGAACAAAGAGATCTACTAAAACGTTTTAAAAATGGGCAAATAAGTTCACTTAACCTACCGGACATAGACACGTGAGAAGAAACACAATATTCTGAGTTACTTATGTGAAAATTGTTGTCAGAATTTTGTTCTAGGGCAGCTATTTGACATTTCTGGTTCAAAGCAAAGCTGTGACTATCTACATGATTTAGGATTATAAACTTTTTTATATTATTTACGGACAAGTAGTCTAGAACAAAAATTAGTACAGTAATGAGTATTAGTAACACAGAAAGAATATCGTGATTTAAAGATGATCGCAAGTACATAACTAAAACAAAACATAACAAACCTAAACACAAATTGCCCCTAGAATTTTTGCAACCCGAAGTATTCTTTTCCTTCTCTTCCACTTCTAATGTATCTTTACGATTCTGAAAAAAAAAACACAAAATAAGAGAAATACTTTGATTATGGACAGACGATGTAATTCAACGAAGAAATCATCGTTATCACATTTAAACTGCACCAAAATAGAAACAACGCCCTATGAAATTTAAATTTTATCGGGTGTCCAGTTATTAATTAATACCCCATTAACTTTATTACTTCGAATCGTACAAAATAGGTAAAAATATTTTTTCGGGGTAATTCTGTAATTTCTAAATAAGTAATCAGATTTTTATTATTTTTAAGGTAACAAAGAACAAAAACATCATTTTTAAATGAAACACCCTCTAAATTTTATCACATTTTAACAGAGTTTTTAAAGAAACTTGATATTTCTCCAAGAGTAAACTACCTTTATTTTTAATTTTTAAGCAAAATGTCATCAAAAATTGTGTTGTGTAGGATTTTGGAGAAAGCAGATGTTTCAAAAGCAAATTGTAAGAGTTTTTAGGTAATTTCATTATGAAAAAAATTAAATAATTAATTTTTGATAACTCCAAAATCATTCAATTGCTATTCCTAATAAATTTTGCTTATGAATAAAAATAAAGGTTAACTCTTCATGTACCAATCATGTTTTTTAAGTTTTTACGAACAGCTTATACAACATCAACATTTTCTTTTAAAAAAATTAAATTTTTGGTCCATTTCTCCTTTTCTTAACCACATCCGTGGACAGTCTGTACATTCTTAATAGGTTTGGAAATTTGGCCGTACAAATATTGCTTAATTTTTAATATATGACGAGTGAAAATGCTAATTAATCTAAAGGTACTCGCACACATCTACAGTTTTTGTGTTGTGCAATATAGAAAATGCCTTCATTCTGGTATTGCACAGTGTGAATATTGTTGCAAGTTTAAAAATTGCGTTTTGAGTTACGTCAAAGTTACCAAACTCGCGCAATTTAAAAGGCACCGACGCGACGTGTTGGTAAATATCGAATAGGAAATAAGTGTTGTGATCATGCGCAGATCACAATTTTAGTTAAAGATACCTAAAATTATAATTCTAGGGTCCTTACAAGTTTTAGAAAAATTAATATGGATGTATTTAACGACAACTTCACAATTAATTAACATCTGAAATTGAGAAGTTTAATATGTAAACAACTTCATGGGTTCTTTATCAGCTGATTGTATGAGCGTGTGCACTTTAGAGTAAAAAAATGGAAATGGATAAATAACCGTAAATTAAAGGTTTTTTTATTCATTCCCTAACCTAAAATCTTCTTTTATTATTCTTGCATCTTTTACGTTGGCGTCTTTGTAATATTAGCATTAGGCAGGAAGCTGCTTGTATTTTGTCATCATCTGTCATGTTAAATAATAATAAAAAGTTACATATTAAGTGACTCAAAAAGTTATTTCGTTTTTAATTTGTGTGAGATACCGCAGGTGGCGTCCTCTAGAGTTTGCAACAAAATTAAAAGTAGAGTCTATCTTACCTCCCACAACCTCCCCTAGCTGAATATTGTGAGATACCTATTTTTAACAAAACTATTTATAAAAAATAAACCAGAATAAATGTTTGACAATCTGAATCTCCGCAATCATCCATTTTTGGACTATATGGTAAGTTGGGTTAAATCGTATATTTTAGCCTCAGGAATTTGCAGTAGAATGAACAAAAAAAACGAATTAACCCAATAAACAATATCTTTATATTGTACAAAAAAAAAATAAAAAGTAAGGTTGGTGAAAAATTCATAACTTGACACCCAGTACAAGCAAATTTTAGGCAAACCAAGTGGACGATAGTTTTAATATTTCCTTATCTTTACTTTATTGCATTGATTGTGAAAAATACATTTACTTAAAAGTTAAGGGTAATCATTTGTACCAATAAATAACTTTTGGAAAATGACATTAAAAGAAAAATTTTACAAAAATATTTAAAAAATTTTTGGCGAAAGTGCTCCAACAATTCTACATTCTCTAAAATTACTTAACTTAGGTAAATTAAATTTGCTATATAAACAAGGTTAAGAAAGCTGGTTGCTGGTTCGTCGATAAGATATTTGACTCCAAATATGTCGTTCTAATTAATTTTTTTCTTGAGTAAAGTTTTGACATTTTGGATAAAATAAAAATAATACAACGAAAATAAAGAAAATACTGTTAAAAAAATGTAAAGATATTTTTAAATTACCTGTGTAATTACTAAACAAGTTTGACTTAATATGATCTTTGTCTTATAACCTTAATTCTGCGAATATTTGTTTATTTATAGAATTTATAAAAATAATTTGTACTATGATTTTAATTAACTTAAATATTATGTAATTAATATATCCTTTAGTTTAAAAATATTAAATATCTATAACGCTTAATAATAATGATTGCTTTTTATAATTTAATGTATATAAAAAATAATCATATCGTAGTAAATATTATTATTATGACTGTGCCAGATTTACAAGTAATATTTTTTGGGTTTTACGTTTATGGTTAGGTAAAGTTGGCAAACCAATTATGGTGACATCTGGCAGAGTTCCCTTTGATGTAATATTGCGTAAACATTGAGTAAACTACTGACGATAATACAAAAATATTTGCCTAATTGCTCATGAAGGCTCCTATACCATTTATACATACAGGGTGTTAAAAAATCCTGGTAAAAAAATTAAGGGCACACTTTACATCTGAAAAAGCAAAAAGATTTTATACATAGGTTAGATATTGGGCCAAAAATGCCCAGTTTTTATGATACGGTGTTTTTATACCGTTTTAAAAAGTTTTTTTTTACATTTATCGAAAAGCCTTTGGGGTATGAAAATAAATTTTGCTTCACGCACATAACGTGCATTCCAATTAAAATGAGCCACCCCGTATAATTCCGGGTTTTGTACTTATTCATTAACTTATTAAAAAATTCTAAAACACGTTAATTTTTATTTTTAGAAGGACACATTTTTGTGTCAAAGTTTACATGTTTAGGGTTACCCTCACCAACAAAAACGTCAGGTGACAATTCTTTCTTTAAAAGTTTTCGGCGTTTTTTTAATTGATCCCTAACCAATAATTATTAGTATTATTTTTTTGCAAATTATTTGTTTTTTTTTAATGGTTCTTCAAGTGATTCAAAGTCACGTGTTTTATAAACTTACTCTTGGTTCCCATGCAAGATTAGTATCAATAACCTCTTACTACTAAAAACGCTTCTACTTAATTAACTGGTTAATACTTTGGTTCTAATTATTTTTAAATAACTCTAGCATGTAATTAATTACCTTTCATTGTAAAAGCTACCAATAGGTAAGTCAGCTATTTAGTTTGTTTTAGATACATATTTACATACTTGCACTAAAAACAGCAATACGTCAATTATGGCTGGTTTTTGGGGTAAACAAGTAAATATGTATCTAAAATAAACGAAATAACTGACTTACCTATTAGTAGTTCTTACAATAAAAGGTAATTATTTACATGTTATCATATTATTTGTTACTATGACAGTGACAGTATTATTTAAAAATAATGAAAACCAAAGTATTATTTTCTTTCTTTTACTTTTAATCGTTATTGGATATATCAGCATACTATTATATCTCAGAAACCAGCAAGAATGGACGTATACGTTTTTAATATAGAATTTAATACAGAAGCAAAATTTGTTAAAATATACAGGGTGTTTTATTTATAAAAACCTACTTGCCATTAAAATGTCCGTTTTTAAGACACCTTGTATATTAACTGGTACTTTCAGTAAAAGAGTGTATCCAAATAAATACTTTTTTATTTTAAGATAGTTTTTGTATCCTGTACAGGGGCAAAGTTATTTCGTGTATAAATAGAGTTGGGACACCCTATATGTACCGGGTGTCAAGTTATAAATTTACACCACCTTAACTTTTTATTTTTTACTGTATAAAATAATCAAAAATATCCGTTTATTTGTTAACTCTGTACTTTCCGAATCAGTAATGGAATTTTTATTCTTTGATATGATATGCAGGATACAACAAAAGGATGATTTTTTTTTAATGAAACAACCTATATATTATTTTACCATTAAAAACATCTTTCAAAAAGCTTTAAAAAATACCACATTTATTATATCTGTCTTAATTAGTTTCGGAAATATGCCCTTCCAAATCTTACCAGAACTAACCAAAACAATAATTTTTAATTCCTATTAGAAACCTAATAAATTTACATCACCTAACTTTTTCATTTTTTTAACGTATAAAAGAAATAAACCACTATTTTCTTGGGTTAATTTTGTAGTATTGCTTTTAACTTCTAAGATATACAAGATAGGAAAAAAGTATGTTTTTTTTTTAAATAAAACACTTTGTATATTAAATTACCATTAAAACGATAATTCAAAGAGTGTTACAAATTACTAAATTTAATAAGTCCATCTTAAATGGTTTTGGAAATATGACCCTAAAAATAATAATAAGCAAGTCTTGCCGTAATAAACCTAATTGAAATTTACACTTATTCTTCAGATTTGTATGGCCTATAAAAGATCTTTTTATTGGTGATATGACATACAGAGTGTTCCATTTAAAAAATATCAAACGTCTTGTCGTACCCTGTATATCCTAAAAGATAATAAAAATCTGATTACTGACCCAACCAACTGATATTTATGTTTATTTTGTATTTATTTTGTACAATAAAAAATAAAAAGTTAAGACGTACCTAATGTGAATTTTGCTGGTTTTATCATTAAAACTGTTTAAAGTGCTCTGCTTATTGCAGATTACAATTAAGCAAGTAATTACCTTTTTTTTAAATAAATATTACAAAAAACCTTTATAAAAATATGACATTTTTTAATTCTTTAAATAAACTGTAATTTATAAGTATTACGTACCTCAGCTCCTCCTTTCCAATTTGGAGAGGACTCGATAGAATTGTGTAAAATATCCTCGTTGTACAATTCGGGAATTGATCCTGTGCTTTCATGTTTCAGATCAGAGGCGGGCGGAGTGGCAGTACCGTACAATGTCAGGTCCCATTTTTGAATTTCAGCTAAAATTAGTAAAGTTATTACCACTTTATCATTAATGATTATAATCATAAATGCAAAAACCAATAATGCGACAATTATTGCGCCCTACTTTTAAGCTAGAAAACATATTGATGAAGCGGAAAGATTTCAAGTTTCCATAAAATAAAAAAGTTAAGAAACCTTTTCTAATAAAGAACCGTAATATGTAAGAAATTTTGGGTTTTATGTGGCAATGCGAGTAAGTGTAGCGAAATAAGATAAAATGTAAAAATCTACATTAAGCTTGCACTTCTCTAGAATAACAGTACGTTCTCAGGAAGGCTAAAATTGTAGTAAAGTTCAGAAGATTTACGTGATATGAACAGTAATCGTTTCGAAAATAGGGTCATTGGAAATATAATTTTATTTTATGGTGAAGTTTTGAAGCTAAGGGGCCTATTTAAAAAAATATTTAAATTAATTTAAGGTGTAATGTAAAAATAAATTAGTAAGAAACCATTTTATTTTCTAAACAGTTCTAGAAAAATATTTATATTTTTTTACATTTACTAAAGAGGCTGTATTAGCTAGCACACGCTGTGTTTATGAGCCTAATAATAACTTTAGAAACAACCCTATGTAGGTAATCAAACAACCAAGTCTACGATAAAAGCAAGTTATGGGTTTTATACGGACTAATTATAATGTTAATTATAAACACATTTTAGCTTTTGACGCTTGATCAATGTTTACAAAAAAAAGTGTTGTCTGGCAGTAGCAGTTGTTTTCAGAACTAATTAATTTTTCTACATTTCCATATTAATAAGTTCTTTTTTCACATTTTGACCAATTTTTTGACATCTAATAATGTAATGCAAATTGGATTTAAATTACACTGACCAACAAAAAAAATGAATTTTTTTCTTTACTGAATGAATAAATTTCTCTAATTTTAGCTTTAGAAAGACGAAGATGACAAAGAAAAAAATATTAGCTCTAGTTTTTTGTTATATTGATTAATGATTTTTATTATGCCAAATATAAATTACATATGTAATTCTTTTTAAAACAAATAATAATCAAAAACAAAGTTAATTTTAAATGCTCATTTTTGTAAAAACAGCTGGTTGAATCAGCGACAGGCTCATGAAATCGGTGTCTTTTGGCTTTTCTCTTGTAAGTGACCTCTGGAGCATCCTTACATTTTAATCAGCAAGCATTGCTTCATTCCAGCGACCCTGATATCTTCGTTCCATCACGGAAATATCTTGATGGAACCTTTCGCCATGTTCATCACTGACAGCTCCACAATTAGTGGAAAAAATCGAGATGAAAGTAAAGAATATAAATTTTTGGGACATGTTACATCCGACTTAATAGAATTTTTGTAAGAGCGTTGTCATTAACTGAGTGTAGGTATTATCTCTTTTGTTACCTAAAAATGCATCAATTACTCATCTGAGAGCTGCCCAAGCTTCCTTTTCTCTCCTTTCCAAAATTAAGTTGAAGGCGGAAACTTTCATCAGTTGACGAATTTGGGAACTGGATATATAGATTTTGACAGTAAATAGATGTGCCCATATGAAAAATTAAATTTTCTACAAAACGAATATTTGGAATATAGACAATATAGAAAGTCACTTGTATCTTCAAAAGTAGAGCTAATCAGAACTTAATACTGATTTTTAAATTCAGCAGATAAAAATACATAAAAATTGACTTTTTCTAAGTCCAAAAAATTTCATTGTTGGGCAGTGTTATTAATTTTTGTCACAAATATTTTTGAATAACCTAACGCTCATAACTCAAAGTTGTACGTGTGTTGCAGATTATTTCAACAAAACTCTATAATACATTTTTTGTGTTTACAGTTGTTTTAAAAGTTACGAAGAGGTCAATAGCTATTATGAAGTATAAGATGAAAAAATGACTTGTCCATTACTTACTAAACGAAGATCTTGTAAATAACTGTTAATAGAAAGTTGAATTTTTATTTTATTGAACATCCTGTGTCGCATTTAGGTTTAGTTTAAAAAACTTAGATGATTCTATGACTTTTAACACAGATTAATGTGTACATCAAAACATATACACGTTCAGCCAAATCAAAAGATTAATAAGCAATGCGTAAAAAAGAGACGGTCTAACGCCTGTAGAACACTAACAGGTAAAGATAAGACAAAGAATGTCGGTATATAAAAATGATATAAGATACGTATATATAATATAATGTAAAGATAAAACAAAGAATCTCGGTCACACTTTGTTGTTTTTGATTTGGTTGAACGCGTAAAAAAAGGACCGAAAAAAATATATAGAAAACAAAAACTCATAGTATATTAATGGATGATGAAGATAAATTTAAATAAAACAAGCAATTTCATTTTAAAAATTTAACTTTTACTCACAACTTGTGACCTGAAATTATATTTATTATGTTTTGCTAACACTCTAACTTTGCTAGTAATTTAAACTGAGTTTAAGTTTAAATTGCTAGTTTAATCAAGCTACTAGGTTGACGAACATTTGTCACACGTTGTAAGTATAAATGACATATTTATATTATTTTTTTCTTTATAAAATTCAGAACAAACATTGTTCTTGCAGTTTTATTTAATTTGTTATAGTTAAATTGAAAACCTTTTAATTTAATTAAAATTTTAAATTAAAAAGCTTTTTTTAAAAAATCTTTTTGAGTTTCTCTAAACCTCTTTAAAATTTAGGGGAAGTGATTTTAAAATTTTTAAGTTAGGAAAACCATAAAAATACTTGACTTAATTAAACCCTTTGGTGTTAAACATGAAAAAATATATTTTGGGACTATTTTTAGATGCTTTCTACATAACAATTCTCTGTTAAAAATACAACTCCGTAACGCTCCTTATATTTTTTTTTTTTGTAAATGACTATATTTTTTTGATTAATTACGTTTTATTAATTACAGGTTTTCATTATTGGCACTATATTTTCCAAGAACATGTATATACGATATAGAATTATTTAGTTAACAAAATGGGAAAAATCGCATAATTTTTTTTTTTAGGATATTAGCTCTCAACACTAAACCACATGTTTACAAATCTTTAAGATTAAAACACAGTATTTAATCTTGCACTTTGGCTTATCTTATACAGACTGTCCACTGTCCACGGATGGGGTTAACAAGACGACAAATGGACCAAAAATTTCATTTTTCGAAAAAAGTTATTTTTAAAAAAAATTGCTTGTAAAAAAATAGAATTTACGAAGAAAAATGTTAATTTTGTATACAGGGTTCTGCAAAAACTTAAAAAACGTCTTTTTCCTCCAGGATTAAACTACCTTTATTTTTAATTTTTAAGTAAAATGTCATAAATGTATTTAAAAATAATGTTTGTAATCGATAAAAATAATAATACAAAATTTTATTCAACTTTATAATCTGGCAAAAATGCCTTGATCACATTTATTTTGAGGTAAAAAATAAGTTTCATAAAACTTTTTCATACCCCTATAATATTATTTAAATGATTTAAAAGCTATTCTAAATAAATTTTTTAAATGATATTTTGCCTAAAAATGAAAAATAAAAGGTGGTTTACTCCTGGAGAAAAATAATGTTTTTTAAGTTTTTACGAATCCTGTATACAAAATCAATATTTTCTCTTCGTGAATCCTATTTTTTTTACAAGATTTTTTTTTAGAAAAATGAAATTTTTGGTCCATTTGCCCTCTTGTTAACCCGATCCGTGGACACTCTGTAGATGTGGCCAAAATCTATGCCATATGTTGATTAACATACTAAGTATATGTCTAAAAATATTATCTAAACACTAAACCTAAACATAAAAAAATATTTAAATATTAGTGCGTTAGTAAAATAAGGGGTTGAAAAACAAACAAAATAAACAAATACATACATATGCACATTCTAAATATAGATAAAAAAGCATGTGTAACTAGAGTAATTTTCTTTCTAAACTACACATTTAAAAAAGACAAAAAGCGATCATGCTGAAATATTACCCTTTTTGTTCTTTACTGGGCGGTTTTTCACTAGTCTTTGGAAGAAAAACCTTTAAGTTATGATTGAAATTGATGTCACGGCTTTTTTCCTTTAACTTTTGACTTTTCTTATAGTTTTTCTTGTCTAACACGACGTCTCTAGAGGGAATCATAACCGGGTATGTAATAGTAACGTTTTTTACGAATTTCAAATAGTGCTTGACCATACTGTCGTGATCTAATTTTATTTTGCTGTTTGAAACCGCGTAAAAATATGGAGAAAAATCAGTCGTAGTAGACATGGAAAGCTTTTTATTTTTAATTGTACTTGAAATAGTATTGTTAAAGGTGTTCGCTATGACTTCCTTTTCTTTGGAAGCGGCAGTTTTTAATTTTGTTTTAGATAAAGCCGGTTGCCTTTGATTTTTAGTTTCTGCAAGGCTTTCTGTTTCGATTTATTCTTTTAAAGCCTCTGGAGTTTTTGGCTTTATTCATTTTAAAGCCATTAGAGTCGTTAGTATTGCTCGGTGATAACGGTAGAAACTGTTTCGTCCCGTAAAGTATTAGGGACCAATTCTGAAGTGTCGCTCTTCCTGAAAATTAATAGCGGTGTGTTAGTAGATAGCAACATATAGAAGTTAGCTTGATACAGGATACAAGGAAAAGAAAAGGTAATTACCGCCATTAAGATTTTAATCTTTCTTCATTAGCTTTGGCAAACCCTTAAGTTTGGTAATTTTATTTCAATATTAGTAAGATTTGCTATTTTTTGAAATAGGCTATAAGTATTAAAAACTTTTCTATGAATAGTAAACATTTAAAAAGCCCACAGCCGTACATATATTTATACAGTCGATCTAAAAATTAGAACAGTAGAGACATTGGAAAGTACAACTCCTTTTTTTACTTTTAACGCTTCGAATTTTTTCATAATTAGTTATTGTTTTTCCTTAGCAGTTATTTTTCAAGTTTATGCGCAGAGGTTAAATATAACCCTATATACAGAATGTTTAAAATTATGCATCTATAATTGGTTTTTCTGCTAAAATTAAAACGCAACATTACCTAAATATGCAAATAACATTTTTTTGCCTACCATCAATATATAAAAAAAAATATTTTAAAATACTTAAATTTTTCGGAATAAAAAATTTTAGATATAATACCTTTTAAAATATAATAAAATCTTTTTTATTATTTAAGAAACTTATTTAGTTTCTAAGCATGTTATTTCTGTGGTAAGATGGCAAAACCCGATATGTCAATTTTTAGTAAAACGTTCAGGAGAGATCTTTTTGACTTTCACAATTTTAGTTCAAAATTTAAATTTTGCACTAATTGTTTTCACATTAGTTACAAAATTTAAATATTGTACTGAAATCGTGATTTTTCAGGACGCATCAGAGTTAAAAAGATCTCTCCTGAAAATTTTACTAAAAGTGACATATCGGGTTTTGCCATCTTACCACAGATTTAAACTTCTATTCTGACAATTTATCAATTATTTTATCTTTATGACAAGAAGATTTGTATCAAACTTAAGTATAAGGTAGCGTAGGTGCTGTGTTTTTAAATGCTCAACTGATTTTTTTCACAATTTTGTCAACGTTGTCCAAGTACAGATAGCTTATTTAACCGCACCTTTGAAAACTATATAAGTTAAACAAATAACTACTAAACGAATCATCCCAATATGTGGACAATGTGCGATATTCAAACTATTTTTCTTTGCAATGCTAATTAGTTTTGTATATCCGATTCCTATATTTACCACAACGTTTAATTGTGCTAACAATTTTACCCCTTTAATGCAAAATTTCACTTAGGTAACATGTAGCAAGGTTGTGTTTTTCATGCTACAAGCAACATGCTGCCTTATTGTTGCCTTAGTGAAATTGCACGTTAAAGTTAAACATCTAAACTGAATACTTCGGTGGGTATAAATAAATATTTTGTCTCTGATGATTCCAGTTAGCCCCTGCAAAAATATTCATTGCGGCGTTTCTTCATATTCACTTCCAGTTCTTCGGTATACGTTAAAACCTATTCACGATTACAAAATATATATTAACGAGCTGTTAGAACACGTAAATTCCAAACCAGTAGCAAAGGCAACTTTTAGACAAAATAAACTTTTTAATTATAGATCAAAATGTTAGGAAATGTTAGTAACAGCATAAACCAATAGCAACGTCAATTTTAAATGAAACACTTACCCATTAACCTGCCATCATTGTGAATTTCCAACTGCCAAGTTCCAAACGGAGTTTCTCCCCATGAGTGTACAGACATAAAAGGCCAATAGTTAAATCCGGATCTGGAATTGTCATGAGCCCTGTGCGCCAACAGAGTCACTCTGTGTTCCCATGGGGGAAGTCAACAGAATATTTAAATCGCCACGTCTTTGAGCGTAAATCGTCAACTTCGCCTGGACGTGTTCCAGAATTTCAACCCCTCACACTCTGTCACTTGCAAAGGAAGAACCACTACGCTTTTCGCCGGAATTGCCCTGAAAATTACCCGTGAATTTAGACGTTTACTACCGTGGAATAACAATTATTTATCAAACGAAACGATCTAGTTCACGTCCTGAAAAGTTTTGCCAGATCGCGCTTTAGATTTTAAAATACCCTACGAATTTAACTCTTAAAACGTTTAATTAAATTAAAGACCATCTATTTAAAACATAATCGCTCACAAAATAAAACATTGTTGAAAAAAATGTAACTTAGCTACGGGAGTCAATGAAAAGGTATAATTTAAGTAATGAAAAAGAAACGGAATATGTTTTTGTGCTAAAAAAATTAAAAACATGGAATGGAAAAAATGGTAGCAAGGCTGTAAGACAACCGTGATTTGGATGTTGTAAAAATGATTTACAGTCACCATATTAAAAATGAAAACTTCAAATAATTATACATAGAATATAATGAAAGGTTTTAAAGAATCATACAAAGTAAGTGTGTTAGGGGATAATACTAAAAAAAAGGGAAAATTAGGATGTTAACAAAATCCCTTGGCACCCGGTATAGCCATGAATGTCTTAGTACAAGCCAAATTAAGGTGAAACCGCAAAGGCTCATTAAATCAGCTATGATTCCTAAGGTGGTACCCGCAATTACTTGGATAACTGGTAATGGACACGGAAGTAGTGCTTCTAGAACGATATTAATATGAAACGAGTTTAAAAGATTTCACTTATAAAGCCTTAAGGCCAGGTTTAGTTGTGTTTTTTTATTATTTTAGTTTTTGTACTAATACTGTACTTACTTTGAAACATCTTGTGCACTAATTTCGCAGCGATGCTGCTCTGGAACAGTCACCCAGTTTTTTAGCCAACTGTACCATAGCATAAGCATCCATTAATCCATATCCAAAACTGTGAGATACGTTCCTGCCCACTCCATTGATTTGCCAATCGTAGGCAGTCAAATGTTGTGGCCGAGCGGTTCTTACAACAATGTGCTGCATATCTCTCCAGGTTAAGTTTGGGTTAGCTTCCAGCGCTAAGGCACAAATACCCGCCGCCAGTGGCGCACTAGCACTAGTTCCAGTATGACTGCTTGTACACGAGTGCCGTAAATCTGTAGTAACAACTTGTCGCTCGTTCACAGCACCACTGCTATAGGTGGACGCTAGCGTGGAGCTACACGCTTCACTGTACCAAGGAACATTGCCGTGTTCGGTAGCGCTCGATATTGACAAGCTGTAGATGGAATTAGTATAGCCGTCACAGTTGCAGTTATCATGGTCTCGACCACCATTTCCAGATGCCCACACAAAAATTGACCCTTTACCATTACGACCCTAGAATTTTAGTGTTTAGACTGGTATTAAAAAAAAAAACTTAAAATCAATCACCTTTGTTACTCCTTCAATAAAAGCCCTAGTAGCCAATTCTCCTGGACCATCAACAGTTTTTCCATCATCATCAGGTCCCCATGAGGCGCTGTAAATGTCAATATGTTGGGGATTCAGGCTTAAGCTTCTTGCTTCAACAGCATCTGTGACATCACCGTCTAGCATGCGCACACCGCCCACCTGAGCGCCGTGGGCAACACCAAGTGCACAAACGCTATTATTGCTAGTCGCTGCTACTTCGCCTGCGCAACGCGTCCCATGCCTGTTGGAGTCTATCATGTCGTAACGGGGACTGGGATCAGAATCTTGGTTGTTCACGTCATAGGATGCCATTGGATCCTGGTAAAGAATTAAGAAAATAAAAAAATACCATTTGTAGAAACAGAGTGAACAATGGCCGTTATAGATAAGAACTTGCAGTTATTATGTATGGTTATTTGAATTGAACTGTATATGAAAATGATTTTGGTTGTGTTGTACCTGATTTTGTTATCTTAAACTGAACAGTGGATCTTTTTGCGTATTTGTATTATAGGTAATTTACGTGTTAACTTTGTTTTAACCTTATCAAATTAAGATAGATCTCGGACTTTTGAAGGCTCTTGCCATCTTGGAAGGCAATTTTAAATATGAAGCATATTGAGATTTTTTTTAATTTTTAATATTAAAACGAGAACTAGAAATATTGTGTATTTTTAAATAATTGTGTTGTATTTTTTAAAATAACCCCTTATGTATTACAAAAAGAACAAATAAATGTATTCCTAATTATCCTTAACATATACGGGGTAATTCTTAACCTTTACTTGGGAACTTATTACTAGGGATAAAAAATCAGTGTTACGAATATGCGTATTTTAAAAGCCATGGCTAACGAAGCTGGATTACCGCCCCTCACCGTGCTTCTCGTACTCTGAACGGGAAACCCATACAACGCGTTTATAAAATATGTGTGGATATTCGGTGACGACGGAAAATAGCTGGTACCCAAGCGTACAAACCCGTTTAAAACAATTTTGTTTTGCGCAGGTAATAACATTGACAATCCATCCATAGTCTGGTCAACATGTACCTGTTTCGGTAAAAGTTTTGCATGTTCTCCGAAAATTACCATCAAGGAGTCATTCGATTCGAAATAATGTATAGAAAGTTTAAGGAAAAGTCCCGAAAGGGGCCGATAAAAATTGCAAAAGTTATTAACAATAAATGAAAAAAAATAGTAGGGGAAAATTTTCAATACCCCAAAAACAATAAAAAAATTCAAAATTTAAAAAAAGGTTTAAAAAGGGGAAAAAATTTCCTAAAAACAAGTCACACCTTCCGGAACTGTATCTTAAAAAAAAAAAATTGGCACAATTAGGATATATTAATAAGTAATTATCCGCCAGCCAAAAATTTTCATCCTCATTTTTCCATTAGTTATCTATTAGTTAATTAACAACTTGTTTTTTAATTGTATGTAAACATAAAAAGCCCGATTATTATTAAACTACAACCTTCAGATTTTTTCAGGTTGTTGAGTTATTCTTAAGAGGTATAGAAACAGATTCCCGTTGAAAATTTTTTAAAATGTTAATTTTCTACTTTTTATTAACAATCAAATACTGTAAAAAACACAAATTTGTGCTTTTCGCGCTATTTTCGGGGCTCTGTAAAAATTATAAATATTTAAGAAACAGTTCCGGGAGGTGGGACTTTTTTAGGAAATTTTTATTTTTATTTTATTTTTCCTCCTTTTAAATCTTTTATTAAATTTTAAATATTTTGTATAGTTTTTCAGATATTCAAAAAACCAAACCCCTACCTATTTTTTGATTTATTGTTTATAACTTCTGCCATTTTTATCGACCCCTTTCGGGACTTTTTCTTAAACTTTCTATACATTATTCCAAATTGAATGACACCTCTATCGTAATTTTCGGATAATATACAATAATTTTACCCAAAAGCTACATGTTGACCAGACTACCAGATCAGTGTTAAAATCTAAACGAGTTGCGCCAATTAGGCCAGATATTTATTTGAACTTTTTTCTTAATCGCCTAAGGCTTCAGAATCTCAAAGATCAGCATCCTATTCTGAAACACTCCGTATAGTTTGGACCTGGCCATTAAAAAAGTGTTTTTTTATAAAGATATTTCAAAAACAGCTGCTTAACTCAACTTTTACTAAATATACCGTTTTTATGTAATGAAATGAATAAATAAATTCCGGCAGGTGTATTTTCGACCAGAATTCCCTCGTCTACCTGCCCAAAAAAAGGGTCAGATCGTATTTATCTAATTATTATTAAATTCAATATCTAATACCCTAATGACGCGCATAAATAGCCCCGATAAAAATACGCCTCAAAAATTAATATAATAACATGAAATCTACCTTGTCTTCACAATATTTCGTTTGCAACCAACGCATAAAGTAGTTTTGGTTAGTTGTTAAATTTTTATCTTATCAAAGCCTTTCTGTGAAATAATTTGTTAATGTGTTTTCGGTATTTTCTTACTTGACATTACTTGAATAATTTCTACCGAAGGCAGGGGTCACAGTTAGTTCTGGTTAGTTTAATCATTTTCTTTATTCCTTAATTATACCTGAGACTAATACAAATTTTATAATTCCACTTAAAAATTGTGTCAATTCTTTCATCGGTTTATTCATAAATAAAATCAAATCGTGCAGGTATAAAAATTTATAACACGGTCGGACCGTGCCTTTTATTAACTTGGGTTGTAACTATCAATCTGGCTATGTAACGGAATCTTTGAGCCTAATTTTAGCAACTTCCAGCTATTCGATTTCTTTGAAACTTTGCACGTATTAAGGAAGCATGACAGATGCAACTAATTTACAAACAGTATCCCGTTATCTTTTTTTGAATCATGGAGAAAAAAAATTCCATTATATTATAAAACAACACCTAGGGTGCCATCTGTTGGCAACATTTCAAACTTTGCTATTAAATGAAGAAGAAATTTTTTTAGTTTTTTACACAATTTGGTTAGTTGCACCATTGGTGTTCAATTTTTATGAACAATAAAAATATAGGGTTAGTTGCACCATTGGTGTTCAATTTTTATGAACAATAACGGTTAATAAATGCCGTTAACACGCTTTTATTAACTTGGGTTGTAACTATCTGGCTATGTAACGGAATCTTTGAGCCTAATTTTAACCAACTTCCAGCTATTCGATTTCTTTGAAACTTGCACACGTATTAAGGAAACATGACAATGCAATAATCTGCAAACAGTATCCCGTTATCTTTTTTGGATCGCCAGGAAAAAAATTCCATTATATTATAAAAACAACACCTAGGTTGCCATCTGTTGGCAACATTTCAAACTTTGCTATTAAATGAAGCAAGAAATCTTTTAGTGGGTTGCAATATATTGGCAACGGTCCAAACATTGCCTGGATTGCCATCTGTTGGCAAAATTTCAAACTTTGCTACTTAATGAAGAAGAAATTTTTTAGTGAGTTGCAATCTGTTGGAAAAATTTTAAAATTTGCCACTCTTGTTCATTAAAAATTTTTTTCGCCATTTTGTCAAGAGTAGCAGAAACTAAAATGAAAAATAATTAATAGTTTAAAACTAAAACACGCTTTATATGCAACCGAACTAAAATTAGAAAATAATTTTTCATTAAAAAAATATTGTCATTTCATAGTAAAAAGCGTGGGGTGATAAATATATTAAATGTTATAATTATTATATTTGCAAATATCTATGATGGAAAAGTTATGAAAAAATAGTAAAATGCACCCCACGCTTTTTACTATGAAATGACAATATTTTTTTAATGAAAAATTATTTTCTAACTTTTAGTTCGGTTGCATATAAAAGCGTGTTTTTTTAGTTTTTAAACCGATTAAAAATATGTACGGTATACGGTAACAATAAAGTTATTACGAATTTTCTTTCATATTCATAATATGCCTGTATCCTTTTGGTCGAAAATACATATAGGAAAACTCTATCTCTTTTACCTCTGGTCGAGATTACATGTTTTTTACGTACCTGCATGCTAAACTTATTTGGCGCCGTCTAGAGTTTAAAATAAAATGTATAACAGGTTCTAATATCTCATCCACCCCTCCCTCCCCACCCCTCTGCTAGTATATTGTGACAATTTACCTATTATTAACAAAATTTATCTATAAAAAAACTCGCCATGCCTAATTGAAAAGTAATATCAGTACTGCTTACCAGATTTTCATGTAATTGCGGTGTTGCCATATCTCGGCAACTGGTAGCTTAAATTTAAAGAATTAAATCTTATTAAAGTTAAGATGCCCATTTCATTGCAAAGGAAAAATTTTATTAAAAATACCATGTTTGTTTTATGTTTTTATGAATCAAAAATAACCTAAATATATTATGCTAACAATAAATAAAGAAGATGATTTAAAAAGACTATTTACAATTTAATAATGTTGCTCGTGTAAGTGCAACATACCTAGATTTATGTAACAAAAGAAAAACATAGTTAAAAGAAATAGCAAAATCCAACTTTGAAATTTGTAACGTAAGTACCACTACAATAATCAAGTCAATAAAAAAACTGTTAACTGAATTTGTTTGCATGTCCTACTGCAAAATTTTGGATGTGAATTATAAATATTGGGAATTTTGTCGTTGTTTATCAAAATAAACTAAACACCACATTTTTTTCTATTTTGGTTAATATGCAGTCACAATTTTCTATGTGCTTATAAGCCCTGAAAAACATTTTCTAGGAGTCATGCCGAATCGAATGATCTATCCACTGATCTCGATGGATTTGCTAATTTTATTACCCGCGCGAAACAAAAGTTACATTTCATGGGCGAAAAGACGGGTTTGTTGGCAAGCAAATCGAGGGTTAAACGCACCTGGCGCTAAAACAGACTATCCGCATTACCGGAAAGAATTTGTCAACGGCGTCCTGGTTTTCTGTTCGGAGTACGGTAGCTAATGAGCGTCATGGTCAGGCCGGCGAACGAAGGGCACGGGGTGCCGGTGTTTGTATGTTTGCCATGGCTTTTAAGTGCGCATGTTCGTCCACCCGTCCGTTTGTTTACTGCGCGAGGTCGTAAAAATCCGAAAAATGCTTCTTGCTACTGCGGATCTAAATGTGAGTTATCTATGGATCTATCGCACATGTGACAAGTACATTTTAATAAGTTATTTGTTTTTTACAGACATCTTTGTTAATTAGATTTTTACAATACAAAGTTTGTCATTTCTGCGTTTAAATTTTTACAAGCGTTAATTAAATTTTGAGGCTCACCAAAGAGGTTTTATAATAAAAAAGTTATTTAAACAAAAGGCGTTATTGCTAACATTTTTCTTAAGAAAATAAAGGTTGGTTTTTAAAAACACAATTACTTTTACTTTAAGTCAAACCTAGTAGAAACATAAAACTGAAGTAATTTAAAGTAATGGATGCGGATTTTTAAGAGTAATTAGGTATAAAATGGTAAGTTGTGTGTTTTTAACTACAAAGCGAAGTTACATTTTAAACGTGCGGCAATTCTAGCGGCAAATAGGTTTTTATTCTCTTTAGAGGCTAAAAAAAAGGAAATTAGGCTTTAAGAAAAAATTAATGAATTCTAGAGAGAACTTTAATTCTTTTATCAGGTAAAAAATCAAAAACACGTTATCAGAAATGTTTCGAGCTACCGAAAGCAGTATTTTGTCGCTTAGTGGAAGTTACTAAATACAGAGAATACAGGTTTTAAGGAAAAAATACTTTCTGGATAAAAAAATCCAAGGATATTCTTGAAAATAGCACTCAAAAAAATAATTAAATATGGCACTGCAAAGTCGCTCATGTATACAGGGTGTTAGGGAAATAAGGTTCGTAACTTTAAAAGGTGATTTCTTGCCTTATTCTAAGCAAAAATGTTTCTTAAAACAGATTGGCAACTTACCGATACGTGTGGATACAACCACCACCTACATCCGCGGTTATCAGTCACTTATTTAAATTGATGCGATGCACAAAAAAAAAACCAACATTCGTAAATCACTTAAAGTTACAGTTAATGTATGTAAGTAAACACAATACTTTCAAGTCTTTGGAGTCGTCTCCAAATATTTTCTAGCTGGAAGCCTTCGATCAGGAAAACGTTCTTCGTAAATGCGTGTAGCTGTTTCAGAATTGCAACGAGCCTCTGCATAATCGTGATATTTCGCGTACCAAAAACATCTTTTTCGTATCAAAATACACGCACTGATACAGTAATACATACTTAAAATAAAATGTGTTTTCAATTCGGGTAAACGTTACTAGCATTAATGTATGCAAAAAACTTTCAAACAATTTTTTGTCCGACGTACCTAGTTATTTATTTTTTGCCTACCAACACCATGTTGCGTACGACGTTGCCAATTGTTGTAATAGATTTTGTGTATCTGTTTTTCTTCGGAAAATTGTATTTAATATTAGGCTTATGATTTTAAATAATTAAGGTCTAAAATTAATTAATTTAATGACTAACGAGAAATAGGTTTAGATTTTTTTTTTTCGAAACGGTCAATTTTCGAACATATATTATAAAGAACTTTTTTGTTTAAAATAATGCAAGGAATCACCCCTATAAAGTTACCAACATTATTTCCGTAAAAGCGCCTTCAAAGATATTTATTATTAGGCATTTTCAAGTAACAGCGTGCACAATAGTGTTCAAGAAATAAAAGCAAATACAACGTATGTCCTGCTCCTAGTTGAGAAGTTTCGGAGAACACAGTCTCACGAATCATTAAATATGCAAACTATTTTTAGTCATGTGATACCAGAAAAAAGTTCCGGTAGGCCCTAAAGCTACTACTGTTTGCATTGATAAACCAATTTTAAATATTACTCATAATCACTGGCAAAGATAAGGGGGATGTAGAGTAAAGGGGTAATTACCCATCCTCCCAGGATGCTTTGCTGGAGTCCTTTCTTTGAGTAAATACAGCACGTGTGTGCGGTATTGGAAGAAAGTACTGTTCAGCAAAGAAGAGATTAAATAAGAAACATATTTGTCCAACAATTAAGCATGAGGATGCAAATCGGCAACGGAATGGTTGGAGCAAGGAGAAAAATAACATTAATAAAGTGGCCAGATCAAAGTGCGAATTTAAATCCGATTCAAAATTAATGGGAACTTCTGGAGAACTGCAACCCTCTAGCAGGGTGAGACTTACCCTAAAATCTTAAATGGAAAGAAGGGTCGAGTGATACCTTATTTTGAAGGTCTCTTGACCCTGATTACAACTGCCAAGTTTGAAGTCTCTGCTATTATTTCCGTTGATATGACAGCTTGTCAAAATTTTGATTTTTATTTTTTAATAGTATAATATTAAATTACCTGTAAGACAAGCTACTTTAAACTAAGGGGATATGATAGAGCTAAACGATCTTCAAAATAAGATATATTAATCGAGGGTGGCTGACTCACCCCTAAAATTTAAGGTGAATCCCACCCTCGCCAGAAAGATTAATTGATATGTAATTTTAAAGATCGTTTTAGCCTATATTATATGCTTTGAGTTTAAACAAGCTCTTACAGGTAATTTAATATTATACATTAAAAAATAAAAATCAAAATTTTGGATTAAAATATAATAAAATAATAAAAAAGTCTTTAATTGTATGATAAGGTTTTAAAGAGGCTTATAAACACCATTTTTAAATATTTTTACCCTTACTACATTTTTAATAATTTTTTTTTAAAACTGGATTTTTTCACTACATACAAAAATGCTGAAATGTCTAGATTTAAAATGCGATATGAAAAACAGTCCAAGATATCGATTTAAATAAGGTATATCTTTTTTTGTACAAAAATGATAAGGGAATAAAATGGTCAAACCAAAATGTCAAATTTTTCACCTCTGTAAAAAATACGTATAATAAACTGAAAAACATTCTTCTCACCCACCGTAAAATTATGACTTACTGCAGCAATCATTGTTTGGCGGCGAAAATCATTGGCATAAGTTAATTTAAATGCCCAATTATTATTACTATTGTGGCAAACCGTTTAAAAGTTATAAATAAATACATACATTTTTTAATTCTAACTTTAAAGTGTTAATAACTCCCTAAGGAAGCGCGATGAGAACTTTTTTTTTTATATGACGTACTAACATTACTTTGGCTTACCCTGTTACCCTATCATTTTTACCTCACCTTCCGGACACCTTGTATAATGTCATCTGGATATATGATGATTTGCAAAAAAATATAAGAAATACAAAATTATTAAAAAAGCATTTTTAAAAAATGTCTTTTAAACTAATTATCAAAAAACGTAGCTGATTTTTGTAAGAAATTTATTTAAGATTTCATAACTCTCCTTAATTTTCTAGTGCGATTATCGGTTGCTGAGATTTTGATGGTTAAAGACAAAAGGTTTTTTTCCCTTAAAAGTTCGATATTTCAGCAAGAAATGGTCATATTAGGTCATATCGAACTTTTAAAAAAGCAAATTAAACCAAAATTATTTAAACAATTTTGAAAAAACAAAAAACTGCGGTAATAATTAGAATTGCGCGGTACCCGTTGCTTATATCCTTTTTCATCGTAAGATCTGAAAACTAAAAACTTTAAGTTTATTTATTTTTTTATATATAAATATTGGCGTTCATCCCCTGGACGATTTGCCAGCACTCGCACGGGTGGGAGTCTCCAGTAAGTCGGGCCTGTGCCTCCTGGTGGCTCCCGAGCTGTTCACTTTCTAATTGTTAGTACTTATTGTTTTTTCTTCGATGCATTGCATAAATTGCGACTATCTAGCCAGCGGCCGCTACTGGTATCGCGCATAACCGTCACTTTCATTCCTGACGTATTTCCGCAGGCGTGCGCACCTCCTCGACCATACGAGGACACCATGTGTTCAACACCAAAACGTAAAAACTTCAGGCTTTAGGAATCTTCACTCACAGCGCTTAGCCCCAGAAGAAAGAAGCCCCAATTTGGCGTGAATCTTTCTCGATCCCCAAGGGTACAGCCACGCTCGTACGATGCCTTCAATCGCTTCTACCCGGGAGGTCTATGTAGACCTCTACGTAAACATGAACCGCACTACTCGAAGATCGCGGAAAGGGTCCAACTTTAAGTTTTAAAAATGCCTTATTTTATTTTAGTACGTCAATTTTTAAGCGAACACCTAACTGGCCTGACTAACACCTTAAAAAATTAGGATTTTTTGTTGTATTCTTTAATTTTTTCCACTAGTAAGGTTTAGTTTCCAAGTTTACGAAGGTGCCCGGATTTTGTTGCACATTGCGGGGTATCTTAGTTGTTATTAGACATAGAGACTTACGATTTTTGCGAAGTGTAGCTACTTTTGATGAAACAAAAGATGACACTAAAAGATTTTTCATGGCCCTCTCGAAAACTATGTATGAAGCTGATAACTTCAAAATTGAAATATATATATATTTATGCAAGGTTTTTTACTATTTTGTTTTTAAATCAAACGTTTTTCTTAAAGTAATGAATACATACTGATTTTAAACACTGTTTTGAGTATAAATACAGTTGCGCTGATACACAATATTTAGTGTTTAATTAATTAATAAGCGAACAAACTTGAGGAACCGATGGGTGAATAGGGGTGCTGGGCAGGGTAAAATAGTAAATACTCAAATGTTGCTATAAAATGTAAATAAATCATAAACTAAGAGCTAACTTTATTCTTTGGTTATAAAGTCAATATCGTGGCCCCCTATGCGAAATTCAATTCTAAAATTAAAAACATAGTCAAAAAATATAAAATAACTATTGGGTATTATAACTATTTTTAAAAAGTTCTCATTTACCATAATTTAATGATTAAAATATACAGTGTGTTCTTTAAGAAAAATCATCTGTTTGGTTTATATCTCTAAAATTATATAATGAAAAAAAATCCAACTACACCACTGGATAAGAGTATCTACTAATATCAGTTTTACTTTTTTGTAAGTTACCAGAAAACTGAAATACGAGGGGGGTCACAAAGTAGAAGAAAATTAATTTTGCCCTGTATGTCAAAAACAAAGAAAGCCATAAAAAAAGATTTTAATGCCATCTTTCGTTTCATCAAAAGTAGAAACACTTATTGAAAACCGCAAGTCTTTATCTCTAAAAATAACCAAAATGCCATGCAACCGCAACGAAATCCGGACATTTTGTACAATTTTTATTTTTCTTATTTAATACAAAAATAAAATAAATGTGCCAATAGTTGTATTGTTACCCCTAAAAAATGCATTACATTTGGGTGCTAGGTTTTTGTTTACCTTTTTAATAAAACGTCGTAATATGGGATCATTTATTCATCTAATTCTTTTATTTAAATAAACGCAAAGGTAATATTTTTAATTATTAATTATTTTTTAAAAAATTTACATATTTTTTCTACAAACTTCCAGTGAATTGAAATAACATCAATTTGTTTCATATTTTGTTGGGTTGACACATACATATCTACAATGTACGAATGTATGTATATATCTATTATGTCACCTACCATTCCGCCTTTGTACCTTTTATTTTAAGATAACCCAACATTTTAATCGCTGTTTCTCTTTTCTTTCAGAGTCTGAACCAAATAATTACCATTGAATTCACAAAAAAGCATTAGTTTTTGCTTATTAGCAATAATAATAATTATAATTTACCCAATAATAGCTAGATTTTTTTGAAGTGATGATGTCACTTGTTACTTATCACTGTTAAGATCAAAACATTTGCTAGGCTTTTAAAGTTTAAAATTACATAATTATATCCTTGTACGGAATGCGCTGCAAGAAAATGCACTTTTCAGCTATTTATACCACCCACGCCATGTTCTGGATCATTAAGACACATGTGAACAATAATATTAAAGCATGCCGCGATGTCATCTAAAGATTTTAAACTCTTTAATTGTTTATTATTTTAAATGTAATAAAATCTATTGGATTTGTAAAAACATCTAATGGAATAACTACAAAATCTGATTCCATTGGAGATCTTTCGAATTAAGAGGATGCCGTACACGTTAAATTGAGCTAAAACGCGATTCGCTGCCGTTTTTTAAAACGATCCAAAGATTATCGATTATAGATAGTGGTTATTTTTACGGTTTTGTAATTTTGTGAAATTTAATGTGTTAATTTATAAACATTACCAAAATTTAATTAACTTTCCGATAATCTTTGGATCATTTTAAAAAAACTTTTCCATATAGAACTTTTTTCCAAAACAAATATTTAAAAACGGCAGCGAATCGCGTTTTAGCTCAATTTAACGTGTACGACATCCTCTTAAATATAAATATTTCAAAGAGGAGGCCTATATACAATACGAAACAGGTTATTATTGCCTTGTAGTAGATTAGACCAAAGTTTTTAAATAAAATATGCTTAATAACTGTGTTTTTAGTATAATGGTTTCAATTCGATGAAAATTACGGAACTGAACGGATTAATTTAAAAAATTAAAAACTTTGGAATATGAGATGATTGCATGCAAATACTATATTTTAAAGTAAAATTGACAAATAAAAAACTTTAGGATGGAGGCCATCTTGTGGAAAAAAATGGACAGGGGGTCTTGTGACACATCATTTTAAAGCTCCTGAAGAGTACTTTATAACCCTAGAACATTAAGTCAATACCTTTACTTAATACAAAATGGCGAAACTTTAAAAATTACCTAAATACCTGATTTGGATGGCCATATTTCCGAAACTAATAAAGTTAGGTATACTAAATGTGGTATTTTCTTAAAGGTCTTTTAAGGATCTTTTTAATAGTGATATAATTACATAGTGTGTGTTTTTTAAAATATATACTTCTTTTCCTACCCTGTATATTTTCACCAGTATCACCATTAAAAGATCTTCAAAATAACCTTAAGAAAATAGCACATTAGGTTGATCTAACTTTATTAGTTTTGGAAATATGACAGGTACCAAATCAGGTACATATGTATTTAAGTAATTTTTAAATTTTGTATTAGATAAATTAAATAATTAATATTGGATTTATATTCTAAGTTATAAAGTACTAGTTAGCAGCTTAAAAATGATGTGCCACAAGACCCCCTTTCCATTTAATTTTTTTCCAAGATGGCGCCAAGCAGTCGTCTTAAAATTTTTATCTGCTAATTTTACTATAAATAATAGTATTTATGCACCAATGTTATATTCAAAAGCTTTATTTTTTTTTAAATTGATCCGTTCAACAAATAAAAGGGGGAGGGGCATTAAAGAAATGCACTGTATGTAATGTACATAAATGTTAAAAATAAATCAGAAAGTTTAATATTACCATTTTAAACATTTTATTTTTAAATATTTAATTTCTAAATTTATATTTTTGGTAAACCTTATCTTAAGAATGGTGCCGGACTTTCCACCAAAACGTTCATACTTATTTTTAATTTTGGTATTTTTTTAAGGGGTTTTTATTTATTTTCCTTCAGGCTTTCTGATAAGTTAGAGGTGTTAGAAGGGTTGAGTTCGTCATTATAGCCCAGAAACAGACATATATTTAGTAAGAAATAAAAATTAAACAGTTTTTTAAAAAGTTATTTACCATATTAAAAGCTCTTACTATTCTTTACATTTTAAACAGTGTTTTTCAAAAATTTCCATAAAGACTAGGCACGAAACAAGGACCAAAATGTTTTCCCAACATGAACATGAACAATCAATTACCGAAGTACTTGTTTTTTAAATACTTTTTTAAAATAGTATATTTAGGGTGAGAACATATTGTCACGTCATTTGATCTCACATAATAGCATAGGACCTTACGTGACGCTAAAAACACGTAGTTTAATATTTTAACATGCATTTAGACATGACGTAAATAGAGACGCGTATAGCGCGTGTAAGGTGCTCAGACAAGGGAAATACGACGCGTACGTGCTACACGCGCTTCTTGGTCATATTGAGATACGTGTGTCGCGATCAACCGCCTCGAAAAATGTATGATAATCGAACAAAACAATTGTTTAAATTAAACTTAAGTTCGTATTCTCTTATTCAAGATAATGTATTGTTTGTTTTGTTGGTAAAAAAATAATTTAAATCACCTAACAAGTATATTTATAGGAGAGAAATAGAAGTGAGCACTTTTAAATTACAATTATAGGATGACGGCTGATTTTAGTAATTACATAAGGGAGTAACTACAGCAGGCTCAGAATCTAATGATTTCTACAATAAACAAATCGACAAAACTATGTCTTTAAAAACAAGGCGCGCGACGCGAGAGACTTTGCCACTACCACAACATCTACGAGTGTTCGAGATGACGCAACTTGCGGCCTGTCGTGTCACTAGTCAATTTGCGCTGTATAATTTAATTCTATTAAGTTACAACAGTACGTGCTGTGCTGATGCGCATCGCACGCGTTACACGCGTCTCAATTTGCGCCTTGCCCTATTATCTATCAGAAACGTATCACTTATGCTAGCACGTCCTTAAGTTTTTATGTCAGTAGGTATTTTTAGCTCGTTACAGGAATTGTGTTTTTATTATTGCTTATACGGGGCTTAAAGTTAGACATCAGCTGTTTAATAAACATTTAAAAATAATATAAACTAGCAGAATGCGCCAAAAAAAAGGGGAATAGACTAAGATGACCGAAACTAATTTATAGGTAAAGAGCGAACAAGATTCGTATTTCGCGCCTGTTATATTTTATAGAGTTATCACATGGAAATATTGTTAGTTTAGTGACTTGTTTTCTTTTAAATCAACATTTTAAGTTAGTGTTGTGACGAGACAGATTGTGCGATCGGTACGTAAAGTAGTCTATGATTATAAATGTTCTAATTTTAATCAGTGTATGAAAATTTGTTAGATTAACTAGATATACCGGTCTTTGGATTAAAAAAAGCTGCCAATAGGTTCTGCAATACTTTTAATATTTATAAAAATTATGGTGGACTTCGTTAAAAAAAATATGCAATATGCAATATGCAAATAAAAATTTGTTGCGTTTATTTTTAAGGTACTTTACTTTTAAAAAAAGTGTCACATTAATACTGAAATATGAGGACTAGTAAAATTTAAAACCTTTTAGCCGTATATTATTATTTTAATAATGGTTGATCTAAGGTTATAATATACAATTTCCAAACAATTACTGGTGCATTAGGAGGTAAGGTTATTTTTTTTTTCAAGTTAAGTCTTAAGGTTTAGAGTTTTTTACACTAATGGTTTTATTAATTTATGTATATTTCGTTATTACATACTTCATTTAAGTTACTTTAGTTCTTCGTAAAATTTACAAAATTGCTTAAAGTGGCCACAAATGGTATATCTACCCTATACGTCATATATTTGTGATATATTATTTCCACCAAAAGATAATAATTATTTTAAAGGCCTTTTACGAGCGTCGATTGAATTAGTTAGTTAATGGATTCTCTAATTCGACTGCTAAAAGAGATTTTACTTGAAAGCAGTTGCTGTTTCAGAAATATTTTTAACAGGCTTTTTTTAAGTTTTATTTATAAAACTAAACATCTTATAACACTGGCCAAAAAACTTACTGCTTTTATAAAAGATGTACAGGGTGTCCAATTTTGGTTGCAACAGCGGGGTAACTCTGTTATTATTAAAGATAGTACTCTACGGTTTTTTCGAACGTGGGCTATTTTTTTGTGAAACGAAAGATGTCATAAATAAAGCCGTCATAGCCCTTTTAGTTTCTGAACTACAGGGTGATTTTGAAAATTTTGCATTTTTAGGTACCCCTTGTATCTCAGTTGACTGATAACGTATGAAATAGGTAAACACTGATTTTTATATAGTTTGTTTCGTAGAATGTAGTAGCATAGTCAGGTTCGCAAAAACCGCAAGGTTCTATCTTTAATAATAACTGAGATACCCCGCTGTTGCAAACAAAATGGGACACCCTGTAAGTGGGGGTTTAAATTACCTTTAGGATATAAAAAGTTTTTTTTATTGATTTTATACTACTGTTTTTTTAAGCCATAGGGCGTAAAGACTTCGTTGTTAGGGAGGGGGGTCAGCAGCGGTTAGTGACCACCTTTTCTTCAAACCTCACCATTGTTAAATACAGTATCATTTTTTTAATTGTTGATTATTACAGTCTATAAAATCACTTTAACATGTCAATAAATTTTACTTTTAAACAGATTGCCACTAAGAATGAATTAATTACTTATAATAAGCACAAATACAACTTTAAAAATTACTTTAACTATGGTGTGGGTATCGACCCACCAATTGGCCATCGCCAGCCGCTGCTGGGGGTATGGTATTTAAACTAGTTTTTTGGCATTTTTGTAAAATAAATTATCTAAACACACCTTTAAATAATATTTTGTAAAAATTTAAGATCAATCGGGGCAAAATTAATTAAGATAGAGTTACAGGTTCAAGTAACCACGCCTCATCCATGACTCTTGTAAAGGTGCTAAGAACTTTAAAGGGCCTTTCCACCAAATGGCGTTTTTAAAGTCGGTGGCACCATAACGTCAAAACCTTAACATCAATACTAATAAAATTTTGACCACTATTTCTTTACATAATTTAAAAGATGGCTCTGGAGTTTTTTTAATTGGCAATATTTCTTATTTTTATAAATGTAAATTGGCCGATTTTTTTTAATTGCGTTCTTTGCTTTTAACCCCTAAGTGGGCGCGTGCCTTCTTATTACGTAAGCAGGCGCGTGGGGTCAAATTGACCCCCAACCTTAAACATCCAATAATCACTTTTTCTTTAATTTTTTTTACCTGCTAAATTTTATTTTTAGTTGGAAGCATTTCCTTTTAATGTATGAATAATTAAATAAAAAAGTTGCCCAGGAAAAAAAAACACTCGTAATAAAACATTTAATTGTAATTTTAATTGAAGTCAGTGCCAATATTTTTTTTAAAGCTGATTATAGAACGGCAATACGAGAAAAGCAAAAACTGAATTTCATTATTAATTAGTACCCTTCACACTTTGCCTAAGTTCACATAAATTAATTTAAATAAATTATATGAGCCCCAAAATGGTTATCCTAGCTAGACCTTATTATTATAATAAAAAAATTATAATCTTTTTATTACATTAATTTCTTTTTGCCTAAAAACATACATGAAATTAAAAAAACGTAATTCTCCTTGAGAAAAAATATTTAAAATATTTATAATACCAAATGGAGTGGGAGTTTATACTGAATCTGTTCCTTCTTGTTGTCTTAGAGCTAAGTACTGCTCACAAGTTGTTTTCATATGATATTTGCACATTATGGCTGTTTTTATTTCACACAAATGTTTGATGTCTTATTGTTTTTTTGTCAAGGACAAATAATACATTTGTTCCGACTCTCTAAACCTCCCGCAACTCGATATACATATTGCTCAAAACTGTAACGTTAGTAGGCGCGTGGGATCAAATTGACCCTCAAGCGCAAAAAACGTGAATTTTTTAAACGAATGGTGTTGTTTTTTTGTGTTTTTTTGTTATTAGCATATACCTAACGGGATTTTAGAAAGGTACCATTTTTTTCTAATTGTAAAAATCTCAAAGTTATTACAAAAATAACGACGCTGGGGGTCAATTTGACCCCCTGCGCCAATTTAAGGGTTAAAGTTCTCCCAAAAAGCGACAACTTAAAATAAAAAATCATTTCAGCGTTACCTGTGAAAAATTAATATTTAATATATTCAGGGGCGGTCATATTAACAACAAAAGTGCCGGGCAATCTTTTTATCCTCCTTCCCACATATTTTTAAAGAGCAAAAAAATTTCACTAAATAATTCTCAAGATATATTTTTTAAATCAAAATTATTTTAGGGCCACTACTTTACTGGGTATAAATTTATTTCGGTGGGAAAATGACAAAACTGTACAAGTTCTACCAAATTCTAAAAACAAAATTCAAACTACAGAAATATTACTTTTCATACAGTTTCTTGAAAATAAGGGTGTAAAGCGGATCCGAAAATTTTCTTATTAAGTTAAGGGGCAAAATAATTTCAGCCCTTTAGAATTACTAATAAACAACGTTTTGGTTTCAAAAGTAATTAATTAGAAGAGATGGTAAACTAAAGCAGTGTTTGAGTTTTGAAAATTTAATAATCCACTTGATTTTACGCTCAACAGATCTTAGAGTCTAAGCAAATTTTTATACAATATATTTACAATATAATTCTACTTTGGGGAAAATAAAGTTATAAACAGAGAGAAATTATTTAAAAAAAACTTACGTAGTTTTTAACTAAATCGGGATGATCCTTCTCGAGACCATCATCTAAAATGGTTACTACAGCTCCTTTTCCGGTAATACCATCCAGCCAAGCTGGTATCACATTCATATCCAATCCATTCCCCCGATTCTAAAATAAATGGATTTGTGTTAATTTCTTTATTTGTTCCTCTTTATATACAGGGTGTCCCAACTCTACTTATACGAAATAACTTCGCCTCTGTACAAGATACAAAAAGAAACTTAAGATAAAAAAATGTATGTTTGGACACACTGATTTTATTGGTAGTATTGAAAATTATACAAAGTGTCTTAAAAACAATATTTTTAAGTAACTTTTTTCTAATGGTATATTTTGGAAAAATTTGACTCTATTAAATTTTACGTCAAAAATGTATAACTATACGTCAATTATTGTTGCTTTTGAGATATTAAAAGCCTAACAATGTACTCATTTACGGAAAAAGTTATTTTTATAATTATTTCAAAATAATTTTGTCGTTGTGAGAGTGACAAATATTACGGTAATATGTAAATAATTACTTTCCATTGTAAGAACTACTTATAATATGTAGGTAAGCAATTTAGTTTATTTTGGATACATATCTATATACTTGCCATGAAAATCAGCAACACGTCAATTATTCCTGGTTTCTAGGTTTTACTATAATTCACGCATTCCCTCCAAGTGATGAGGGAAAATTAATTAAATCGACTGGCGCGCTTGCAGTGGTTACTTTCGGCGTTATATTGGGCATTTATTTTGTTTTGATTTTAATAAATTAAAATATTAAATAAAAGTGTCGACTTTGATCGCAAAATGTCGCTTTATCTTAATTTTAACGCCATTCTTTAGATCGTTTAATTGCCTTTAAAAAACATGTTTATAATTTATTAGATGAAAAACACGTTAAAAATATCAAATTTTTGCACAAAAATCGCGACTTTGTGTCAGCCAAATTTGACTAGACGGCTGTGAAATCAAGCTTTGGTCTACACAAGGACATAAATATGTACAGAGTTGGTATACAGGTTAAAAATAAGGCTCGGATCGGAAAATTTTGAATTTTTAAGGTCCCTATGCTCACTTTTTAAGAGCAAAGATTTTTTTTATATTTGCCTATGCCCTGCTACCCTTTGCCAGGTCTGCGTTTTTTTATTTAAATTATTAAAGAAGCATTCTGGATGATTTTTATTGTGCCTTGAATGCTTACCAGCTCTCCTACTAAATATTAGTATTATTTTTTACTTTAATCTGATTTTTAAACAACCTAATGTACTGTTTACTGCATTCTTTGTTATTTTTTTACATTATACTTACTTGGTGTTGATTCGTTTAACAAAAAAAAACAAAAACAACAATAAGTATAAAACATTTACTTATTTTTTTACTTTTATTTATAATGTTTAATTAAATTTATGTTTTTGCTATTACTGACATACTAATAAAGCATACTCTAGATGGCCCGAAGTAGTTCATATTTTGTTTGGCGCTGCAGTCACACTCATAGCGAATAGTGTAGTATACATTTATAATATAGAATTTAATAATAAAAAAATTTGACAAAATATACACGGTGTTTCATTAAGAAAAAATTATACTTTATAAAGAAAATTCTGTTTTTAAGACACTTTGGAGTTACTAATACTGTCACTAAAATGTGACTTATTGTTCAAAAATGGCCCGATACTTCGGTTTTTGAGTAGAAGCAAATGCTTTATACAGTGAATAAAGTATATCAACATTAGTAGATTTTTGAACAGACCCACCTCAAAAAGTCCTGCTGGCACCCCCCACCCCCCTCAAAGTTGGTTAAGGGATTGATATAGTTTTTTTCTAATATCTTCTAAACGGTAAATGATAAAAACTGATTTTAGTGTCGTTAGATAGAGCACAAAATTCTGCAAAATAGTAACACTAAAAATTGTATTTTTGTTGATTTAGTAAAATTCTACAACAAAAAAATGTTGGAGGGGAGCATCCACACGGCACTTTTTACGATATATCTTCCAAACCATCCACCAAATAAAAAAATATAAGATACAAAAAAATAAAGGCCAAAGTTTTCCCTATTGAATGGTGTATAACATTATACTATTATCTTTTAAAAAAAAGCTACCAGTGGCGTACAAAAGTAGCACTACACCAGTATAGTACCTAAAAATAGAAATTTTTGATGTTATACTTTTAATTTTTTTTTAATATTTTTTACTTTAGTATTTATTAATTTATAATTATTTCTAACTCTGCATACTAGTAATAATAAATAATCATATTACACGGAAAAACATTTTTACCAGTACAAAAATCAAAATCAAGACGTGTGGATTGAGTTTGGTACTGGTAAAAATGTAAGACATATTTCGTGTATCGAAATTGCTAAAAAAATCAATGAAAAAAGTCTAGCCCTTTCTTTTTTCATTCACTAACCGGTGGCGATACCACGTCTTCCTTTTATGGAAAAGGAAAAAAGTGTTAGGAAGCTTGGGAATCTTTTCCGGAAGTTACAGCTACTTTCATTGATTTATTGCAGCATTCAAAAAACCTTCATCTCGGCAATTAAGTGTGATCTCAAAATTCGTTGTAACCATTTACGATAAACATTCTGATAGTAGCAACATTGATATTTGTCGAATGCAACTTTTTGCCCAAAAACCTAACGGTTGAGAATTTACCCCCAACAATGAATGCTTTAGCATTTCACATTAATCAATGCATTTATCAAGCAGGATTTGTTTGGGGTAATCTCTGCCAACCAGTGGTTGAACTTCCATGTCCATCTGAATGGGGATGGATTTTAGAGAATACTAGGTAAATGGACACCACTGTGGACCACTTTAAAAAATGAAAAATATCATCTGATACACTATTAAAATGTAAATGTAAGATTTGTGGCACAAATTGTAAATGTTTTTTAAAACAATTTTAAAATGTACCAGGTTATGTTTGTGTGCGGAATGTTGTAATTAGGTATTTTAGGTTGTGTAATAATGTGTTTGTTTTTTATTGATGTTATATACATTGTGTCCCAGGATAGATGTTACAAGAGGACAAATAGAACAAAAATTTTTGAATTTCAAAACGAAATTTTGGGCAGACCGGTCGCATGGTCCAAAACTAATAAATACAAAACTTTACTTCAATTGGTATTAAACAGGGCGAGTTAAAAAATTAACAAAAATTTTATTTTTTACTAAACGTGCTTAACTTTAAATTTTGACATAAAATTTAGTTCTCTACAACATTTACCTATACAATTTTGTCCTATTTTTAAAAATAAAGGTACTTTATTCTTGGTCATGTTTCATATTTTTAGTTATAACTTGCCCTGTATATTACCAATTCAAATAAAATTTTGTATTTATTAGTTTTGGACCATGCGACCAGTTTCCCAAAAGGACGATTAAAAATTCCAAAATTTTTGGTGAATTTGTCCTCTTGTAACACCTATCCTGGGACACACTGTATAAGCCATATTTGTTGTTATCTTTATAATAAAAGTTATTATCATACTGTTGTTATTTATTTAAAAATATAATGAATCAAATTATAAAACAAAAGAAATAAGTAAATAAATTGTAAAGTATAATTATTAATTAATAAATCTAAAGTGAAAAATAATCTTTTAAAATTAATAGAATAACATTAAATATTTCGATTTCTAGGTACTTTACTGGTGTAGTACTAATTTGGTACGCCACTGGTAGCTTTATTTTAAAAGATAATAGTCTAAATGCTTGCTTTGTGGTTTGTCGTTTACGGTGTTTATTTTTTTTTGTTAATGGTTTGAAAGATATATGGTAAAAAGTGCCGTATGGATACTCCCCTTTGAATTTTTTTGTTGTAGAGTCTTACCAAAAAACAAAAATATTATTTTTATTATTACTATTATGCGCAATAAGGTAATATTACCAATTAATATAACTAAAGTGAGAAATATTCTGAAAAAAATAAAATAAAAGTATAACATTAAAAATTTCTATTTTTAACTACCGACTATACTGGTGTAGTGCTACTTTTGAACGCCACTGGTAGCTTTAATTTAAAAGAAAATAGTATAATGTTATACACCATTCGATAGGGAAAACTTTGGCCTTAATTTTTTGTGTCTTATATTTTTTTGTTTGGTAGACGGTTTGGAAGATATATCGTAAAAATGCCTTGTGGATGCTCCCCTCCAACTTTTTTATATTGAGATTCTTACGTAATAAACAAAAATACAATTTTAATTATTACTATTTTGCAGAATTTTGTGCTCTATCTAACGACACTAAAATCAGTTTTTTATCATTTACCGTTTAGAAGATATTAGAAAAAAACTATATCAATCCCTTAACCAACTTTGAGGGGGGTGGGGGGTGCCAGCAGGACTTTTTGAGGTGGGTCTGTTCAAAAATCTACTAATGTTGACATACTTTATTCACTCTACAAAGCATTTGCTTCTACTCAAAAACCGAAGTATCGGACCCTTAAGTCACTAAAATAGGGGTATCCAAACAAACATTTTTTTTTCTAAATTTCTTTTCATAGCTTGTACAGGGCGAAATTATTTTGTATATAATAGATTAAGAACACCTTGTATACGTACAGAGTGTTTGGCAAATGTGGTAAAGAAAAGCTCCAATAATATCAAGTTTTTTGGGCATAATTGAAGTCGTTAGTGGATGAAGGTGTCACAATTACTTGTTTTACGTAATTTAGATTTTACCAGTTTGGACGTAATTTTTTTGTGTTTATTTTTAAGGATTTTACATTACAAGCAGACAAAATATTTTTAATTATAAAAAAGACTGCCATCTTTTAAGTTAAAATGGGCAAATATCAACCTATTGCAGTACAAGTATCAGAATAACAAAATGTCCAACACCTTCATCCACTTACATACGTCTTCGATTATTATTAAACCACTAGATAAATTTTACTTTTGTTTTAATAGGACAGTTTTAATAAAAAATTTTTACGTAAAATGTAATAAATAAAACCCAATTTACTTTGTCATTTTGTCGCAGATTTCGTCTTCTTTAAGACATTTGACAATGACACAGTATGTCGAAACTGCAGTAACTCAAAAAGCAATATAAAATCTGTGACTAAAAACAAAGTAAATTATATTTTATTACATTCTACGTAAAAACGTATTGTCACAAAGTAACGGACAACTTAATAGATATTTAGTTTTTGGTAAAAACTTGATAAAGGGGTTAAGCATGGGTTATTAAGTTAAGCCGGCTACAGACGACATGGCAATGCCCGCTCGTTTCAACGTTGGCGCATTGTGTGCATGCAAAACATATCGTTGGTTTAAAAGGTAAAACTCACTGAGTAACATTTAATATTCTAGGACATAACCTCAACTTTAGGCAAAGTTTGTGAAGAAAAAAAAAAGAAAGATCACCTGTTTTATGTTTAATATTTAACTGAATCTTTACAGAAATCATAAATGTAGTTTATAATTTTTTAAATATAATAAACTTTACTGTAAGTGACTTAGATTTGCTAACTATTATTTCAGCAAAAATGTTCTTAGTGAGATTTACCTTTAAACCGACGATATAGCAAAGCAAAGCCAACGTTGGCGCTGGCCATGGTTCGCGTAGAAGCGGTATTTTTGACACACATCAAGGGAAATTGTGGAAACTCGTCAGTGGGCTTGATCTCCGTAAACACGGCATGTAGTGCGCGCCTAAATAACATTGACAATTTTCAAATTATTTCAAAAGTTTAGGGTAATATTTAAAGTTCATAATGTGCCTGTGCATACATTGAATAATACCCATTTGTTATTGTAAACTATTATATATATATATATATATATATTGTATTTTTTAAAGCAGAAATAATTAAAAAATTGAGCAATAAAACAATTTTAGAATTTCTTAACTTTCTGCATGGTCTAACACCAAAAATGCAAACATAAGATTTTTTGGAATCGTATACGAGGTATGCAAAAATATGAATTTTGCTTAAAACAAAAGTACCCTCTTATTTTTAATAATAATATAGATAATTTTTATACAAAAAGATGATTAGGAATAAAAATACCTTTTAAATATGCAAATTGGTTTATTTAAAAGATTTTTTTCTAACATTTTTTCTGCGATAACGAGCGTTTATGTGACTTTTGGCTGTTTTGACAGTTGTTTAGCTGTCTTAATATATTACATTTCGAAATAAGTATGCACTATTGTACAAACTTAAATTTTTACCCTTAAGGCATAAAAAAATTAAAAAGTTTTTCTAGAAAATGAACAAGTTGGCATATTTAAATGTTATTTTTAAACCTAAACATCTTTTCGTTATAAAAATGTCCGATATTATGATAAATAAAGGTACTTTCCTCCTGAGCAATAGTTTTTGACATACCTTGTATACCACTGCAAAAATGAATATATCTGATGATTTCATTTTAGGTTTTAGACCATGCATATTTTTTATAAAGAATATTTTTTTTTTCGTAAAACTAATAATAAAAAAGTTTTCCATATGGTGCGAACCTAAGTAGACACGCTGTATAAAAAGTACTTGGGTTATTTGGAATCAACAAAAGGTTAATTTGGGATCCACAACCGGTTAAACATAAAAACAGAAATTTGGTTTTTGATGCATGGGCTACGATTATAAATAAAATGTCCATTACATGTACAGTTGAAATTTAGCCTTGCCATGCTGTCTGTAGCCGGCTTTATTTGCTGGGAAAAAATCTTATTTTTTATAATTAACCCGACATAACTTAAGGACCTAATAGTGTATATAAAGTGAAGATTTTTTTATATAAACGGTTAAAATTAGCAACATGACTAAACTTAAATTTTAAGTAAAACAAAACGTCCAATTTTTTTCTTTGTGACATCTCACGATGCCTAAATACCAGTATACCGTGAGTGCCGGGTTATTGGATGTTTAACTAATCTTCCGTCAACGTTATCCAAGCACTGAAACATGCAGTTTTCGCATTTCACAGCACCTTTTGGACACCGCAATAGTGCCACCACGGACGATATTTTTTAATAACTACTACCTAGGATTGGCAGAATACTACACAGTGACATTGCCAGCTGTGAGGTCACGAGCGAATAAAAATGCCGATGTACTATTCCGAGATTCGAACCCGGGACTCTGTGGTGAGTGCTGGTACGTTAGCCCCTACACCAATGCCCCTATAATGCAGGGATCATGAGTATCACAGCTAGTTTATCCCTGCAGCTGTAAATAATTAATAATACTCCATTTGATATCGATTTAAATGGACTTAAGTGGTCCTACATCTTTTACAAAAATAAAATACACCGGGTGGTTTAATAATTATGCCTTAAAAATTTGTTGATGAACTTGCAATTTTTCTTTACATTCCACCTATTTCCTAACACCCAGTATTGGTTAGTTCTGGTTATAGGAAACACTTTAAACAAAATTAAACCGACTTCAAAAAATAAAAAAATAAGTCAAGTAATAACATATGCGCTAAACTTCTAAAGTTTAATAACCAAACAGGTAAAAGCTTTTTAAACTTTAATATCATATGTTAATAACTGACTTAATTTTTGTATTTTTATTTTATTTATTTTTTTTAACTTTTTAGTTTTATTTATTTTTTTGAAGTCGGTAATTTTTTTTTTTAAGTGTTTACACACACGTAAAATTATTAGTATAAAACAACGATAACAATACAATCATTATGACTCTGTCATTAAAATAAGGGTCAGAGCAATAAATTATATTTTAATTTTTATTTTACTTTTTATCTTGCAGAATTATTAAATAAATCAATATTTCCGTTTCCAGACATTCTAGTTAAGCTTGACAAGAATAAATTGAATCTTTTGGTTTTAAACAGAAGCATTATTTAAGGTATAAAATATAACTAAACATTAAAATTATCTGTCAGGTACTCGTCAATTAAAAAAATGTGTTTTTAACAAAAAAATAACTAGTTAGTCCACAAAAATCTATAAACAAAAATTTAAAAAAATACATTTTTATAAATAATATCATAGATAATATTTAAAAAACGTATTTGTAAATTATTGCTAAGGATAACATTGACCCAAAATTTAAAAAACAACGTTAGTAAAATATTTTTAGTTACGATGGCAACTAATTATTTAAAATTAAGTAATAATATGGTATAATCACTACAAGTCCTAATTGTAATTGTAATCGCGTAAAAATAAAATCACAACTAAAAGTTTAATAGAGTGTACTGTTAATAATCCTAAACATTAGTACGAATTGTTTATTCTTTTTTTATAAAGACAAAAAATTCAGCCGATTAATTTTACAACGCTGTGTATAAAAGTACACACTATACACACATTTTTTTATTTGATTATTTGAATAGTGGTGCCAAACTGCTATGGTGGTATCCTCTCATTAAAGTAATTAAAAATATATATACAGTATGTCCGCGGATGCGGTTAACGAGAGGACAAATGGACCAAAAATTGAAAGATACGAAAAAAGTCATTCTTGATAAAAAAGTCTGCTTGTTGAAAAATATGATCCACGATGAGAAAATAGATTTTTATCATACAGGGCGTCTCAAAAATGCAAAAACACAAAATCAAACAAAAGCAAACAGTCATTTTTAGGCGTTTTAACGTGAAATGATAAATAAAAACTTGCTCCAAATTTACTTCTATTCCTGATTCCAAACTTACTGAAGAAAATTTAAATTTATGAAAAATTAAAAAAATATTTTTGCAAGTACACGTTTTACTACTTTTACTTATTTATTACCTTTTCATTACTAAAAACTAATTAAAATAAATTTATGATGGACGAAACATATTACACAATAGTCATAGTTCAAAACCCCTCCCCCATATTCAACACATTTTTCCAACTGCTTCCTAATATGATCAAAACTGGCTTGAATCTCTTCAATTGGTAATGATTCCACTGCTCGCCTAATTCTTAGTTTTAAAATTTCAACATTATTTACTAGAGGTTGTGCATAAGTAAGCTTGCTTTAGACAGCCCCAAAGAAAAGAATCGGCTAATGTCAGATCGGGGCTTCTTGGGGGCCATAAACTGGTCCATTTCTTCCTATCCATCTCACACCGAATTTTCTGTTCAGCCATTCTCTGACCTCTCCAGCGCAATGTGCAGGGCACCCATCATGTTGAAAATACATTGTGTTGCGATATTCCAGGGGCAGCTCTTCAAGATTATCGCAAAAATTTATCTAGTAGTTGCAAATAGCTCGCTCTGTTACAAGTACCTTCGAAAAAATAAGGTCCAATGATACCATAGTATGAAATGGCACACCACACATTAATTTTTTTTTAAAGTATTGACGTCTTGAGGGAATTCTAAATTCAGGATTCTCTTTTACTCCAATATCTGACATGCTGAGAAGCAACAGTACCGTTGGTTGAAAATGTTGATTCGTCAGAAAACATTATACACTTGTTAAAGTTTCTATTGATATTTAAGATCTTACTTCCAACCCATAATGTCTAGTCTTTTAGCTCTCCAGCTTCCAAGGTTTGGTTAAAATGAGGCTTGTAAGGGTAAATTTTATTTTCTTTAAAACTGTGAATAGTAGTTTTTGTACCACCTCTAAATGCTTAGCTCTGTTTCTCAATGAAAGCAATGGATTTTTCATTTACGGATTGCAATATCAAAAACTGTAGACGCATCGTCTTCATTATATTGTTTTTTTGTTTTTAAATGTCCATAACTGATCCTGTCTCTTTAAAAATTTTTTACCAGTTTATGAACACTAACTTTCGAAACGTTTACTCCAGGAAATTTGCGTTGAAATTCCTCCACTACATAGCTATAAGAGCACTGACCACTTCCATAGCATTGCACTATAAAAACTCTTTGTTCTACGGTCAGCATTTTGGAAAGTATTTTTGACACTGACACTAACAGGTAATAATGTACAGGTATAAAAGTTATAATATGAAGGTAGTAAAATACGTACTTGAAAAAATGTTTTTTTTTTTAATTTTTTCGTGTAAATTAAAATTTTCTTTAGTAAGTTCGGAATCAGAATTAGAAGTAAATTTTGAGCAAGTTTTTTATTTATCATTTCACGTTAAAACGCCTAAAAATGACTGTTTGATTTTATGTTTTTGCACTTTTGAGACACCCTGTATGATAAAAATATATTTCTCATCGTGGATCATATTTTTCAACAAGCAGTACTTTTTATCAAGAATGACTTTTTTCGTATCTTTCAATTTTTGGTCCATTTGTCCTTTCCGCGTTAACCGCATCCGCGGACATACTGTATATAAACATGATTCTGTAAAATTTTATGTTTTCAACAGGGTGTTAAACTTATCAAAAAGGTTAAAAAATGTTAGATAGGACATAACCCTTATGTAAATTTAAGTATGAATTGCTGTTGTTACATAATTGCCAATAAAAATTATTTACCCTTATCTTTAAAAGAAAAAATTCCACAATGCTTCTTTATAGTCAAAAATATGCAAGTGGATCTTTTTCCTAACCAAAAGATGCGGAAAAAAAATAAAGACATAAAAGCAGCAGACGCCACTGACTTATTAATTGTAATTAAGTTAGTAATAAATTACCCCTTTAAATCCATAAGCATAACACTGCCAAATTTAACCAAAATTTAGAAAATTTAAAAACATTTTCTTACAAGTTTCACACCCTGTATCTTGTTGACGAGAAATTTTGCGAATCCATGTTTTTATGAACGTTTTTTAAAATTTGGCTTAGAGGATTTTACCGTTGTCATTTGGCACCACTGTTTAAAAACACCCTGTATATATACAGTTTAAACTATTTACACAATAATGATCTGTATAGGTATTAAACTAAAAAAATATACTAATAAATATCATATAAATTGCAACACCTATAAATAATGTATCAAATTTAACCAAAAGTGATATAGGTACTTTAGTTTAGTATAATACAAAAATTATGATAATTTAAAGCAATTCTGTAGTTCCGTCCAAATAAATCTCTAATTTTGCTTACGGATGAACGAAGGGCATAACGGCTCAAAGGGTTTCCACGAAAGAAAAGAATTGCCTTTTTGATTCAGCGACATGCTCGCCCACACTGTAGGTGTGTATAATATGGGAAGGCATATAGGTTGGAACAGGTCTTTTCCAGTTTTGATATAAAGATTCTCGATTTGTTTTGGTCGTAGACAAATTATAACCAAAACATGTTTAGAAGCTAGCTACAATTTTTCTTTTTACAGTTTTTTCTTGATAAAAATACATAATTTTCGAGTTATTCATGAACAACCCATTAAAAACGGTAATTTTTTTGTCAAAAAACTATTACTTAATCGGGAATAACCTAAAAAAGAATGTATAAAACATGTTTTGCTTAGAATCACTCCCAAGTTAGGGTGGCAAACGACCCCAATGGTTTTGCTCCCCTTCGACTCACAATATAGATTTTGATCGTTCGGCTATTCCCTACCTTCAGTTAAAATTTTAAATTAATTTATGCAGGACCAAAGAACTGCAATTTGAAATGTGCTTCATATCCTGTACTAACGTACTCCAGCAGAGTTGAGATATAAAAGCCGCTGCGTAAGACGCAATCCCCCAAAAAGACATCGATCATTTAAGTAAAAGCATGCCCAGAGGCACTGCTTAGTATATAGTGCGTCAATTAAAATGAGCCACCCCTACTGCACATGCACCTAAGGAAAAACTTAAAACACGTCAATTTTATTTTTAGGGAACACTTTTACAGTCGAAATTTATTTGTTAAGATTTATCCCCTCCCTTCACCACACAAACGTTAAAAAGTAAAATGGAAAAGAAGAACGTGTAATTTCTTATCTTAAAGTGTTTCAAATTATCTCTGTAATGGTTTCTCAGTTTTTTCAAAATAGGTTCAAGTAGTTTTCAAGAAAATTCACCTAAATTTTGACGATCTAATCGGCGGTATACCCCTATAA
Organism: Listronotus bonariensis; assembly: GCA_014170235.1. Classification (NCBI taxonomy): domain Eukaryota; kingdom Metazoa; phylum Arthropoda; class Insecta; order Coleoptera; family Curculionidae; genus Listronotus; species Listronotus bonariensis. Next base: position 91,376 of record JACEGR010000127.1, read on the forward strand.
CTTTTTAATTCTTAAAATATTAAAATCAATTTAGCACGTAGGTATAATGACATTCCGAGTACAATGACAGTACCTTTGCATTTATGGCAATCTAGATTAAAATTAAAAATATTACATGTTACATGTCAAAAAGAAACAAATGAGAAGTGTCATTGCACTCGAAATGTCATTTTCTATTTAAATTAGAGAAAATAATCCTAGTGTCTCATTTAAAATTAAACGTTAAGCTAGATTCGGCTAAAACCGGAAGTAATAGAAAACCAATTCATTTGTAAAAAAGAACATTAAGGTGATATACCTCCGTACAAATTTAATTTTAATATTTTAAATAATAAAAAAAGTTACATTGAACAGGCACCTGGGTGGAGACCGATATTTAGGTGAATTTTCTTAAAAAACTAAAAATGGAGATTTTGAAACCCATTAAGAAAAGGTATCGCTAGAGCCTTATTTTTTCCATTTAAACTTTTGACGTTTGTGTTGGTGAGGGAAGGCAAATTTTGACACAAAAATGTGTCCCCCTAAGCACTAAAATTTAAGTGTTTTAATGATTTTTCTATAAGTGTACCACAATAACAAAATTATACCAAGTGGCTCACTTTTAATTAAAATGCACTGTATATCCTTACGGTGTTTATACACATTATTACACTGAAAAAAAAAAGATATCTTAAAGCAAAGCCTTTAATTTGAGAGAATTCAGACTTTCATATGTGTTAAAGAAATAGGATCTCAAACAGAGAAAATATGTTTTTAGCTTTGCATACTAAATTCCTAAAGAAAGTACTTTTGTTATTAAAATGACGTTTTTTTTCAATTGGTGATCCCAATGGGTTTACATTAAAGAACTATGTATTCAGTTAAAAACTAGATACTTACAAATCGAGGTATTCATGAATTTGGCTAAAAATATTTGCACCCTTATATGAAGTATCTAGTATTCAATTAAAGAACTGTTCTGTTTTCATTAGTGTTGGGCGATATATCAATCACCGCGATATTTCACCGGTGAATGGAAATCACTGGCGCTTCCAGTGATTTACTTTCTGCAAATACGGTGATCAGTGATCAAACCAAATACCTGCAATCGGCATCGACACGACACGCATTGGATGATATCTGATCGCGCCGATGGAAGTACATGATATACCTATGAATTATTTAACATAAAAATATGTGAAGGAAAACAGTGATTTAAGCTGATATGATATTTATATTGTTTAGACGTGGCGGGTGGCGGCACCGCTAAGTCAAAGAGAACATAAACGTGCCGCTCGACCGATGCCGACAAAGGGTGCTGTTTTTTTTGCGAATTTTATCGTGGTTTTTTCTTCTGGCAGTCGGTATGCAATAGAAGTAAATTTAGTGAACACAGATAAAATAAAGCTTTTTAATTTTAGTTTATCTCGCTGTTTGCGTCGTAAACAAATATTCAAGTCACTGCAGTGATTGAAATCACTGTTTTTAAAATCACGGCGATTTAGAAATCATTGTCGCTGCTTCAATCGGTTACCGAAAAATCACCGTATTTGCAAACACTACTTTTCATATGAGGTACTATAATTTTGACCTTTGTGGCCGACAGTTAAGCCGAGGAATTCCTGCTTATCGTGTCATTTATCGAGACCTCTCCTCTCCAGTGATGCCTTGGGCTGAAACTATAGGACTTATCCAACTGGCTGTTCTAGTCCAAGTTGAATAACAAACGAATAACAAGAGTATCTTATAAGAAAAACTTTCGTTGTTCGACGGTAGGATTTAATCGTACCGTTGATACCGTTCTGAAAAGCATCATTTCATAAATACTTATATAAAAGAAATGGTTTCTTGACATGTGTTAAAGATTTTGGTATAGGTTCTCAAAATAAAAACCTATTATTTAAAAATGTGTATGTAAAATTTCAAGAACTTTCCGAGAGTTGTTTTACGCCAAAGTGTCATCACTTATAGCAAACATGCTGTTTATAAAACAACAAAATTTTGCTTAGTTTAATACATTTTTCCTAGGTGTTGCAATTTTTACGATAAGTAGTATACATCTTACCAAATACCACATGTTGGGCCATTTTGGATCAGAGTCTTGGAGTTTAAGGTCCCTTTGACCCTCTTCTTGACCTTTTGCTGGGCTGCCCAAGAGACTCGAGTATCTGCAGCTAACTTTACTCTTTTTCCAAACTAGGAGATAATGAACGTTTTGCTACTCCACTATGAGAAAAGAAATAATGATCTTCAAATATCTGAAACAAAAATGCAATAATTAATAAAGATGGATCAGGTATAATATAAAATGTTAGAATAATAGGGAATTATTGGAATTCATATAAGGTTTAGCAGTAATAAATTCAGCAGTATTTTGACATTACGCATGCTCAGTAGTGGTTTTAAATAAGGGAAACTTAATTAAAGTTACTGCTAGACTTTAATTGTGCCAAAATATAGTCGGTCGTTTCCCTTCCTTATTTTGACATTTGAAAACAAAATGAGGTTAACGTTTAAAGTAATTTTTGTTTATTTTTAAATTTTGTCTTTAAATATACTAAAAAAGGTAAACCTTCTCCATTTTTAACTATAAAAACAAATAAATAAAATAGACTATAAATAAAAACAAATAATATTTCAGTTTTAGGTTAAAGATAATACAAGCATGTCATGTTGACCAATAACACATAGGCGCGTTAAGGTTTAGCAGTAATAAAATAAGGTTTTTCCCTTAATACTGCTAGCACTATTTGCCTATTCCAATAATTCCCTAATATGCCGATGGGTTATTTGACAAAACATCGTAAGCGACATTCGTCAAATTTTACAGAAAACTTTTTTTTCTCATTGCGGTATTTTTAAAACTAAGTTGGTATTTTTTTATATGTACCTACATTAGTGCACAGCTTTATTTCAGTTCTTGGTTAATGTTTAAAAATGGCGCAATGGGAAGAAAAATCGTTTTTCGTAAAATTGACAAAAGTCGCTTACGATGTTTTGTCAAAAACCCATCGGTATTATTGAATATATCCTATATTTATTACTTTTACATTAGCCAATTCAAAAAAGTGTACGTGAGTGTGTGTCATGTGAAAATCTCTGTTATCAATAATTTTACAAAGAAAAATCATTAGATATCCAATTTAATAAGTCATCTACGTATTATTTTTTTTACCTTAAAACAATCCACGAAAGCTAAAAGCCTAAATACTAACGTACCGTGGGTGTCTTAAGCAAGGTAAGAGAAAGTTTGTTGACACAGGACTTAAATACTTACGTAGATATTTATATAAAAAAATATTTTAAAAATTTAAAGTAACTTTTAAATATGCAAACTCGTTCACTTACAAAAAAATTTAGCGATAACGGTGAAAATTAAACTTTGTACATTAGTAGGGTTGCCATTCATTCCGATATACAATTTTGCAAACTTTGATTCCGCTCCTAAGAAAGTGTAAAAATAAAAGAAGAATAATTTTATTTTTCCATGGCTAAAATAAACCATTAAAGCTTAATTATGGCACTCTAGATTGGAATTTAAAAATAAATTTTTAAAAGCAGAAGTGACAAAAATTAACATATGAGCTGTCATTGTATTCAGAATGTTGTAGGTATTCTTTTAAAATATGCTAAGATTTACCGGTGGTGCCGTTTAAAATTTGAAAGTAGCAGTAATTTCCGGTTACACTGGAAGTAAGAATAAACAAGTAAATAGATTAACCAACAATATACAATTAATACAATTATGTCAAATAACGGTATACCAAATTTCATATTTCTATCGTAAAAGATAAAAACTTATGGCGGGGAACCACCTGTAAGAAACACCCGGTAACACCGCAACAATAAAAACAGAATATTAATCCTTGCAAATTCCCTAAATCTTTTTTAAAGGGTGTAAAGCTCATGTTTTACGCTGAAAAAATATTGTTAAACCAAGTTAAAATCATTTCGGGAAATTTACATATTTACATACATATCTGAACATGGTAATTTAATTTTTTATGAAGAACCTCCTTTAATTTGCTATGTCACAGAATTGTTAACAGCTATTGTACCGTCCAATTAATAAAGGTAAATTAATTAGTAACCGTCATATACCCAACCGTTTTGTTATGTTGGAAACAAAATTAAATGTTTTATTATTTACTGCAAAATATTTCATAATTATCAAAAAAAAAAAAACAGTACCTACCTAGTGGTAGTTATAAAATGGTAATCTTTATGTGTTATTTAATTTAATTTACCGGATAGTTATTATACATATGTTTTTAAGTATTAATACATATAAATAAACCCACACAGCTCACCTAAATTGAATAGGTAATAAAATAACAAACCGTAATAAAAATAAATAGGAGAGAAACAGTACCCCAGTTTTAAAGGAAAAAGGATTGGTATAAAATTAATAAATAGTTAATAAAAAAAATTAAACAATTTCAGGTGAAAATATTGGTAACAATATAGACTTGTTTGCAGTAATTGGCACTGGAAGCTAGGATTACCTTTTTGATTTAATACTTTGAAACCTTAAGTTGTTATGTACAGTCGGAAGGCTAAATAAATGTGTTAAACATTTTTCTTTAAGAAGACCTTTTAATATATTAAAATAAACATTTGTACACATATTATGGTAACTAAACACTGCATTTTAACATGTTTTATTTTCAAAAAGAAATATTTGTAGTTGCTATACAGGTTAATAAATTATTATCCACGATCATATTTAAAAAATATATGGGTTAGTAAAAACTACCACAACTCTTAAATATTTTTAAATTGCTATAGTTATAATTAGGAAATTTAGTATCTAAGATGTTTTAAGCATATGAAATTGAATAGTAATATCGGAACTGTTGCAAGATTTTCTAGTTTGGTCATTTTTTTTTTTTTTGGTTTTTTGAATAGAATGTCCCATTTATCTATATTGCAAATAATTGACCAGGTCAAACTTGGTAAGTTCCTAAATTTTCAAAATTCTGTCTTTATTAGTTGCTTAGATCATGAGAACCACTACACTTTTAGCAAAAGTTCGGTAGCCTACATATTTTTAAAACCGCTTAACCTGTATTTATAAAATTTGGTATTGGGAAGTTTTTAAGCAAGCCTAGATGAACAGTAATATCAGCACTCTTGTTAACTTTTAATAAAAATCCGGTGTTGTCATATCTCGGCATCTAGTGGAGATTGAATGTTGAAACTCTGGAAACTTACTAAATTTGGTAAGCTTAATTCATTGCAATCCAAACAAATATGGCATTCCGTTTAAAATAGCACAAACATTACGTATAGCACAAAACTGAAAAATTTGACAACAATGCTGATATCACTGTTTAAGTATACTTGTCCAGAAACCAAAATGTGTTAACACTGCCTTAGCGGCTTAAAAGATATTTAAGCCATTCTGTACGTTTCAAAATTGCGTTGTCAAATTTTCCGGACTCGTAACTGAAAAAATTTTTTGAACTTATGGCCAACACCTTCAGATACCAAAGTGTTTAAATGCAGCATAGGCGGTTTAAAAATAATTTAAAGTTGCAGTACTAGATAGTATTTTTTTGAATTGATTATGTAATATTAAAAAAAAATGGCTTATACAGTGCATTGCTTTAAAGTTCCCCACCCTTTATTTTGAACGGATCAATTTAAAAAATAAAACTTTGGGATATAAAATTGATGCATAAATACTATATTTAAGAGTAAAATAGACACGCGCCATCTAGGGAAAAAAAAGTTAAATGGAAAGGGGTGTCTTGTGACACATTATTTTAAAGCTTTTGAAAAGTACTTTATACCCTAAAATATAAAGTCAATATCTTTACGTAATACAAAAACAAGGTAATTTTTAAAAGTACCTAAATACTCCGATTTGGATGGCTATTAGACTGGATCAAAAAAATCGACTTTTATTTTTTTAATATATCGAAAATTTTGTTTAGAGTGACAAAAAGAATATATAAAAATTTGAGCCCTTAATATTATTATTTAGGAGAGAGATCTCCTTTAATTTAGATATTTTTGTACTTTTATTTTTGCATCCAAGCTCCCTAACTATCAAGGTAAAAAAATTATGTGCACATATGTCTTTAGGGAATTAAATGTCGTAATAAAATATGTCTCTATTAAAAATTTTGCCAGGTTTGCCAGGCGAACCATTTTTAAATTATCAAGCTTTAAATATTGATATATTTTTTTAGATTTATTCTTTATTTTAAAAATTTTGTAACTTTAATATATAGAAAAAACAACATACATTCTTTAAGGAAATTGAATGCACTTTTAAAAGGTCTCTTAATGTTTTAAAAAATCGTTCTTTAAAAGATATTCACAATTAAAGAAAACATTAAATTACCGTTTTCTTTATTTTTGAACCAAGTTTCTATTACAAATTAATATATTACTTCATCGAAAATCATGTGCAATTTTGTCAAATCTTTATCGCTTAAAATATCTAAATTTTTGGTAATATGTCCAAATCTATTCTAGGTAATAATTTGTTATACAAAAACGTAGATTAACTTACTATTTTTTTATATTATATATTTATTTTTTCGCAAGTTACAAAATTCCAAAATAAAAATGGTAAAGCTAAAAAATATATATTAATGTTTAAAACTTGATTATTATTCGAAAACGGTTTATCTGGCAAAAAATTTTCAATAGGACGTTTTCTGTAGAAAATTTAACTTCTTTAAAGATAATGGGCACATAAATTGTTTTACCTCGATAGTTAGAAGCTTAGACGCAAAAAAGTACAAATAAAAAAATCTAAATTAAAGGAGGGGGACCTCTAAATATTAATATTAAGGGTTTAAATTCACGATATTTTCTTTTTGTCACCCTAAACAATATTTTCGATATATTTAAAAATAATAATAAAAGTCGATTTTTTTGCCCAGTCTTACGGCCATATTTCCAGAACTAATAAAGTTAGATGTATTTAATGTGATATTTTCTTAAAGCTCTTTTAAAGATCTTTTTAATTATAAGGGTAAAATACAGGGTGCTTCTTTAAAAAAAAAAACTTTTGTTTTTACTCTGTATATTATCATCAGTATCACCATTAAAAAGATATTTTAAAGAGCTTTAGGAAAACGCCATATTAAGTACATCTATCTTTATTAGTTTTGAAAATATGGCCATCTAAATCAGGTATTTAGGTAATTTTTAAAGTACGGCCATCTTGTATTAGGTTAGGGTACTGATTTTATATTCTGAGGTTATAAAGTACTGTCCCACAAGACACCCCTTTCCATTTAACTTTTTTTCCAAGATGGCGCCCAGCCGCATATTGAAATTTTTACCTGTCAATTTCCCTCTAAAATATAGTTTTTAAACATCAATTTAAGACCTTAACTTCAAAAGGGTCTGAGTGCCAAAAATACCAAAAATTTGATTTCTATATAGGTTCTATATACAATGCCTAACGATATTAAGAGGGTCCTATATGCCCTATAGATAAAAACCCACTTTTAAAAGTTAGGGATATTTATGGCGTATCTCATGTGCCACTATAGAGATCATTCAATATTTTTCATTTATAACTTTTAAATATCGAAATGGCACATAGACCCTTTTGAATTTAAGGTTTTCAATTTCATATCCCAACGTTTTATTTTTTTTAATTATCCATAAAAACAAATAAGCAAAATAGTATTTTTACAAAATGGTAATTCCTTAAAATTTTAGAACGCTTAACGACTAAAAACACATTATAAGAAAAGCTTTTTCTGTATGTGTACTTTAATATAATATGTAAATTACAAGAATAAAATGTTATTAAATATGGAATTTAAAAAATAACTAAATATACCCTTTAAAAACACCTTTACTAACATAAGTACCTCTTTTAAAAAGTTTCTAACAATATTATTTTTTTAAATAGTAAAACATTTAAATATGTCGCTTACTTCTATCCAGAACATTAAAGAGATATTTTTTAGAATGTCTCATTACTGCAATTGTTCTTTTTTAAATAATAAAATTATTGTAGCTGCTTAAAATTATTTCATTACTAAAGATTTCTTTAAAAAATTAAGCTTATATTTGACGATAATTTTATGGTGCTACTAAATATCCCTTAACACTGTATAGTCAGATGAGGAAGAAATAAATTTTAATTGATTTGTTTATACTTCTTAAACAAAAAGTCTTTAAATACTTATCTTTACTAATAAACGCCCAAGTTTTACAGAACAAAGAATTATTTAACCTTTGAGAATGAACTTTTGAGACAATCATATTACCCATTGACACACTTTAAACAAGCGCGGATTCCTCTTTCGAGCTAGAATGTATTTTTGTAAATTTTTGTGTATGTGTTTTTATAAATTGTTTGTTTGAGCACACTAATTTTATTTACAATATCAGTAAATAGACAGAGTGTCCTCAAAAGATAAGTTGAATTATCAAGTAAGATTTTTAAAAGATTTTGATTCTTTATTGAATTCCACATCTAACATGTATAAATACTAAATACGTCAATTATTGCTGCTTTTGAAATATTAACAGCATTTCAATGTATTCATTAACGGTAAAATTTAAAGTAAAAAAATTTTGCTCCAATAGGTTTTAAATAATTCCGCCACTGTCATTGTGACAAATAATATAATAACATGTAAATAATTACCTTTCGTGCTAAGAACTACTAATAGGTAGTTTAAGAATTTAGTTTATTTTAATACATATTTACGTACTTGCCTCAAAATCCATAAATAATTTAAATATTGCTGGATTTTTAGGTTAAATAAGTAAGTTGGTATTTAAAATGACCTACCTTTTAATAGTTCTTGCAATGTAGGGTATTTATTACACTTATCAATACCTTTACTTTTTACAACAAAACTCTGGTAGTTTTTGTTTACGAATTAGAAAAATAAATTACAATGTTAATACCATGGCAAAAATAATTTTAAAAACCCTTTGAAAGAAAAATAATTCATAAAACCTTATTTCGGTATATTAAAAATATATATAATTCTTAGCATGAAACACACAAAATCTATATTCTCCAATACAAGTAGGAAAGCAATTTATAATATATTAAACCTCATGTTGTCTTTTTTCTCGGAAGGATTTGATGGTCGTGAAAAATTCAAAGTCGTTAAACTTAGGTCCAGAAAGCAATTTTCTTTAAAATAATAGGTTGTCAACTTTCAGCAATGAATTTCGATGTCATACACAGTTTGTAAATACAGTGTGCTCAGGATAGGTGTCACACGAGGACAGGAGGACCAAAAATTTTTGAATTTTCTAACGGCATTTTGGGAAAAGGTCGCATCGTCCAAAACTAAGAAACAGAAATTTTTACTCCGATCGGTAATATACAGGTCGAGTTATAACCATAAATAAGAAAAATAAAGAAAAGTAAAGTACGTCTACTACTACTTCCACTTTTTTAATTTATTTTATCATAAATAAATAAAAAAATAGCATAAAAAAATAACTATAATCTAGCAGGCAGTTTAAAGTTTTAAAAATGTCCGTCGGACAACCAGTCTCTTGAAAAATCAGTTTGCGTGTTTTAGCATTTTTTCTGATTTATCATAGCCCACATATTAAAAATGATAGCTTTTCAAATTGACACCCTGTATAAACATAACAAATAAATAAAGCAGATTTTTTTATTTTAGTCTTCGCTGTTATAGTTTTGATTTTTAGTAATGGCAACACACAATAATAAATAGGCCTTAAAATAAGTCAAAGGTAAAGTCTTTAACGCATTGTCCAAAAAAATCCGTAAAATACAGAACTGGGAAAATGGGTAAAATGTCTAAAAATCCACGGCACCTAATATCCACCTACTTTCGTGGGTTTTACTAGACAAAATATATAATATACAGGGTGTCTCTAAAAGGCCTGTACAAAATGCTACCATAGACTCCTTGGACCAAAATACAACGATCTAACGCAATTTAGCTTTGTCGAAAAGGTAATCTTTTGCGAGATACAAGGTGTCGAAGCTTTTCTTTTATTTTAGTAATTTTTAAATTAATTATTTTTTATTAAAAATTAAATTAAGAATTTTGGTATAAGGAGTTTTTTTTAAGTAGAAAATCGAAAGATACACATATTTTTGCTTCTATTATATTATGATTTTAGTAGAAATTTTTATTCTTCCATATTTTTGCATAAAAAGCCATACATGACAATAATATCGCTACAAGCAACTGTTTCTGAGATGTTTTAGATCAAAAGTTTTATTTCACATAAAAACCACTCGCATTTCTTTACGCTTTATTTCGGCCACCCGTTTTTTTTTAAAGGTCTGAGGTACAAATTGCTACTACAAGTTTGTTACGCCAAAATGCAAAGATTTAACTCAATTTGCCTCCGAGGCAAAAAAAAATGTACACACTTTGAACAAAAGCAAAAGACTGCAAGTGGCTCCCTTTACATTTAACAACAAAAACATTAGCATATTTCGATTCCCCAGCCTGACAAATTTTTCAATACTAAATTTTATTAAAAATGTTTTTTTAATAAAGAAAATATTTAGAAATTACAATAAAAAATTAAAACTTTGACATCCCGTATCTTGCAAAAGATAAATTTGTCGACTAAGGGTTAGACCGTCCTATTTTGATCCAAGAAATTTGTGGTAGCATTTTGTACAGATCTTTTAGAGACACCCTCTATAAATACTGACTTAAGTATTTAAACCAATTTCAATTTGTAGGTATTATAGCATTTTTTGCAATTTTAAGGCTTAACCTATAAATATTTTGTCAGTATTACAAAGAGTTTTATATCCCTATACGTCTAAGACACAAAGTTTCATGCAAGTTCGCTTTACTTGATTATAGTGATATGTAAAATCTGTCAAAATTTTATATAGACATTTTTCTTGTCTCGTTCCTTTAAATTAATTTTCTCCATAAACTTTTGTAAAATTAAAGTGTACTCTAGCATATGAAAATAGTCCGTTGAGGTGACACCGAAACTTCTTTAATAACGCTCAGGGAAACTATTTATCTTCCATTAATAGGACACTGCTCCAAAAGTTTTGGCATTTGGAAGTTTTTATTCAAGGCTTTAAAAATCATGTTTATACGGTAACGTCCTAAACTTCGTCGCCCCCTCCAACTTCTGAACCGTTCGGTATATTTTCATTAAACTTGTAACGATAATTTATGACCAATATCTACATTTTTGGATATGTCAATGACAGCTCTAAATGTTAAGGGAACAGCTGTGCGCCATATTGCGCAAAAAAATGAAATGGAAAAAGAGGTCTTTAAACACATCATTTTAATGCTACTGGCGGTACTTTAAAAAATACCTAAATACCTGATTTGGATTGCCATCTGGTATTTTCTCAAACCTTCTTTAAATATTTTTTAATGGTAATATAATATACAGGGTGTATTATTTAAAATATATACCATTTTTTCTACCCTGTATATTATTACCAATATTACCTTTAAAAGATCTTTATAGGAGCTTTAAAAAAATACTTCATTGAGTACATCTAAGTAAATTAATTTTGGAAATATACCATTTCAAATCCGGTATTCAGGTAATTATTAAAGAGCAGCCATTTTGTACTAGATAAAGCTATTGAGTATTGACTTTATATTCTAGGGTTACAAAGCACTTGTCAGGAGCCTTAAAAGTATGTGCCACAAGCCTATCCTTTTTTTCCGCAATATCGCGCTCAGCTGTCACCTTGACATTTAGAACTATCATTGATACATATGTCCAAGGATGCAGGACTAGGTCATAATCAACACAACCTTAACTGTACGTATATCGCTGAAAAAATCTAGTACAACCTTATAAATTACTACTTTTTAAGTACTTTCTATTGTAGTTAATTCACTCATTCATACGTATAAACCATTCATCAAAAAATTCTACTTGCTACCAACTTTTCTTTTAGTGCGGCATATCAGATTTTTTAAGCTGTTTTTACATAGAAACGTAATTCAAAGTCTAACGGTGCTAGGTCTGAACCCTACAAGATAATTTAACACTTTTAAACCTAAAACTGCCAAAAATTTTCAACTTCTAAGAGACCGATAAAGCATTGAGCATGATGCGGTGCCAAAATGTTTAACATGATATTTTCTTGTGTGTCACGAGGTCTATTTTCTTACAGCGTCAATATTTTTTGAGTTATTACCCAAACAGGTCGGTCTAAACGGACACTATTTTTAAAATATTTGTCTTTGAAATTACATAACCCTTCGTTTAATCCATGTATTCAAAAAATCCGTTAAAAATACACTTACACAATAATATTGATTCCAAACTGTTGTCTTTTTAAAACTCTTCAATGCATTAAAAATTCTGTATTAAGTTTTAAGCGTCAGTACGAAAAAGAGTTCTTTAAGGAAATCATTAATTTTAGACGTTTAACCAATTATAATATATATATTATAAACGCGGTAATAATTAGTGACAATTTTGACGTATAATAAAAAATTTAAACGTCAACATAACCAATTGGTAAATACCGTTTTAGAATTAGTTCTTCGCCTTAAAGTGATGAATGTATACAGTGCATTTCTTTAATTCCCCCCTTTTATTTATTGAAAGGATCAATTTACAAAAGTAAAACTTTGGGATATGCAATTGATGCATTAATACTATATTTAATATTAAAATATAAGTAAAATTGTCAGATAAAAATTTTAAGATGGCTTCGAGGTGCCATCTTGGGAAAAGAATTAGGTAAAGGGGAGTCGTGTGGCACATCAATTTAAAGCTCCTGACAAGTACATTATAACCGTAAAATATAAAGTCAATATATTTACCCGATCCAAAATGGCGATACTCTAAAAAGTACCTGAATACCTGATTTGAATGACCATGTTTCCGAAACTAATAGAATTAGATGTACCTAATTCTGTATTTTCTTAAAGCTCTTTTAATGGCCTTTTCATGGTAATACTAATGATAATATACAGGATAAGAAAAAACGTGTACGTATTTTTAATAAAGTACCTGTATATTATGTCACCATTAAAAAGGCCATTACAAAGCTATAAGAAAAATACAACATTAAGTACATCTAATTTTATTAGTTTTGAAATATGACCATCCAAATCAGGTATTTAGATAAATTCAAGGTACCGCCATTTTGTATCAGGTAAATATATTGACTTTATATTCTACAACTATAAAGTACTCGTCAGGGCTTTACAATGATGTGCCATAAACCCTCCTTTTGGCTTAAATTATTTTTCCCAAAATGGCACCCAGCCGCCATCTTGAAATTTTCATCTGTAAATTTTTCTCTAAAATATGGAATTTATGCATCGATTATATATTCCAAAGTTTAACCTTTTAAATTAACCACTGATCTCGATAGATAGCCAATGTTATTACCTGCGCGAAACAAAGTTACATTTCATACCGGTTTGTGCGCAAGCAAATCGAGGGTGAACGCGCCTGGCGCCAAACAGACTATGCGCATTATCGGAAAGAATTTGTCGACGGCGTCCTGGTTTTCTGTTCGGGGTACGGTAGCTAATGAGCGTCACGGTCAGACCGCGGACGGAGGGTACGGGGTGCCGGTGTTTGTATTTTGCCACGGCTTTTAGGTGGGCATGTTCGTCTACCCGTCCATTGGTTTACTGCGCGAGGTCGTAAAAATCAGAAAAATGCTTCTTGCCACTGCGGATCTAAATGTAGGTTATCTATGAAATTAACCCGTTCAGAAAATAGAAAGGGGGGAACATTAAAGAAATGCACTGTATATTTTTAAATTCAAGATATTTTACCTACTTTAAAGTACAGGGAAAATACACTAAACTACTTAATCCTTTAAATTGAAAATTTGGTTGCTGTTTTCCAACATTTTTACTGAATTGGAAAATGTATTATAATAGTTAAAACTATACTACTTTTTTAATTTACTTAATTACTAAATAAAAAGACAAATATGGTGGTAACAGAACCGAAATTTAAAACAACAAACTGGTAAATTATAATCATACCGGAAATTTTTACCGTTTAGGCAATACCGTCTTGCTTGCATGATTGATTTGTACGACGACGGAGTTCGAAAAAACTCCGGATCGATGTTCCTGATTACCCAAAGGACACTATAAATGCGCTTGCCAAAAATAAGTAAACGAAAAGATATGCGTGGTCAAGTGCAAATTAAGGCAATTTATAATTGCGTATAATCAACACCCAAAAAAGAGCTAACTTTTATTTTAGTTTAAAATAGGCTTGTAAAGTATTAATGGTATGTTTATATCTTATGTAGGTAGCTAAAAAATCTTTTCGTACCGATACCTATAATTTACCAATGAATTTACAAATGCATCATCTAAACTGAGCGGTCTTAAGTTGGCATCATGCATCGATAAAACCTATTTTATTAGTTCTTAGAGAAGTTCTTACAGAAAGACCAAAATTAACGTCGAAAATATCAGGAGTCTGGGAGCCTAAAATGTCTTAGCCTGCATCACAAAGTCCCAAAACGAAGTTTGGCTATTTCAAAATATAGATCTATAATGGTGAAGTCCGCACAAAAGAAAAGGACGATCGTTTTGTTTATTGACAAATGAGGAATTACCACAATTGGGTCGCTAGATACACAAAAGACAGTAACTTCGACCTGGGACACAAATACTTACTTGCCACAAGTCTTATAAACCTAAGGCTAAACTCATGATCAACCTTTTAAAAATAATTAATAGTTTAAAAACTAAAAACATGCTTATATGCAAACTGAACTAAAAATTAGAAAATAATTTTTCATTAAAAAAATATTGTCATTTCATAGTAAAAAGCGGGGGTGCATTTTACTATTTTTTCATAACTTTTCCATCATAGATATTTGCAAATATAATAATTATAACATTTAATATATTTATCAATTCCCACGCTTTTTACTATGAAATGACAATATTTTTTTTTTAATGAAAAATTATTTTCTAATTTTTATTCGGTTGCATATATAAAAGCGTGTTTTAGTTTTTTTAAACTATTAATTATTTTTCATTTTTTTAGTTTCTGCTACTCTTGACAAAATGGTGAAAAATTTTAATGAACAAGAGTAACAAATTTTAAAATTTTTTCCAACAGATTGCAACTCACTTAAAAATTTCTTCCTTCATTAAGTAGCAAAGTTTGAAATTTTGCCAACAGATGGCAATCCAGGCAATGTTTGGACCGTTGCCAACATATTGCAAACCCACTAAAAAAATTTCTTCTTCATTTAATAGCAAGTTTGAAATGTTGCCAACAGATGGCAACCTAGGTGTTGTTTTTATAAGAATGGAATTTTTTTCCTGGCGATCCAAAAAAAGATAACGGGATACTGTTTGCAGTATTCATTGCATTGTCAGCGTTTCCTTAATAATACGTGTGCAAAGTTTCAAGAAATCGAATAGCTGAAGTTGGTTAAAATTAGGCTCAAAGATTCCGTTACATAGGCAGCGAGATAGATAGATTGATAGATAGATAGTTACAACCCCAAGTTAATAAAAGCGTGTTAAAAACAAGTGAATTTCTCGCAGCTTGATCAAGCATTAGATTATCCACCGTGAAAACCAGATCCGATGTGACTTTGGTTTATTTACTTACATAAAAAAACTCAGAGTGGATAGACAAACATTATTAATAAATGGATTATACGTATGAATAAGTGTTCAAACTGCAATTGTCAGCATTTCGAAAAATAGTTATTTAAAGTTACTGGACTTTCAAGCAACCTACATATACATAAGTGTTACTTTTATTATAAATAGGTAAAAAGCCTATTTTCTTTATTTAACTTTTGAAGCTTGAGTCCGAAATAAGACACTAAGGCCTTTTATGTTTTTGTGCTAGATGTTTACGATAACAAAAGAAAAGAATTGGCATTTAAATTGGCTGGGTAAATTTATAGGTTTACTAAAGGTTTTTATTTCGATATATCGTAGAAGTTATAGGCTCTTATTACGGAAACATTTTTCGGGGTCATCATAATTATTAAGGCCATCCTTATTAAAAGAACACTAAAAACGAGTAACAAAGATGCACGGGTTCTAAGAACCCCGAAAAACAAAAGTTTCTGACCTCAAAAATGCTGAACTGCATCATCGTACCTGAGATTTATACGTTATGCATACTTACGAAACATACCGGTTCAGCTAAATAACTTAACACATGGGCAATATGAGGAAAAGAAACAGTTTAACGTGAATACCCGCATGTAAACAATTCTGATGGGATTAGTCACATACATACATACAAAGTTGCTTTCCTGGCCGATATCCCAATACCTATTTGCTTAATCAGTATTTGAAGAGCAAAATTCAAATAATATTATTAATTAAAACTGCTAAGGTTGTATGGTGGGTATAGGGGTCAAATTCTAGAAGAAACTAATTTTCTTATTGCCGACGTTTCGATTTATTTTTAAATCATCATCAGGGCTCTGTAATACAATGGAAAACACTTTTATAGTTTTAAAATATATGCTTTTTTCCTCCTTTTTTCCTTTGCCCTCTCTTATATAAATAAAATTTTATTTAAGAATCTGAACAAAAAAACAAACATGTGTACAGATACTATCCTTTTTGTATCAATTTTTACATTTGGACATAAATTGTATTAGGGCTAAAATCCCATTGTTACCAAAAGTCAATAATATTTTAAAAATACAGTTCGAAGGATAATAACCTTTTTGCGCCAATACCTAACTTTTGATTGAATTAAAAATCTATTAAACTTGATAGTAATAACAGGTTATAAAGATGGACATTTTAAATATGTGTCACCATTATTAACTCAAAATTAGAAATTTTGAATATTATTCCTTTTGAATTTTTGCTCCTCATATGTTTATTTTATAAATAACAGTTTTTATCCAAAAGCTGTTTATTAGTATTAGTATATTAAAGCGCTGTTTAAATAAATGAAAATTATATTTAGAACAGTACATGTTATCGCTAGTTAAAATTAAAACTTGGAAATCAAGATTTTATTAGCATACCAATAAACTAACAATACTTACATAAAAATTTATCCACGTTTTACTTCATTTAAAAATTTAATAGATTATTGTTGCTAGGTAACTTTTAAAAGTGTGGTAACCCTGCAACGTGGGTACATTTTAATTATTTTTTTAGACGCTGTTTTAAATGTAATAATTATATGATGTCAGAATAAAAAGACATAACAACCTAAAAGTGGATTTAACGCTGTTTATTTTTAGACTGTTTTGTTTACATAAAATTAAAGCCAAAAATAGTGGTTAGCTGGGAACATAAACAGAACTTTATCTTTGTTTTGAAAAAATGGGAAAAATAAATTAAGCGTTTATGAATATTTAGTATCTCCCCACTATTGCTAACTTCATTTAAAAAGGAAGTCAAAAATAAAATTAGTTCTTTTATAGGTAGTGGACCAAAACTTTTGCGGATAAGATCTGACATTTTTTAAGAATCTTAAAAACGTTGCAAATTGCTATTCGTGAATTTAGAAGTTCCAGTTTCACCCCTGTACTAATTTTGACGAATATTGGTTGTATCGTTATTTAGATAATTGAACACACCTAGACGTTTTTGTATTAATTTCAAAAAATTATGATGCCATATCCTGAAATTGACAGGAGTAGAAAAACAATAATATCAGGTCATATTAAAGTTAATACAAGCAAATGATTACAGAAATAAATTTAAAAATTTAAAATTCCCTACCCTACAGAGAAAACTAGAAATTTGACAATCGTGCAAAAATATTTTTTAAATTTTTTATGTTCAGTTACCCTTGGCACAAAATTGGGTTCATTTATATTTAAGGGTTGCTGAGATAATCCACCGTTTCGGTTTTTTCTACTAACACTGTATAGGAAAATTTTGTAATACTGCTTTATTTGGCATTACTTCGTAGTTTAAGTACAATATCATTTTTGTTTAAAAGATAAAAAATATAAATATATATTTAATTTTTGCTCTAATCTTTGTACCGCAGTGAATATCCCCAATGTTACTTTTGAACAACTTTTTTTGCATTTATTTTAAAACACCCAAAATGTATTTTTTATTAGACGGAAATAGTGTCACCTTAGATCGTTCATGCGTTTATTTAAAAGGACAACACATTAAAATATAGCACTAGGTACGTACCAAGTTTACATAACAAATTTTGTACTTTTTGACTAATGGAAACAACAAATACATATAATATATTTTACTGTTACGGTCCAACAAATGGGATGTTATGGGTATATTGTGCATGTATCGGGGGAACAATGAATAATAAACTACATGGTGTCCCAAGTTAATAATTCCAAACCGCATGAACATAAACTGAATAGCTCTAATATTAAACTATGTGGTGAAATTATAGATAACGTGAATTGCACTTTTACTACCACTAAAATATTTTTGAATTCATCCTAGTACAATAGTACATTTTGTTAATCCCTTGCAATGTAAGGGGTGATTCATTACGAGGTACTTTAAAGTCTTTTTCCCAGAGTCCATAGTTCACAAAAACGTGGTACGTAGGGTGTTCGAAAAGTTTTTAGATATACGTACATTTATTTGATTTTTTCAAAATAATTTCCACCACATTAAATACAATTTTCCATTCTAACAAACCAGTCACTGAAAATAGTTTTCCACTTTTCATTTGAAATTTCAGCGCATATTTTATCCCAGGCCCTCAGTAGCGCGTCTTCAGTTTTAAACTTTTGTCCTTTCAGTTGGCTCTTGACGAAAGGAAACAACCCAAAGTCACACGGCGCCAAGTCGGGGCTCTAAGGCTTCAAAAGTCTCAAGCCTGCATCTGTCAAAAATTGACTGGTAAGTTCAGCTCGATGAGGTGGGGCATTGTCATGATGAAGGTACCAGCTAGCGAGTTGCGAGTTTGGGCGAATCACTCTTAAGTTTTCTATAAGTTCTGAAAGGCATAGTGTAGTGTACCAGAGAGCATTTACGGTCTTCTGTTCTCGGAGCACAACACGTTCAATTATTCTTCTTGAACCAAAGAAAACAACTATCATTATTTTTTTACAGATCTTGATTTGCGAACTTCGGCCGGAGTTTCTTCACCTTCGAAAACCCATATCTTATTCTGTTGTTTAGTTGGGACGTCGTAATAATAAAGATAAGTTTCATCTCCCGTGGTGATCGACACTATGTCTTTAGATTTACCCTCCTGGAATTTGGACATTATTTTTACACCAATTCACTCTTTGTGTCTGCTGCTCGGGAGTTAACTTGTGTGGAACCCAAAGAGTACAAATTTTTCTAAAGCCCAAGTGCTCATGTATGATCGTGTGTAATGTTGCTAAACTAATGTTCAATGTCTCTTCTAACTGTCGATAGGTAATTCGTCGGTTTGTTTCATAGCTTTTTGGACGGCAGATATGTTTTCTGGGGTAACTACTTCACACGGTCGACCTGAGCGTGAGGCGTCTTCAAGCGAAAACGAGCCCCGCTGAAATTGTTTGTACCATCTGTATAAATATGGTCGCACGAGATGGACAGTCATCACCAAGTATAGGCTTCATTTCTTCTAAACACTGTTCTTGAAGATAATCCCCACGTGCGGAAAGTTGTATTTCAAAATTGCACCGTTCTAGCTCGATGAGGTGGGGCATTGTCATGATGAAGGTACCAGCTAGCGAGTTGCGAGTTTGGGCGAATCACTTTAAGTTTTCTATAAGTTCTGAAAGGCATAGTGTAGTGTACCAGAGAGCATTTACGGTCTTCTGTTCTCGGAGCACAACACGTTCAATTATTCTTCTTGAACCAAAGAAAACAACTATCATTATTTTTTTACAGATCTTGATTTGCGAACTTCGGCCGGAGTTTCTTCACCTTCGAAAACCCATATCTTATTCTGTTGTTTAGTTGGGACGTCGTAATAATAAAGATAAGTTTCATCTCCCGTGGTGATCGACACTATGTCTTTAGATTTACCTCTCCTGGAATTTGGACATTATTTTTACACCAATTCACTCTTTGTGTCTGCTGCTCGGGAGTTAACTTGTGTGGAACCCAAAGAGTACAAATTTTTCTAAAGCCCAAGTGCTCATGTATGATCGTGTGTAATGTTGCTAAACTAATGTTCAATGTCTCTTCTAACTGTCGATAGGTAATTCGTCGGTTTGTTTCATAGCTTTTTGGACGGCAGATATGTTTTCTGGGGTAACTACTTCACACGGTCGACCTGAGCGTGAGGCGTCTTCAAGCGAAAACGAGCCCCGCTGAAATTGTTTGTACCATCTGTATAAATATGGTCGCACGAGATGGACAGTCATCACCAAGTATAGGCTTCATTTCTTCTAAACACTGTTCTTGAGATAACCCACCCAGTTAAGAAATATTTTAAAAGATTGCAGTTTAAGTTGGAAAATAATTAAATAAGAAAATTATGATTATGAAATCTGCATGTTTTGTAATACTTACGCAAGATTACCTGCGTAAAATAAACAAAGATCGAAAATCAGTTTAACTTGACGAAACGTGGTTTGACACCCATGGTATTGTCTTCCGTTTCTGCTATTTTTTAAATTCTATAAAGTAGTTTTTAGGTTTTAAATTATAGGCCACTTAGCACCATTCTTACTTTTGTGCAAGTGGGACTTCAAAAATGTTATGTCTATAAGTTTGTAACTACAATTTTTTCTTCAAATCAATATTGTTTATTACTGGGGATGCCTCCTTATTTATCCCTTTTTGGCCAATTTAATTTAATAAATGTTTTTTAAACGAAGAAAGAAAGGATGTTTTTCTTTCATAGGTCTTTAATTGTTTTCCTACCCTAATAAAGTATCATATTCAGATCCCAAAAGAAACGACGGTGTTTAAAATAAAATAAACAGCAAACGCACAGAGTCACTTCCCATCGCATTATTATACATGATTGCTTTTAAAGAGGCAGCAATATGTTGCAAAACTTTTGGCATGTATACAGGGTCTTTCAAAACAAATAGAAAGAATTTTAGAAGGTGATTCCTTGTTCAAAATAAAGGGTAGTTTGTTTTATAACCATGGGGTCAAAAGTCGACTATTAGGGATTTAGTATTATCTCAAAACGAAAAGCGCTAAAATAATTAAATTCTACGGAAAACTGTTATTGTAAAGTGGTAAAAATAGACTACCTATATCGTTCTTGCTAACTAAACTTGAAGAGAGACTTACGCAAAAACTTAATAAAATTATAAATTAGGATAGCCTGATTTATTTAAAACTTATTGAACTATTTAGGAACACCCTGTATACATACCAAAAGGGTCCCAACATATTACTGTCTCTTTTATAGCAATCATGTTCAACGCAGCAGCATATACAGAAAGTACTATACACATTCTCATAATTATAGTGTTATTTACGCTAGAACTATTTCTGACTCGTCTTGTTTAATGACACTTGGTGACAGTCACCAGCTAAATTATGTTTAATTTGGGTTATACAACTTCGATTTTAGTACGCACAAATTTTTAATTTTAAAAGTATTTTCATTAACTTCAGTAAATCCGCCTGCCAGCTCAATAACGCCAAATTAGGTTAGCTAATTAATTTTGCTTGAACACAATGTGAAAGTTATTGACTCTCTTTAGTTAAATTACTTCAGTTTTACATTTAATTTTTATTTTTTATTAAAAGGGACCTAAAACTTTTTTTCAAATTAAAAATTAGTTATTCATGGGCTCCGGGGTGCAAGGGATGCACTTGAACCCCGTGGCTTTTGAATATTTACATAAAAGGCATGAAAAATTACGGTTTATTTGGGCAAAAGCAAGTTTTCATTGGTTTTAAAAGGGTTCTGCACCCCCTTTGTATGTGACGCTGCGCGGTATAGGAATGGTAGAGGAATAGAAGAGAATATGAAGGGTAAAGTAGCTTTTTTTGCTCCTAAAATGTTTGTTTAGTTTAAAAAACGTTTTAGTAGACGACCTTTTATTTTACTCTTTGCACTCTCATGGAAGTCATCCTGCCGGCGCCCATGGTATTATATTTTATTATGTGGCTTAGAATGCGACATTGTTACAGTGGGGTTATGTGCTTTTGAACTAAACATAGGATTAAAACCCTCTATTTGATCAATTATAAATATGGGGTGATGGCAATGTTCAGTCTTTAATTTTAACAAATTTTAGGGCTCTAAAGAAAAACAAATTTGACAAAAATTGTGAGTATATAAAAGTTGCCAAATAAAGAAGTCATTAAAAAAATGTGATTTTTTTACGAGAGTTCACTTCTCTTGGATTTGGGTTAGTTTAATGAGCGGTAATACAGGTAAAATGTCAAATATTTGACAAATTAAAATCCTTAGTAAGCTACATAAATTAATAAAAATTAATGGTAAATAATACATATTAAATCATAAATATTACGAAATAAAAAAAACATACTAAAAGTGTCCTCCTTGCAATTCAAAGGAGGTTACTAGTATAAATTTAAATTTAAAAAAATAATAATAAGTTGCTAGAATACCCCACTATTAACTAATTAATTTTCCAATTTTTATTAGAAATACGATATAGAGCCATAGTTTTGTTATTGCTTAGTAAGTAAAGTAAACTTAAGCAAACATTATTACTATACAGACTGTCCACAGTTGCACTTGCAAGAGGAAATAATAACTTTTATTTTTCGAAAAAAAAAATTCTTGATAAACATTTTTCTTGGAAAAAAATATAAATCGCGAAAAGAAAATGTTAATTTTGTATACCGGGTTCACAAAAACTTTAAGAACATATTTTTTCTTCAAGATCCAACTACCGTTATTTTATTTTTTTCGGCAAAATATTATTGGAAAAATTTATTTAGAATAAAGTCTGTATTTGATAAAAGTTTAATTAAAATATTTAATAAACTTCTAAATCTGGCTAAAATATCTTAATTTAAAATTCAAAAACGCTTTGATCACATTTTTTTACAGCTGGAAAATTATTTCGGATATAGTTGGGAGAGGGGAAAAGTGTTTGAACTGCGAATTATAAAATTATTACGAGGGCAGTCCGATAAGTACTTATTATATAGAAGAAAAAATAACATTTTGGAAAACTGGTGGTTTATTTCTCAACATGTGTCCTTTTAGCTCGAGACCGCGGAAGTGTGAGTCGGTGCGTTGTCATGGTTGAGGAGCACTTTTTCTTCGACAAATGGGGCCGTTTTCTCTGCAATTCGGCGTCAAATTGACATAATAATTCGGCATAGTAGAGCCCTGTGACCGTTTTGCCCTTCTATAGCCAATGTACACCTTGTGAGCCCCAAAAACGGTTGCCATCACCTCTCCGTCCGATTGGACAGTCTTTTCTTCTTCGGAGCACGTTTGCCGGGTGAAGTCCATTGTTTCGACTGTTCTTTGGTCTCTAGTGTGTACCAGTGAATCTATATTTCGTCGACGGTCACGAAAAGAAGCAGAAACTCTTTTGGGTTGCGCTAAAATAGAACCAAACAATGCCCCGAAGTAGTCTCACGGTCGCGCTTGTTGTCCGGAGTGGGTAAACGCGTCACCCGTCTCGCTGACAGCTTTCTCATGCCAAAAATTTCATACAGGATATGACCCACGCTGTCTTTTGAGATGCCTAATGTTTAGCAATCTAGCGCACCTTCAATCGACGGTCTGCCAATACAAGATCGTGAATTTTGTAACGTTATCCTCCGTGGTAGCCTTTTTTAAGCTCCTAAGCATGGCTTATTAAAAACCGACGTGCAACCACGCTGAAAAACCAATTATTGACGGACGCCATCGAAGGAAGTGTCACCATACACCGCATCCAAGAGTTCTTTGATTTCGCTGCGCAACTTTCCTTTTTAAAACAAGAATCGAATTACTGCCCGATATCGCTCCCATTTTTCTAATATCCGCAGAACGATTAGACTAAAAGTTTGGCAGTGGTAAATTCTTCTTTTGACAGTGCCCCATCCGGCGGTAAGGCTAAATACTCTATCGGACAGCCTTCATATTTGTTGTAAATGTAAAGTTTTTAAAGGTCTTATTATATAGTTCAACATTTTTAACTTCTAATATCTTCAAACACGGTTTCATGAATTTTTTAGACCCCTGCGATGGATGTAAAGTCGTTGATAATGTTTGCATTTCAACCAGTAATGGTGTAAAAAACTGACATTTTGCTTAAACATTAGAAATAAATGTAGTTTACTTTTGGAGAAAAATCAAGTTTTTATACTTTTGCAAACTCCATATACAAAATTAACATTTTTGTGAATCATATATTTTTACAACCAAAAATGTTTAATCGGAAATGACTTTTTTAATAATTTTTTATACATTCTTCTTGTAAATCCTATCCTTGGACAGAGTCTGTACATAAAAATGCCTTTTTCAAGACAAATTTGTATATTTTATCTTTAAATTACCTTTAATTAACTTTTTACTTTAAATTACTTTTTAAATTAAAAATGTTTAATTAAAATTAAACAAAATAAATTATTTTTTTTAATTACATTGCACATTATCTTAAGTTGACCCTATTCTGTCAATTAACTTAGAGTGTTTTTTTTTAACAATCTAACCCTAAAATACAATTTTTTATGATCTAGCCTACCTAGTAAAGGGTAAATTTAACGTAGTCTGAAAAATTTCAGGATGAAATCCTGTTCTTTCCAACAACTTTCCACTTCTTTTCGTATATTTGGAAAATGCATGACTCATCTTTCTCAAAATCATTCGACAAACTGTTTATAAGTATTAAGTGAATTCCTAGATATACAGGGTTAGTTTTAATAATGCATTACTTTGGAAAACAGTGTAAAATTATGGCTTATAAAAACCAAATTATTTCTAAAAGAAAACGGTTATTTTTAATAGTTTATTTTTCATTATAAGTCACTGTTTTTCGTTAGCAATATTTTTTTCAAATGTATGCGTATGGGTTACAAAACACCCTGTATAAGTGGCGTATATTGTATTACTTTAAATAAAACACTAGTGTATATTTTTAGAATTAAAATTCTACAAGTTGTTTATAATATAAAACCTAGTAGTTTACTACTTATCCTACCAAAACCTTTTGTTTTTACTTTGGCTCTGATAAATAGAAATTCTGCTATTATTACGTGTTGGCTCACTTTCGAAAGAAATAAAAATATTTTGTTACCATTTTGACGATTTTTTCCCTTTTAAAGGGACTGTTGGACAAAATTAATATATCTACAACTATAATAAAGATAGACATATCCCACCAAAAACATACTAAATGTGAAAAAGGAGAGCCAAGTTAAATACTAAAATTATGATTGGCTGTGGGTTTCGCCGCAAAAAGAATGGAAATGTAAATGAGCGCAAAATTCTGTACAAAATCCAAATATGTATGAAATCTTAAAGTAAGTTAGATTTGACTTGGCTGGTTATTGCATAAAAATTCAAGAAGAAGTTTTTTCTTGTAAATGAACGGGTTTGCATATTTAAAAGTTGTTTTTAATTCTAAACATTTTTTCTTAATGTTAGTACATCGTATAAGAGAAGTACTATCGAACTTTGTTAGGAAGTTATTGACCTTTAAAAGTTAGAATAAAAAAATAATTTAAATAACACTTTTGAACTGTTGCCACAATACTTAGTAATCCTTTTTTCAATAGGTAAACGGCAGTTCAGTTAGTCGGTATTATACAGGGTTAGACATTTGTTTTTCATATCATGTATGTATTTTTGACAAATGGGACAAATTTGACAATTTGCTTTGAGCGTTTGATTTCTTCATCTCGTTTCTACAAAAAGGGCCATTACGTACCTTATTTGAATGTATATCTTGTACCGTTTTCCATAAAATCGCTTTTTACATACAGACATACCTTGTCTCCCTCGTGGCGCAGTAAACAGAGCTTTGATCTTTGAAGCCTAAAGTCGTCGGTTCGATTTCTAGCGCCGAAGACATATTTAGGTAGTAGATATTTAAAAATAACGTCCGTGGTGGCACTACCGCGTTGTCTAAAAGGTGCTGTGAAATGTAAAATTACATGTTTTAGTGCTTGGACAACGTTGAGGGAACAGGGAAAACGATGGGTTAAATATCCAATAACCCGACACTCACGGTACTCTAGTATTTAGGCATAGGCCTTCGTGGGATGTCAAAAAGATAAGACAAAAATTGCATGTAATAAAAAATCCACTTATTAGAGAAAATCATTAAAATACGGTAAAATTAATAAAAACGGTGTTTGTGAGCCCCTTAAACATTATAATATAGATAAAAACTGTTTTTAATAATTTTATCATATTTTAATCTTTTTTTAATAATTATATTTTTATTACGTACAAAATTCGGGTTTGTCTGTATTTAAAAATGTTATTTTATGAAAAACGGTGCAAGATATCAATTCAAATAAGGTATACCTAGGTACCTTTTTTTGTAAAAAAGATGAAGGAATCAAACGGTCAAAGCAAGATATCAAATTGTCACCTTTGTCAAAAATACATACTTACATGAAATGAAAAAAAATCGTCTTAACCTGTATAATATCGACTTACTGAACAGCCGTTTACCTATGGAAAGAAGCATTACTATAAGGTTATTTAGGTGCTCAAATATTATTGGTACTGTAGCAACAGTTAAAAAGTTATAATTGAAATATTTTTTTAATTCTAATTTTAAAGGTCAAGAACTTCCTAACGAAGCGCGATATAACTTGTTTTTATATGAAGTACTCACATTAATTTGGTACTTTATCACCCGTATCATTTATGACCATACCTGTCGGACACTCTTTATATCTGCGAACCCTGATTCCAAGACACAAATACGTTTTGGCTTTTGAACATAAGCAAAATATAAGGACTGCAAACGGCTATTTCTACCTTTTTAAACAAATTTTTTATCTCTGAAGGCTAAAAACCTATATACTAACGAACTGTGGGTGTCTTAAGCGAGGTTAGAGGGAGTTTGTAAACAAGGGACTTGAAGATTTGGAGGGAAAAAAGACCTCCGCGGGCAGCACGTTCACATTTTAAAAACTCCAGGGATAAAAAAAGAACAAAGTTGTAAATTCAGGGCATTTCCAGTTGAAACTTATAAGAAAGCATACGTGCGGCACAATGTCAGGTATTTTATGAGGAACTGAAGGAAAAGTTGGAACTGGATGTTTTCCGGGTAGGATATTGGTTGAATTGGCAGCAAATTGTTAAGGGAAAAGATACCTGTAATTTACTCAGATATTAAAATAATATATTAAATATATTTTTTTCATTTTATTTATTCAAAATGACGGCTGTATGCTAAATTTTTTAAAGAAGGTCGAAGAGAGACTTCTTAATTGGCGGGCACTCCAGCATCTGCTCTAGTGATTAAAAAATCAAAACTAAATTCTTTTGTATTTATTATAGTTATAATTTGTCAGTAAACCTAAATAAATAAATAAATCCGGGGATACAAGGCTTAAAAAAAATATGACTTTTTGGAGTTTTTCCATCGTTTTTGCTTTGAAAATTTTTTTTCTATTTTGGGATTTTGGAGGCTCACAGAGGAAGATCGGTCAATAACTTTTTGAGTTATCGTGCCCGTTCTCAAAAATGAAGTTTTGAGAAAAACGTGTTTAAAGTTTAAATAGGAAATAATAAATATTACGTTCTAAAATTTTAGGGACGTTTTCATAAAGGACTATACTAACATATTATGAATTTATTTAGATTTCGCGATTGGACGTAAAAAAATTTAAGGGGTTTAAAGTCTAATTAAGGAATCTAGGAAAGTAGATGGCTACGTATATCTTGATTTTTTACCATGGTAAAGTCTTTAATACCGGATTTTGTAAATAAAACTTTATTATTAAAAAAATAATAAAATAAAATAAAATAAAATGCAAACTTTGCTACTATGTTTCTTGAAAATAAGCAGCTTCTCAATTAAGATAAATAACCTTGCCCTAAGAAATGTATCTTAACATTTTGTACAGACCTTTTAAATACACCCTGAATAAAATCTGTGCAACGTGTGCATTTTAAAAGCAAAATACTTTTATATTTATTTTTAATAATGACAAAAAATAAACAAAGAATAATATTTGCTTACTGCAAAATGTTAAAGTCATTTACGGAAATTTAATCAGAGAAGTTAAAAATATTGTTAAACTTTGTGCTATGAAATTTATTAAAGAGGGATCAAACGTAAATTAAAAACGATTTTTTAAAGAGAATTTTACGCCAGAGTAACCAAAAAAGCAATATTGTAATAAAGCAGTGCAAAGGTTTTAAGCCTGTGATAAGCTTCCTAAACCCATTCTTTTAATTTTATGACCAAACTCCTAAATTTTCATCGCTGAACTAAAATATCATTTGCCTTGCGAATAAAAGATATGTTGGGCACATAACAGAGTTCTTGTTCTTAAACAGTAAATATGTTTTAAGAAGATTCCAGCTTTTAAAGAAACAGCTGTAGAAAATAATAAAAACCATTTGGCCGACTTCCGAAAAAGGGTACCTACAAAAGCTTGGTTAATTTGGGGTTTTGGGGAGATACCGACTGCCCTTTTTTTCACACGTGGTCTTTGAGCGATCAGTCATAATAACGTACCGTGTGTGTCTTAAGCGAGGTAAGAGGTAAGAGCAGGAGTTCTACATGGATAGGGAACAAACAAAGCTTACGAGGTATTAGATATAACCGTGTTATATTTGAAATATTATTTCAACCACCGGTGGATCAGTAAGGACAGTAAAAGATACAATATGAAACAAGGACAAAAGAAAACGCAAGTTTTGGTTTACAAGGGTTAAAAATATGATAAGCTCGACACCTTGCACACATCTTTTCACCTATGCTATGGCAGAGTGGTACTAGAAGAATGGTTAGCTAGCACCTGACATGTTGCCGTAAATAAAATGATAGCTACAGAAAAAATATAAAAGGTATCAATTTGAAAAGGTATGGAAAACTTCTAAAAATGCAAAACACGTAAACTTTGTTTCCTAGGAGGACACTGTACACTTGTTTTTAATCCAGTTGTATCAACACGCTAGGCATGATAGCAACACCCCTAAAATCCTAATTACCTTTTTAAAAATACCATATACCTATTTGACTTTTTTGTCTAAAACTTTTGAAAAATCTGAATAAAATAAGTAACTATTTAAGATATTAAAAGTTGCAATGTAAAACATAAAAATTATAAAAAACTACTGAAGTTTACAAGTCTTCGTAATGTTTATTATTTTAAAAACTGTAAAACCTAAACTCCAAATTTTCATAATTTATAAACATTTTCATTTACAGCACCGAGTTTTTTTATGTTTTTATTTTTACCCATTTTCATTAATAAATTATGCTTAATTGTTATCCCTTAATTAATATATATTTTTGCAACTCTTAAAATCTTAAATAACTTTTTTTAACAGGCATCTAAATGCCCTTTAAAAAAGTTTCATTAAACCCCTCTTTTTTAGGGGTTGTTGTTTTCAATTCTAGAGTGTTAATTCAATTGAAAACAAGAATATAATGTGTCCCCCTAATAAACAGAGTTTATGTGCTTTGCATTTTTTTTCAAAGGGGCTGGTATATTAAGGGTAGTACCTTTTTAACTTGACACACTGCATAGGCAAAGGATATAAAGTGTATCATGTACTGTTTATTAGGCCTTTTGGAATTAAAATTGTGTTAATCTCCCGATAGGTGTTAAATTTTAAAATCCGCTATGCAAATGGTTTTTAAGACTCCCTATTACAAGAATGAAAAATGCGGAGGGTGCGAATTTCGCTGACGGTCCATAACGCTAAGTCAGAGTAAGCTGCTCAACGGCCGCTTTGGATGTGGCAATTAAATTTTTGTGTATTTTATGCTGTGAAATATTTTCAGCGCAAACTGTGTTCATTAAATACATGTACTCTGGAGCTATATCAAAGTATGCATTATAATGTCGGGCCAAAGTAATTTGGGTAAAATCTGAAGAAAATTACTTTTTTATTAAATCATTAAAAATATATATATATTTTTAAATTTATTTTCATTGACATCGTCCAAGTTTTTCTTGGTAAATGTGCCCTTAAATTTATAAGCATAAGATCTAACTTATATTGTATAGTTGATTTAATATGTTGAGGGCGCTAGTTTCAAAGTGTACAATATACAATATTGCCACATTCATAAAAAAAAATAACAAAAAAACCTTTAAATTGAATGTAATGAATTCTTTTTAGGTTTCAATACTCTGTTATGGATGTAGTTATAGATAAAAAATGATTTATTAAAATTCAGCAATAAAAATGTAACATTGGATCATTTATCTCATTTTTGTATTAAAAAGATAGATGGAGATTGTACACTTTTATACTTGAAGCTGTATGTATATGTGAAAAAGCCCTTATCAGTAGCGGAATTAGATGAAACTTGGACGTCGACGACAGCAGCTTTACAAGGCCTTTTTCCTTTTTCAGTAGAAAACAAATATATAATAAAGGTGAACTGTACTAATCATACTTATGAATCCTTATTTTATATAAATTTTCCCAAGGTGTCATTCCTAATTTAATAGTAATACAAATAACATAAACAAATTCAAATATAATTAATGAAATTTTGACTATTTTGTTTCACTGCATTTTTTATTTTCTTCCTAGTTAACACTTCCCGGTATTTTAGCTTCAACTAAGAGTGCCAATAACGTACTGTGCGCCCAGCGAATCAAGCTCGATCAACAGAATGCGGACAAAAATGTGTTGGTTTTAGGATGTTGCAAGTTTTTCATCCTTATAATCCTAATTTCTGTACCTCAGAAGCATTTGGGCTAATGTCCACTTTTTTAAGAAATGTGTTTTATTATTTTTATACCTTAGAAGCAGTTGAACTTAAGTCCACTTTTACAGGACAGCGAAAATCCTCAAAGCTTAAAATTTCAATTAATGTCCTTAAAAATTGAAATATCATTATAAAAAAAAAAATAATGTAAATAATAAAACACATTTCTCAAAAAGTTGGACTTCAGCTCAAATACCTCTGAGGTTCCGACTTATTTTAAACTGTTTTATTTAATATTTAATATTTGATTAGGGTACTGGTTTTAATTTTGTATTGTGGATTCCTAATGTGAGTCAGTGATTTTATATTATCGCATATTATATCATTTTCTTAATAGAACCCAATATAATATTAACTGTGGTTAAATAAAATATTTATACCTTTTCAACATACTGGCTAAACAAAGGTTTTCAAACTTTAATACCAGACAGAAAGGACTGGGTGGCAGGGGCCTCCCCATTAAAGCCGACCTAATCTGGTATACAGACGGCTCCAAAACAGACCAAGGAGTTGGAGCAGGTATATGGGGACAAACCAAGGACGAAAATAAACTTGGGTCTCGGACAACACCCTACTGTGTTCCAGGCCGAGATTGGCAGCCATAGAACAATGTGCTAGGGAAATCATCAGAAGGAGCTATGAGGATAAAACCATAGTAATCTATTCGGACAGCCAGGCAGCCATCAGGGCACTCAGTTCATGCAAAATCAGCTCCAAGCTGGTGCGGGACTGCGTAATTGCCCTGGAAGAGGTGGGTGCGTCCAACAAGCTAACCATTGCCTGGGTACCAGGACACGAAGGCCACGAAGGCAATGAAGAAGCTGATAAATTGGCAAAGGAGGGGGCTGGCAGGACAATGGTAGGTCCTGAGCCCTACTGTGGTATTCCATCATGCCAGGTAACGAATAGAAACCCTTTTACAGATTGGCGACCGTCAAGACGAGCTTCCAAAGCATCGTCGAATGATATTCGAGAATGTCGATTTCTTCCCCTGTCCTGCCCTGAACTTATAGCGCTTTTTACGTAGTCTTGATTAAGTTTAATTTTTAAATGCTTATCTTAGTAGAAGCTTTACTAAACTACTAAAAAGCACGACACCGGCAGCAATTATTCGAAAGCTTTAAAAAAAAGGTAAATTGCGGTGGCCCTCATATCTTGGTGCTGGACCATGTAAAACCAAAAAATTAAGTTCGTTTGTTAGACAGTGGTTTTCTCCTGGCAACGCTAAAAGATTTTTTTTAAATTTTAATTTCTCAATTTTCGGGAACAGGTTTAAGTAAAAAACACGATTTTTGAGAAAAAAATTTGGCAAATTTGTTTTTATAAAAATTTAAAATATTGTCAAATTAAAAAAAAACTCCAGCGTTACCTCAAAAATTATACAGTGATGATATTAAAAGTCCTCCTCCCCCTTTATCTTTTAAATGGGACAAGATATTAAGATCGAGTAAAATTAAAGTAAAAGGGTGTCACTTTAACTACCTTTTAGCAAAATGATTCCGGCCACGTGGTCTAGTGTCAAGGGGGCACTAGCAACTTTTTTAAATGTAAAGAAGGGTCGGGTAGCATCTTGTTTTAAATGTCTTTTGATTCTCTATTCATCGCCGTTTTATTTTTAAAAATCAGCCCATTCGTTTTAGAGTAGTTTAGCTCCAATAATTTGTACATAAAAATGATTCCGGTCACGTGGCCTACTGTCAAGGGGGCACTAGCAACATTTTTTTCAAATGGAAAGGGGGTTATGTAGCACCTCGTTTTAAAGACCTTTTAATTCTCAACTAAACGCCACTTTGTTTTTTAAAATCGGCCCAGCCGTTCCAGACTTACAAGCCAATGTCATTAAAACCGCATTGTTTTTTCACTGTTTAAGTCAAATTTCAAACTGTTCTTAGTCTGGAACTGCTGGACCAATTTTTAAAAACAAAGTATCGTTGAGTGGAAAATTAAAGGATCTTTAAAACGAGTAGCTACATAACCCCCTTTTTATTTGAAAAAAGTTGCTAGTGTCCCCTTGGTACTAGGTCACGTGACAGAAATTATTTTTAGGCTTAAAAGTAGTTTAAGTGACACCCTTTTACACAAAATTTACTCGACCTCGATATCTTGTCCCATTTAAAAAATGAAGGTGGGGGGAAGGACTTTTAATATCCTGAATGTATAAAGAAAAAAATGGTAAAAGTTTTGAGAACTAAAAAATTCGAAACGTTCTCATACCTTGTTTTTAATGGCTATCCATTCAAAAAATTAAATTAAAAAAACATGCCCAAAAAACGGTTTAAATCCCCTTCCTTCCGGTAATAAAATCCAGCGATTTTTAAAGCTGGAGTTTTTTATAAAGCTTTTTGTACGAAAATAAGTAAGTAAATTACTGTGTTTTTAATAGCTTAAAAATATGGGACGCTTTTAAAGGCGCAAGGCCGTGGCCGTTTACCGACGCCTAACGTTGCTAGCAATAAAATTAGCTAAATAATTTTCTCGACCAATGGCGTAGCTAGGCTTGGGCAAACTGGACCTTCGCCCACGGCTTAGATGATACCTTTTTAAATGTAATGACACCAAAGTTAAAAACACCGTTATTTTCTTAATTAAATAAAAACCTAAAAAATATGGGCCACACTCGTGCGATACGTAATGAGCGTAAGCGGGACACTGCCATACAAAAGGCATATTTTCCTTTTGTTCTTTCCTAACTAAAATCATATTTCGGTGGTAACATTTACACTTTTTTACTATCGTGACGAAAAAGAGGTCTTGCTGATGCGACTTCGCCCACGTCAATATTAGACCTCTCTCCACCACTGGTGTTGACCAAGAAGTCGCTCCCCGTAAGAATTTATTAAGTGTTGACTTGTTTTCGCTACAAAGAAATCCAAAGAGAATTTTAACTGCCGTAAAGGCCAATATGGCATGTGAATGATTAAATCAGGCGTCAGACAACAGACAGCTTGATGTAGGTGACCGTTTAAAGGTTTTAAAAAGTTTATTGGCATCGTTTGTCAAAAGATATCTTCCTATGCTTACAACAAAGAGTACTTACACTCGTAAAAGAGTAAAGTTAAAATTAGGTAATAACAAGTAATAATGATATTTGGGGTCTTTGATGTGATATGTAATAATACATTACATATGTAATTTTACAACCTATAAATAACTATTGAAAATTTAGGCATGCAAATTTTACAGTCAGATACGAGTAATCTCTGGGTAAAAAAAAACATTAACAAACATATACTATATGAGCAAGCAATTTTGGTATATCGGCCAGTAATACAATAACAAAACAAGCACTATCAGTAACGCATGTTTACATGCCGGTATTTAGTTAGATTGTCTCTTTTTCTCACACTGTGTTATGTTACTTAGCTCAACCGGTTAACGTGTACACTTATAAAAATACTATTATATTGGATTTAATTATTTAGTAAAAACACAGTGGAGTATTTATTAAAAAATCACAATAAATTTACAATATGAAGGTAAGTCAGATAGTAATATTTTGCTGCTTGGAGTGATTACTATCTACTTATGGTTATACTCTAATTTCTAAAGCGCAAATGCTAAACAATGATTTTAAACAAAAGCACAATTTAAGACCTTAAATTCAAAAGGGTCTATGTGTCATTTAGGTATTTAAGAGTTATAAGTAAAAATAATTGAATAATCTCCATATTGGTACATGAGATTCGCTATGAATATCCCTACCTTTTGGAAGTGGGTTTTTATTGATGGCATATAGAACCCTTTTATTATCTTTAGGCTTTGTAGATAAAACCTCTTTAAGCAAAAATCTCATTTTTGGTATTTTTGGCACTTAAACCCTTTTGAAGTTAAGGTCTAGGTAAACCTAATTAGGCTCGGGAACTGCCAATAGCAAATAACCACTTTATTATAAAAAAATAATTATTTTAAACATAATAAAACCATTTGCAATGTTTTTTGCTGATAACTTGGTCGCGTCTCGTCCACAACTAATTCCATTCATAGTTTTCTCGCTGTTCCGTCAAGCACTAAAACATGCACTTTTTTGAATTTGACAGCACCTTTTAGACAACGCGGTAATACAACCACGGACGTTATTTTTAATAACCACTATCTGGGATTGGCAGAATACTACACAGTGGTTTGCCATTTGCAACTGTAAGGTGACGAGCGATTAAAAATGCCGATGTAATATACCAAGAATCGAACCCGGGTATTTGCTGTGAGAGGGTGGTATGTTAGCTCCTACACTACGCTCGCCACAAAACATTTTTTGAAATCGGTCCACAATGGACGAAGTAATTATTATACATACATACATAAAAGAAAATAATAATATAGTCTTCGAAAATACAGGGTGTTTCTAACCAAATGCAAAAAATTTTAGGAGGTGATTTTCCACAAAAAATAAGAAAAAAATCTTCATATGAACATATGTCCTAAACGTCCTAGTTTTTGAACTATGGGGTGTTATTTTTTATATTTTTTTTTATAATAACTGGCAAACAAGACAAAAAAATGTGTCGTCCATGAGGAGTTTAAGATAAATATTTTTAAGAAAAAATGGTACGCCACTGCATTTTTCCAAAATAAAAATATTTTTTAAACCTCCTAGTTAAGAACAAATTTGTACTCTTGAGTTTTTTTGTTTGGGTATGGTTTTTGCGTAAATAAATGGAAACCATTTTTTGACATGGTCAGTGTTTATTCTTAGGCCGGGTTTATAAATCAAAATTAAATTTTAGTATTAATATTAAAATAAGTCACAAGATTTAGGAACATACATTTAAATGAAAGTGTTTATAAATCAAATTTATTTTTTAATCTTAAAAAACGACCTTGATGTTCTTTAAAATCCAAAATTTTAAATTAAAATAGAGAACAATATGACTTGCTTATGTGAAATAAAAAAGTTAAAACATTGTAACAAAAATGGGTAAATTTGTTTTAGGTTGATCCTAATACTAATGCAAATACTAAAATTAATTTCTGATTTATAAATTTGGCCTTGACATGAAATCTTACATTAAAAATTAACTTTCTTTATTTATTCTCTAATTAGATAGAAATTTAACCATACCGAGAAATGGTTTATACTTACTTACGCGAAAACCGTACAAGAAACAAAAAAAAGTCAAAAGATTAAATTTGTTTTAAACTAAACGAGGCTTTTAAAAAATATTTTTATTTGAGAAAAATGCAGTGGCTACCATATTTACCTCAAACCCCTAATGGACGACACTGGTAAAAATTATTATTTTTTTAAGCCAAAAAATGTCTTCTGGTGCAAAGAGTGCGTCTTCCAATTTTTTAAAAATATCTGAATAGGTATAAAAGTTATTATAAAAAAACAATATTTTTAAAAAATTTGAACTCCCCGTAATTTAAAAACTAAGACGTTTGAGACATATGTTCAAATAAAGTTTTTTCTTATTTTTGTTGAAAAATCACCTCCTGAAATTTTTCGCATTTACTTAGGAACACCCGCAGTTTAACCTGCTCATTTTTTAAAACTTAAAAATACTTTATTTGATGCTTGTTATCGCAGTGGTTAATGGAATTCCATTGTTATGCCCTAATTAAATAAACAAAACAAAAAACTATTCCGTATAGTCATTAAGCCATTTGGCTTTAGAAAAATGTATACTAATATAAACTGACACAGCAACTACAAAGACTCCGCATAGTACCCAAAGCAAACAAAAACCCATTCATTCTATCGAAGAGTTTAGTTCACTGGTCTGTGAAATGACCAATTAAAAATCTCTTCGCATACTCGGGAAATAAATTTCCAATCAGAATTATCCGTATTCTCTTAACGTTGAACAGACAAAAACTTCTATAAGAAAATGGAAACAATTTGTTTTGTTCCCTTTTTGCTTTTTACTTTTTAAATAGAGTTGAAAACAAGTAGTTTTGTTTTGTTTTATCTTTAAAGGGATGACTTATTCTCAACAACAAATTCTCCTATTTGGGTTAAGAATTATTCTGTCTACGTTTTTACTCTTATAAGGTTTAATTTTTAAAACACATTTGTCTAGAGGTTGAATTTTATTTCAACGTATAAACTCTTTGTATAAAGAGACCCTATAAAGCTTTTTGTCCAATAATAATTATTTAAATTAAAAAAAAAAAAATGGTAGGTTTAGAGAGTCGTCGCAAAAATGTTTCCAAACAAACAAGGCTAAGACGAGTTATTTAAAAATAAATGCCTTTTGCAAGCACTAATTAAGCTTTCAAACTAATTACTAATTAATTAAAAAAAGGTTTATATAGAAAAACAGGTCTGAAACCCAATCTGGATTTTATCCAACAGTTAAAAGATAGTCCGCTAAAGCGTAGTTGCCTTTCCCGAAAGCCTTTTTATCGACTTGTGTATATTTTAATCCCTTTATTTTTTTTTAACTATTAAAACTGCAACTACATTAATTTGCATTTAATGTAGTTACTAGAAGCTACAGACGCGACGTTCTGCCAACATCTTGGGAGGTTATATCCGTTCTTTAGAAAATCAATTTTTCCTACGACCACATGTGAAAATAGCAAAAAGCACACTGTTTTCATGCATAGAAAAAGCACATTAGTGTTGCAAAGTGCTTTACAAACACTGTGTAATATACCGGATCAGCTAAATAACATAACACATAGGCAATGTGAAGAAAAGAGACAGTCTAACGTAAATACCGGCATGTAAACATTTCATATTGGATGATTCATTCTACATCCTTTGTTGTTGCTTTACCGACTACTGATATACCTTTAGCTATTGCTTATACAGTATGGTATGATGTCATTTTAAAAGATTTTATATATACTTTACGCCAGCCAAAACAAAAAAACGGCTGTCATCCCTGTCATATTGCTATTTAATAGTAATTTATGTAATTGTTATGTTAGGCGAGTGCAGCAATCTCATAAATTAAAGAAAAGATACTTTATGCATGTGTTACATACTATATTTTTTCTTCGACCGTATAAAAATTTCCCAAATTACCAGTTTATACATGTTTTATTTATTTAAACTTATAAATTTAAATTTTTACAGCACAGCCATAATGCAACAAAAAAGCATGGCCTCCCTAAAGACAATTATCATTTTCATAACTATGCCGTTATGATTTAGTTTTAGAAAATTGTGTGTAGTTACTTTTTGTAGAAATAATACTAAAACAGTATAAATTCCTTTTCACTTTCTTATTCATCCAAATTTATTATTACTATTAATTTGCAATAATTTCTATTTAATTTTTTCGCAACTGTCATATTTTAAAACTTGTGACACATGAACTAAAAGAAATAATGACGAAATAAAATGTAACATGGAGGCAATGCTGGGCTTGCTCCCGCTCCACCTGAGCGTAAGGAGAGAAGCCCTTCTTAGTGCATCGAGAGTATTACAGACACGCAAACTAAAGTCAAGAAACCTGACTGGTCACCTCCGACCAAACCCACAGACACAATACCAATGATGCGTGATTTTCGACGCCCTTTTGAAGTGGCAATACACAGCCGCCAAACTATAAGGGAATATCACAGCTGGAACGTGGCTTGCTGGTCTGGTATACAGACGGATCCAAGATGAATGAAGGAGTGGGAGCGGGAGTCTACGGACCAAGATGTAGACTCACAAAGCTCCTAGGAAAATCTCCCACCATCTTTCAACCTGAAATCTACGCTATAGATATCTGCGCAACCGAATGCGCCAAAAAGGCCTACGGGGAGCAAATATCTATATTCTATCGGATAGCCAGACAGCCTTAAAGGCATTAGCTTCATGCTGCTTTGACTCAAAGCTTGCCTGGGAGTGCCGACAATCACTTAATCAACTGGCTACAAACAACAGATTAACTCTGATGTGGGTGCCAGGACATGAAGGAGTGGAAGGCAACGAGATTGCTGACAAACTAGCCAAAGTTGGTGCACAGGCCCCATTTTACGGACCAAAACCATTCTGCGGCATTACGAAAGGTCACGTAAGGGAAGAACTCAGAGAATGGGAACAGAGGCAAAAAGAGACTCACTGGAATAACGCTCCAGGACAAAGACAGGCGAATAGATTTATCCCTTAATCGCCTAAATACACTAAAAAGCCATTAGAGCTTCAAAAGAAAGAACTCAGGATAGTTACTAACTTCCTGATGGGCCACGGCCCTCTGAGGTATCACCTTAACAAGATGGGAAAGACAGACAACGACCGCTGTAGGTTTTGTGATCGATCGAGCTATGCCAATGTACGGAATTAACAGGCCAGAGACTAAAATATCTGAAAGGAGTTTTCTTGACTCCAGAAGATATAAAAAGGCTCGCCCCTTGAAATATTTCCAGCTTCGCGAAAAATTTGGGAATCAAGGGGATTAACTAATGTAGGGTATCCACAAAAGATCTTTTAGATCGAAGTGGAAGAAGGGCTAGTTTAAGCCGAACGACCCCATTCACTACAATACAATACAAATGTAACTTGACCGTTTGGTTCAGTTGATGTCGCGTTTACTGTTATATTGCATAAATTGATATTTAAGTCTACGGTAGAAGGCATGAAAACAAAACACTAATTCAAAGTGTAAAAAAGCTTCGAAGTGTTAAAAAAGTTACTTTTTTAACACTTTATGTAGTGTATTAGAATGGAGTACTTTATCTTTATGTTAACGGTACAAAAACTGTATTTCTTTTAACGGTCGTGGAAAAATAAATTTCAGTTATTAGGCTTAGAAATAAGCCCCTTAATTTTCTAACAGCGATAAGAGAACACCATTTATACGTATAAAAATCATGATAAAATTTAAATGTACAAATAATACAATTAGGCCATAGTTTTACGTATTTACTTAACTAAATTAAAGTGTCTAACAAAGTTTTTTAAAAAATATGAACCTTTTTGTACCAAAGAACGTAACTAACCTCGTCAAGACAGTAAGTAAGCACCCTTAATTACATCCTTTTGTTCAAATTGAAACGAGACTGGCGTTTTTATTTTATTTTATCTCATCAAAACAGAGACGGCTCAAGTTATCTTTTCATTAATAGGTCTGAACTAAAACCAGCAAGGATAATGGCTGTCAATTGAATGGGCGGCTTGGCGAAAACAATTGAACACAGCGGTTTGTTTTACACCAAGACCATCATGAGTGAATATCTTTTGTTTGCCTTTTGTTTTACTAGCATACAGGTTGTCTAGATAATTATTCGTCACCCTAAAACCCATTTAAATTAGAACATTTTTAAACAAAAGATTACTTTCGTGCAAGTAACGTTCTTTCTGTAAAGCCGATATATGTATATTTTATTTTGTGGGGTAAGAGGGAATAATTTTATATAATAATACTCTTTTTAAATTTTGCACCAAATTAAGATGATTAGATAGTTTCTTTTAATTTTTCCAGCACATCATTGTAAATTATTGTTTTTCTTTTTATTTTTAATCGCCCTGTAGGATATATTGTTAACAGTAAAATAACCATGGTCACGCCAAAGGTATCAACATTTTCTTTTTTTCCGTTTTTAGCGCTCTATGTTTGAATGAAAATAAAAGAAGTTATGAAAATTATATTGAAATGGCTGTATTTTTATTTTAAAGCATATTATATGACATTAGGTTTTTCAATGACGTTCTGACACAAATTTTCCCAATCTCACCAATGGTGCGACTTATGTTGACCTTTAGGGCGGCAATAGTTTGTGGTTTGTCCGCATATACTCCAGATTTGATGTAGCCCCACAAGAAGAAATGTAACGGTGGTAAATCGCAGGACCTAGGTGAGAATACCATAAACTAAACGCAGTGCACAAAATGTTTGGCAAACCCAACACTGATTTTGATGATAAATTTTAACGATTTCTACGCGTTGTTTAATCGTGTAGCCTTCCATAGTAAAATGCCACTACTGACTGAGTACTTTGCCGAAATTTAACGGCTGTATCATTCTTGCCTTAGCGCTGTTGTCAAACATTGAGAGTTAAAAATGGAAAACTTTTTACATTACACCATTTTTGTATTGAAGCTTATGAAATAAATTTAGCATACCACTACGGGAAAAAAAAAGATGCTAAAAAATATTTGAAGACTTTTGGGCAAAAACTGGACAAGTCCATATTTCAAAGTTGTTGTTGGCAATTCAAAGAAAACTGTATATATGTATGTAGTTTTATATATTATAAACAAAATTATGTTATTTTTGGATTTAAAGTTTTTATAAACTCTACTATTTGGTTTATTAGGAGTCTTTTTACTTGTCCGGTTTTTGCTCCAAAGTCTTCATTTGTTTCCTATTGATACTGAATATGCCTATAACACAATTTTTAGGTATTCTTTGGCTTTAAGTAAGATTTTTATTATAACCAGCGAGAAATGGTTCGTACAACAGTGCTAAGGATTATTTTTGATTTTTGACGTTGTGATTAATAACGGCATATAAACGGCGTCTTTTAAATTATATATATATATATATATATACAAAATATTTTACTCCCTTTAAAGACAGTTAAAAGAAAACGTCCTGCTTTTCTATGCTATCCACCACGACTCTCTCCCCAGACCGGTTTCGCCTGCCTTACAGGACTCCTCAGTGAGGCTGTATCGAGTCGTGGTGAATAGCATAGGAAACCAACGTCCTCTTATTAGACAAGTTTCGTTGTCCAGCGGTAGGATATTAAATTCTGCCGTTGATGCCCTACTGAAATTGCATTCAGTAAATACGAGCATCAATTGTAGCAGGGTGGCTATGTATGTGTGTTGTTTTCCTTTTTGCTTTAACATACATAGCCACCCCGCTACAATTGATGCTCGTATTTACTGAATGCAATTTCAGTAGGGCATCAACGGCAGGATTTAATATCCTACCGCTGGACAACGAAACTCTGTCTAATAAGAGGACGCTGGTTTCTATGCTATTCACCACGACTCGATACAGCCTCACTGAGGAGTCCTGTAAGGCAGGCGAAACCGGTCTGGGAGAGAGTCGTGGTGATAGCATAGAAAGCAGGACGTTTTCTTTAACTGTCTTTAAAGGGAGTAAAATATTTTGTATTGTACGCCAAGACAGTAGGGAATTTTTCCTTTTTGCTTTAATATATATATGTATATATATATATATATTACTTGGACACTTTTATATAAACGTTTTTAAATTGACTTTTCTGTACGAGTTTTTAAAGCTGTTAATATAAATAGCTTAATTGTGAGAACAGCCTGATTAAATCTAATGTCAATTTGAAAAAACCCATTTTTATTCACTTAAAATAAATCATGCACTTTTCACATATAAACAGATTTTTTAAGGCCACTTTTATTATACAAATCTAATAAAACTGATTTTATGCTTTGTATGTGTATCAGACTATATGATTGGTTCTGCAACCGATTGTCTAATCGGTCTTTGGGAAGCTTTATCTTTAGTAGTTAGACATATCCTAAATAATTAAACAAAGAACTAACTTGGGGAAAATATTTAAACAAAACACCTGCCACTATGCATCGGCGTCAGAATCACCAAAATGGCTAATTTTAAGACTAATTTTATCACAAAAAAATTACAAGCCATAATCATAATAAGTAGTTTATATTGTCAATTAGCTTGTATTTAAAGAATAATCTATTTAAGCAAGCACTGAGTTTAGTACTTTCCTGGTAATTTCGTTTTTTAATATAAACTTAGCTATAGACAGTCATTTCAGGGAACATTTTTCTAAATTTATTAAAATGTCAAAAAATATTTATGCATTATATTATTTCCATTTAATCAAAAGGTCCATATTATTTAGCATTAGGTTTAAAAAGTGTATAGATTATACATACAAAATCCCTTTAAAGCAAAAGACACCATTAAAAGGTTACAAGGTACTTTTTTGTGTAAAATTTAAGAAATACAAGAGTATTTGTATTGATACTATTCATCATTGTATTTTTAACATGTTTTGTTTTTTAACTCCTTAACAAGCTTTTGGGGATCGCATTATTTGGTAACAGATTCTATATCCAGTCAGATGTCATTATCGCTAGCCCTCTAAATATATCCTCCCACGCCATCCATAAGTTTAATTTTTTCTTGCACTTTTTACTTTTTGATCTCTGATCTTTTCTGGTTCTTCATCTCATCTATGTTTCTAATCTTTTCTTACTTCCTTCCCATTCTAGAAACGTCAACGTCCTTTCGAGAATGTGTCATCATGTTATCACCGTTCCCGAAATGACGATTTTAAATTAACGTGGGGTTTTTACGGCGGCTATAAGATACTATATACAAGAAGGTATTTTAATCCGGCAATGCATGATGTCAGACACAGTAGCCGGCAAAAGTATTTTTATGCTTACTTCTCTAATAATAAACATTATTTTTCAACAAATGAGTTTTAAAAATGTATTTTAATCCTCCTAAGATAATGAAAATACTTTTATTTGCCGCCTAGTGTGTCTGACACAATTTAAAATTTATTGGTTGTACAACAGCCGATTACTTCACTACTGAGCCCTAGCACTAAAGTTGCGGTCACAACTGCTTTCCCTAAAATGATGGATAAGGTTTCGGATAAAATATTTTTGCATAATTCTATGTACAAAAAATTTTTTTTTTTTAATAACCCCTCTAGAATCCAGTAAATTATTTAAAAAATGCTATTTATTAGTATTAGAAAATGTTCAGTTTTAATAAAATTAACGTTTTCCTCATATTCCTTTTTAAAAACTGTACTTTAAGACGCGTGCTCGAAATAACTTTTTGCATACAGTCAGAATATTAAAATGCCTTTCCCCTTTATCTTTTATTTGGTACCTCAAATACTTTTTGGCATAAAAATGATTTCGGTCACGTAGCCTAGTGCCAAGGGACCACTAGCAACTTTTTT
The DNA here is from genome assembly GCA_014170235.1 of Listronotus bonariensis. Classification (NCBI taxonomy): domain Eukaryota; kingdom Metazoa; phylum Arthropoda; class Insecta; order Coleoptera; family Curculionidae; genus Listronotus; species Listronotus bonariensis. The sequence goes on from JACEGR010000127.1 coordinate 134,820, forward strand.
CAAATGGATAGGGGGTAAGTTGCACCTGCTTTTAAAGGCCTTTTGGTTCTCTGTTTATCATCGTTTTAGTTTTTTAAATCGCCCCATTCGTTTAAGAGTTAAAAGCGTGTAAAGATTAGCTTTAATTTGTACTTACAGTGCGGTTTTTAAAAAATCTCCCCATAACTTTTGAATAGGACAAGATATCCAAGTCGGTTAAAAGGATAATACTTAATACTTAACTACTTTTAGACATAAACATGTTTTCGGTTACGTGGCCTAGTATTAGGGGTGTGATGTGGCACCTTGTTTTAAAGGTTATAATTCTGTAACTAACGCCACTTTCTTTTTAAAATAGTCCCAGCCGTTCCAGACTTACAAGCTAATTCCATTAAAATCGCATTGTTTTTACAGTATTTAAGCCAAATTTTAAATCGTTCTAGTAGGGCTGGACAGATTTTCAGGTGCTACACGACCCCTTTTCCTCCTTTAAAAAAAAAAGTTGCTAGTGCCCGTCACAGAAATTATTTTTATGCCAAAAAGTAGTTTAAGTGACACCCTTTTACTTAAATTTTACTCGACCTCGATATCTTGTCCCATTTAAAAGATAATCGGGGATTCAGGAATTTTAACTTTTCACTGTATATAATCTATACTAATATTATAAAGGGGTAAAGTTTATAACTTTGTAGCTGCTAATGATCGGAAATATTAAACCGATCATGAAAATTCTTTCACTGTCAGAAAGCTACACTATTTAGGAGTGTTATAGGCTATATTTTATTGTGATTAAACAGAAAAAAATAATGGCATATGTATATCAAGTCAGCACATAAATATAAATATCCGAAAGGGTAAATTTTTAAAGTGTATTGTGTAGTATCCAGTGTCCAGTTAAAACGATTTTATTTTAATGTTTTACCATATTTACTTGACCATTAAAAATACGTTTTATGTAATTTTTTTGCTTCCGAAGCCAATTTCTCACCTTGATGATTTTAAGCCATTAAATTAACCAGCTCTTTTGTAGATTTGATGTGGTGACGTTTTAGTTTTTAGTTAAAACGGCAAAAATCCCATTGATAAAAGGCAATCCAGCTCAGTGAACAATGGGGAAATATGCAGGCATTCAATAGTAACATTCGTAATGGAAATATGCACGAAGTCCAAAGTTCGTTTTCGAGCGCATAGAATCGTATTTAAATGTAGAGTTATTTAAAAGGGGACAAACGATTCTTACAAATTTGCAATTAGTGAATATCTTTATTGATCAGTCGGCAGATAAATATGAAAGAGGGGTGACCGTTAATTAAAAATATTATTTATATTCTACTGATATCTTTACACTATTAAACATTTATTAAATGACCTTCTTATTATAGGGGAAGCTATTTTTTTTGTAAATAGTATATCGTGTAACATGTAGGAGAAGCAATATACATACAATATATATTTCGGACGATGGTTGCAGCAACCACCAAGCAGTGTATCTACTATATTAAAAATGTATTTACTATAAGGGTTAACTGTTAATTTTATACTCACAAACTTTAAACAAGGTATGCAGTAACTCTACCGACAAACTTTAAGGAGTGATCTATAACGAATAAACACTTTTTTAAATTAAACCGAGTTCAAAAAGTCAAAAATCTCACTCATAAATTAAAAATAATAATTAAAAAAAGGTCGGGTAATAACATATGGTATTTTTCGCTTTCTAATTATTATTATTTCTATTAAATTACAAGTTTACAGTGTATTTAAAGCAGAAAAGCGGTTTATCGGAAGTACCATAAACTTATTTTATATGAAAGTGCCTACCTTTTTTTCTATATTTGTTTTTCTATAAAATTTTATTTTTAATAATATATCATACTTTTTAAAATAGTGGGCAGAGAATACTTTTAAATAAAATCGGGTACTGCCATTATTTCTACTTTGAATATGTTTTCTGCTAAGCACGCTGTGAAAATAAAAGAATAACATATTTTACTTTCGCAGATAATGATTCATTTCATATAAAACATTTAATTTCCGTTTCATTACAACATATTGTTTATTTTTAAAATGGCGGTTACACATTTTATTTATGAATTCCATGATTAAGATATAGTGAACAAGTGATCTATGGCCGCCATTTTGAAAATAAACAAGATGTTGTGATATGTCATTAGAAAGAGATTTTAGTGTAGAATTTTAGTTTTCTAACCGCCATTTTAAAAAAGAAACACCCTGTATGATATATCATTAAAAAGATAATTTTAAATATAATTTAATTATGGAAAAAAATACGCACTTGCATTTCAAATAAAAAGTTTAAGGTTTAGGGAATCATAAAAAAATTCAATTTATGCTTTAAATACACTGTAAAAATTTTATAAGTCTCCCATAAAAACTACAAAAAAATTGGAGGGATACCCACACCCTGTGTCACCTGGTATAAATATAGATTTAAAAAATAATAACTCAACTATTATTTATAAGTGTATACAGGGTGTAATTTAATTGATGGCTAAAAATACAGGATGATTGCTTATTTTATTTTAGGAAGAAAAGTTCATAATAACATATTATTATGTCCTAAACCTCATAACTTTTAAGCTACAGGGTGTAAAAGTTTAAAGAACAAAAATCGTATTCTTATCATAACTTTAAAACTGTTTGAGATATCTTAATGAAATTTGTCACGCACCTACTATGCACCAATTGATTTTTTTAATGTAGAATATTTTTAAATTTTTCACCAGGGGTGTCTGTATGGGATGAATACTGAAGATTTTTAAAAAATATATGATACGTTTTGCTTTTTCCAAATAAAAAAATCGGTTGTCTGCAAAGTCGGTTTACTGACGATAGTTGAGCGTGACAACGTCGAAAGAATCATTACCTTTATCGCCGCAGTTATCGTTGCTATAAACAATTGACACCACATTCACTTTTAACTGCACGCTCACTCAAGTAGAGAGAAACAGATGTCGAACGCTGCCGAGCACGGAAATTGTGCCTCTTTGTCGCTCGTTCCGCGCTCTCGCTTGCACCTCAAGCCTTAAATGGAACGCGCGAGGTAACGCCGCATGAGTCATGTTTATTGGTGTGTGCAGCCGGGTCAATCGAATTACAAGACGTTGTCACGTGAAAAAATCATCCTTTTAATCCTTATTTATTTTGCAACAAATTTAATCTCTTGCCTTTTTTCTTCCTCATGCACTGTTTTCGCATAAAAACTAAAAATTTCGCTGTACCAAACATACATAAAAACGGTTTTTATTTTTTTACGCGAAAACGGTGCATTATGCAAGATCAAGAGGTCAAATTCGTTGCAAAATAAATAGGAATTTTGGAAATAATTTGTACTTTAGGCAAAAGCAATTGCGTACCATATTTTTTTAACCCTCAGTATACATCCCGTAGGGATGCCACTGGTAGAAATAATTAAAAATCTTTCACATTAAAAATGCCTATTGGTGCTCAGTAGGCGCTCTGAAACATTTCACGAACCATTTTAAAGTTATGATAAGAACAAGGTTGGTTTATATTTATAAGGTTGCGACATATCCTCAACTTTTAGGCGGTTCGAGGTCGGGGACGCAAGGAAGGGCACTCCAAGAAGAAAAAGTGGTAAGACTGGGTAAAATCGAAGCTGATGATCAATCCAGTGGCGTCTAGAATTTGCGCATTTGATTTGGAAGTGATATTTGTTAAAAGATGTAATTCCAAATGTTTTTATTTAAAGTAAAAGAATTTACAACTTAATAAAAACTGTTGTGTAAACGGTTGTTCCACTAATACAATAAACTGTACATCTCCGGCACTGAACGACATGGCCGAAAATGGGAGATGTGACGTCATAACACGTCAAAGCAATATGGCCGAATGTCGCGACCCTATATAGACCGACTTTGTGATAAGAATATGTTTTTTTCCTTAAATTTAACACCCTGTAGCTTAAAAGTTAAGAGGTTTAATACATATATATGTTAATATGAACTTTTCTTCCTAAAATGGGCTAAGGAACCATTTCCTGTATTTTTAGCCATCAATTAAATTACACCCTGTATATTGCATATTGGTTTAGTCTGATACACTACACTAGTTAGTTTTTATGCCAAAATTACAATATTCTGTATAAAAATTTTATTGTTTAAAAAAAAAAAAAGATAAAACTATTGGGACAAACCTTTTTGGTAAACGGAATATCAAGCTATATCAGTGTCCCTTACTTAAAATTTTTTTAAGACCGGTTAAAATTCATATTTAAAAAAAGTAAGAATTTTTTTTTTATGTTAATGATAAATATGATTCACAACACATTAATGTGAAAAATTAATAGACATAAACATTTTTTTTTCCTTTTGCAAAATTGATACATACTCATGACCAAATATCTAACCTGTTACAGGATGTTAGTTTTTTGCACTAAGTTAGTAAAAATTTTACAGCTATACATCTATACAAAACAAGGTTATTTAAGATTAAGGTCCTAAAAGGATAAAAAATTGGTCCCAAAAGTTAACAGAAAGCAAAATGTAACATGGGGTCTGTTTATATTTTAAACGGTAAGGAGATTTTGTTCGGAAAACCTAATGTTGACTTAAATACTGCGGTTTGAAAAGAAAATTAATGTCTCAGGGATTTCTTTTTGCCATTATGAAGAAAATTTATAATAAAAATCCAGTGCATACTTAACACGACACGAAAAAACGTATATTTTTTTACAATACTGAAAGTTAAGTTAAAAATTTAAAAGTTGTTTTTTTTTGTTAATACGCCTATAAAATGGATTATTATAAAAAATAAAATAGTCATAATAATTTACAAGGTACTTATTATTAGGGAAAAGTAACCAAATATGGAATAGTATCCCTAATATGGAATACTGGCATTTCTCTTAAACGGAAACTTACACACGCAATTAGAGGGGTTTGCCTCTTTTTTTATTGCCCCTTGGCGAGTAGAAGTGGTAACATGCCAGTAGAGCAAACCCTTTCGTAGCTATAGCAACGTTTTGTTTTATCGCTTTCCCATAACTTTTTAAGGTTTTTAAAAAATACTAATATACTAAACTAAAGGAGAGGGACCTCTAAATATTAATATTAAGGGCTCAAATCATTACGATAGTTTTTTTGCCACCCTACACAATGTTTTCAATATATTTAGAAGAAAAAGTGGATTTTTTGGCCCAGTCTACTGTTTATAGTATTCCATATTTGGGGTACCTACCTATTCCTTATTCAACTACCTTTATCATTTTTTAGTTTTTTTTAATCTTAATTAAAACTAATCAATGTAACTAGAAATTTTTACAAAATAAAGGACAAATATATGATTGTTAAAAATTACAACAAAAAGTTTTCCATTTATAATTTTTATGCAACTTATGTTTAAAAAAACAAAATGTTATTCCATATTTGGTTACTTTTCTCTAATATTAAAAACGTGTTTAAATAAATTACTTTGAGGAATTTGCTCTATTTTCTCCAAAGCCATTTTTTTATTACTCCTGTAACAATTTCTTTTTAATGTTATAATTAAAACTCCTTATGTCCTTATAATTCGGGTGTTTCTAACAAAACTACTGATGTCAAAAATAGTATACACACGGTGTTTTTAATTGCGGCAAAAAACTTAAGAGCTTTTTAATGAGCTAAATTTATTAAAAATAGTTTAATTTATTTAAAATTATTATTTTTGGGAATTTTTGCAATACCTAATATAAACTGAGAGCAACGTATTTTAAAAATAAATAACTAAAAAGCCTCTAATTTGTATGACGTAAGATTATTTAAAATAACAAATGCTTGCTCGGGTTTCAACACTCGTTACCCTAAAACCTCAAATAAATTACTCTCAAGATATGCCTAATAATATTTTTTGGTAAACTTTCCAGTGTGTACAGGCTGTTTTTTAACTACCGTACAAGAGTTTAAAAGTGCTTCGTTGTGTGGTTTTATAAAAAAAGTTGAAAATATGTCCGGGTTGCTTCGTTTTTAAGATACAGGGTGCTAAAGATAAAAACAGTATTTTATAAATGTCCCTAATATTTTTAAAGTAATTAGTAATAATTTGGTAACTATATTGAAATTATTGGGTACAACGGCATCTCAATTGGGACTACAGTCAATGTAGGTAATTAAGAAAAAAACGTACGGCACTGACTTTTCTTCTGACTTTTCATTTTTTTTTTTTTATTATATTAAGAAAAAAACAATAAAGCTACACCAACTCATTATAAACTGTATCCATGGACAGCATAAAATAAAAACCAAAAATAAAAAGTACATAATTTTGACCTTACAGGAAATAAAAAATATGAAATAAAATACAGGACTTATTTACTTTGAAGTAATTTTTTTTAATTTTAAATTTTTATTTTTATTTTTTTACTTTATCTTATCTATAAATACTTTTAAAATGTGCTTTAAATGTGTTTTTTTTTCTCGAAAACAAAGCAAAGATACAAAAAGCAGGATACAAGTTAGCTATGTCATACAGGGCTATCTATACAAACAGGGTTAGTAGAAAAACCGGAACGGTGGATTATCTCAGCAACCGTTAAATAAAAATAAATAAAATTTTGTGTAAAATGGTAACTGAACATGAAATATTGAAAAAAATATATTTGCGAGGTTGCCAAGTTTATAGGTTTCTATCTTGGTTAGGTAATTTTAAAATTTTAAATGGAATACCCTGTATCAACTTTATTATACCGTAATGTTATCGTGTTTTTAATCCTGTCAATTTTGGAGATATGGCATTATGCTTCTTTTAAAATGAATACAAAAACAGTGAGGTATGGTCGGTATCCCAAAAACGATCCAACCAAAGTTCATCAAAAAATAAGTACATCCTCTACTTATGAGCGGCCAAGTTTTACAGAGCAAAGACACCTTTAATCTTGTGGGCGTCACATTTGAAAGCAACCTTAACTGGCATAAACACATTGTATCTATAGCCACGTCAGCTTCATAAAAGCTTGGATTTCTCTTTCGAGCCAAAAGTATTTTCCCCTTCTAATTTATACATATATGTGTCCCAAATCCGACCTCCCTTGGAATATTGTTCTCATGTCACAGGGGCATGGCGTCCCCACGGCCCTAAGCATTCTTGATTCTATTCAAAGAGAGCTATTCGTCTCATTAATGATCCTTCACTTACAGAAAGGCTTCCCTCTCTTGCACATCGTCGGGCTGTGGGGTTATCGCTTTTTATAGGTGCTTCCATGGCTTCTGCTTTGAAGAATTGTCCAGTATAGTTCCTCCCACTTACGGTTCCCAACAGAGAAACTCGTGGTTCCGCGCGTATGCATCCCTATACGGTCAACTGGACGGGCCTGAACTTCCCACTTTGTTCGTTCTTTTATCTAGAGTTTCTGGGTTGTGTGAGACCTACTGCCACGCGGAGGTCTTTCCTTCCCCCAAATCTTCAAGTATTTAAGTCCCGTGTCAACAAACTCCCTCTTACTTACCTCGCTTAAGACACCCACGGTACGTTAGTATTTAGGCTTTTAGCCTTCGTGGTTTGTCAAAGATAAAAAAGTACAACAAACTGGACATTCTAAATTCAGGAATTGCAGTTTTGCGATGTTTCCAAGACTCTTGAAAAAAGAGAAAGGTAATAAAGAAATTTAATTATTAAACATCGCAAATGCAATGCCTGAATTTAAAATGTCCAGTTACTCCCTTGTACTAATTTTGGCAAATTTCGGTTGGCTCGTTTTTGAGATAATTAACCATACCTAGTAGACTACCGTCACTAATAAAAGGCCAAGCGTTCATCACTTCTGTCCCACTTTCAATTATTCTCGTTTTTGTTCCTCGTACACTATTTAAACGACGCGTTTAAACAGCAATAGTTGATTGCCGTCCTTACTTGTATGACGCTTGTGACATTTTTACTATTGAATTGATCTTTACATAGTTGAAAGAAGCATGATGCCATATCTCCGAAACTAAGGGGAGCGACGAAACAATAATATTAGGTCATAATAAAGTTAATACAAGGAATTGATTACAGTGATAAAAAGGGGGTATTCCATTTAAAATTTTAAAATTCTTTAGCCTAGAGATAAAGCTATAAACTTAGCAACCTCGCAATTTTTTTTTTTTATTCTTCATGTTCAGAGTCCTCTTTTTATTTTTAAAATGCATATATAATGTTATTTACGTGTTCGAAATCTCGTTAATACATGTACATATTAGCTTGGAAAAAATAACCAAGTGAAATAAACAAAGCTGATGAGGGACTATGAACTAGTGTAAACTCTTTAGAACTGGTTTTCTTGGTTAAAAACATTTTAAAATGTTTATAACTTTTTCGAAATAATTATTAAAAAAAGGTTTTTCATTCATTTTACGAGCGTTAGTTTTAATTAAACTCTTGAATACGTCAGCTTTACTACCTGTTTATGGTTAATGGCAGGATATTTTAAAAATTCGTCTTTATTTTTAGAGTTTACAACTATCCGTTTTTCAAAATTTTGTGAATGGTTATTCAAACCTTGGCTTTCTAATAACTTTTACACTACGTATTACAATGACCGCATAAACTTAATATGGAAAAATAATTTTTCAAATTACAGATTTAAGTTCCTTTTTAATTTTACCTTGATTTCGGGTTTGTAAATATGTATATTTGGCATGTAAGGTTTTATTTTGGTACACACTATACAGGGTGGCCATTTTAAAACGAAACAGAGCTAATTTTGCACTCCAGGTCATCCAATTTTTAATTTTAAGGGAAACATTTTTTTGCCATTTTTACCCCTGAAATTTTAAATGAAAAAAGGGGTTTGAGTGATACCTTATTTTGAAGGTATCTAGGCTCTAATCAGAACTATCAAGTTTTAAGTCTCTGCTATTATTTTCGTTGATATGACAGCTTGTCAAAATTTTGATTTTTATTTTTTAATGGATAATATTAAATTACCTGTGGGAACAATCTACTTTAAACTCAGGAGATATGATAACGGTTGAACGATCTTCAAAATGAGATATTAATCGAGTGTGGCGGCGGTGGTAAACGGGCGCAAGGCCTTCACTAAAGTTTTATTGAACAGGTAAATGGGGCGCAGGGATCTTGGGGTCAATAAAATCGTAAAGGTAAACGGGGCGCAAATGTTTTCTTTAAAGTAAAGGTATATCTCACTATTAAAATCTAGAGCGGAAATCTTTTCGCACATCTATTCACTATTACAATGAGAACTGAACTGATTAAGCGGTATACAAATTATTAGTGTCAATTATAGGAATTCTTACCTGCCCTGACCCACACCCCTCTCGGGAACGGCTGGCGCCCCATTTGCCTATGATATAAACGTAACCTTACAGGCGTGCAGGGAAAAGAGATATTTTCGCGCCCCGTTTACCTCCGTCCGAGTGTGGGACCCCTAAAATTAAAGGGTGAATCACACCCTCGCCAAAAAGAATAATTGATATCTCATTTTAAAGGTTGTTTAACCATAATTATATTCCCTTAGTTTAAAGTTCTTACAGGTAATTTAATAATATACATTAAAAAAATTAAAATTTTAACAAGGTAATCATATCAACGGAAATAATAGCAGAGACTTCAAACTTGGCAGTTAAAATCGGGGTCAAGAGAACTTCAAAATAAGTTATTACTTGACCCCTCTTTCCATTTAAGAATTTGGATGTCACAGCCCTGCTAGACGGTTGCAGTTCAGGGGGTAAAAGGGCAAAAAATGTTTCCTCTAAAATAAAAATTTAGTTGTCCGAGCGTTTTTCCTTAAATGACCTGGAACGCCCAAATAAGCTCTGCTTCGTTTTGAAATGGCCACCCTGTATTTTGTAACAATTCAATACGTTAAATACTGTTCACTACTACACCTGTCTGTCTCAATTTAAACATAAATGGTGTTTTATAGGGTTTGTTTAAACTAAAATGTAAAAAGTGTAACTTTTATACCCTACCATACCAAATTACATACATAAGTGTTAAATTACCACAAATTTTTTTTCCAAATAACAAATTAACTTATTTTCTTTTTTAAAGCATATCGTAAAAGTAATTTCACAAACACATTTTGCACTTTTCAAAATAACATAATAGCATAAAAATTATAATGATTATGTTTTTTTCTTTTAATAATGTTAATTAAACTTAAATGCCAATATCAATGTCCACAGTTAGTAAGATGAATTGTTAATATGGGGTGATTCTTAACCTATACGCATAAATATGGGAAATTGTTTCTAAAGGTCAAACAATGACTAAAAATTAAAAAAAAGTAAGTAAAATATTTTTAGTCAAGGAGATATCCAATCATTTAAAATGAAATAAAAGAGGTTTATTTCTGAAACAAATAATGAGAAATAATATATAAATATGTGTTCTACACATGGTATAATCACTATACCAAGCCCAAAATATAATTCTAATTACGTAAAAATAAATTCACAAGTGAGAGTTAAACTACTTAAAAACTACAAAAATTTTAAAAAGCTGTGTAAAAAGTATACTACATTATTTCTAAAACAAAAAATAGTTCTCACTAACTAGACATATTTTACTAACTTTTTTCATTATTCTTTCAACGGGACTAAGTTTGGTTACACATAAGACGTACGAACGATTTACGTCCTACGCTTGATGCATTGAAAGTAATTTAATGCTGCCGCCACACATTGGGCGAAGTTGTGCCCGAACTATTCGTCGAAACATTTGACAAACTATGATTAAGCAAGGGGACTCGAGAAAAGTTGAGGCAATCAAGACAAATGTAGAGGAACTACCCGTCCACACAATGGTTGTTTGCCAAAGTTTGTCGTAGTTGCCCCAATGTCTGGCGGCGGCATAACCTTTATGCTGCCGCCACACATAGCGCGAATTTGTGGCCTAACTATTTGTCGAAACATTTGGCAAACTATTTGTAAGCAAGCGGACTTGAGAAAAGTTGGGCTAATCAAGACGAATGTAGACAAAATACCCGTCCACACAAATGGTTGTTTGCCAAGAAAAATTTGGACAAAAAGAAATATCTCAGAAAGGATTACTTGTAGATATTCGCACGAAAATGTAGTTAATGTAATTATCTATCCGTGAAAAATAGTCTCTAAAAAAATCGTAAGTGCACTGTGGTTGTATCTCATTAAAATTAGCATTCACTTTTACTGAATTTGTTAGCTATCGAATGCTACGTATATTTTCAAATACTACATATGGGTTTGAATAGTTTGAATAAATATTTTGTTTTTCCTTTAGATATTTAATGGATAATAGATGTCATAATAAGTTAATACCTACTTGCCTCAGTATAAATAAGTAAAAACAAAAAGCAGACGGTCTAAGGGTTTTGTTATTTTTCATTTCATATTGTTTTGGTTATTGGTTAAGTAATTTCTGTGTTTCGATACCCTTGTTAACAATACATCTGGATTGTATGTTTAGTCATAATTTTTATTAAATAGGGCTCCAAGAAGTTCTTTTCTGGGGTTTCATGTCAAAAATGTAAACAAACTTATGATTATCTTAGCTGTCAGATTTGAGGTTATATTGTTCCGTCTTTCTAATTCAATTGTCTCTCTATTGTCTGGCAATTGCCGTGTAGCAACGCCATTAGGAAAGAAGTATCGAATATTTTACTTAAAAATCTAACCCATTTGCCCTAATGTCAAAATTTCGAACTTTCAAGGTCCTCTCGAAGGCCGTTGAGACACTTGTTGAATGACATGGTCTTTTCCTGCCCGACTCTAAAGCGGCGAGGAAGTCGCTGGCAGTCCTTTTCTTTTTTTTTTTGCCCAAAACCCCTAAATGATTTGAAGAAGGGTTGGACGTTTTAGAAGGGTGATTTTAATTCCTTATGGTAAGTTGATTCGTTTTCTTTCGAAAATCACCAGGGTTTAAAAACCATGTGTCTAATTTTTTTAGGATCTGTAAAAAAGGATTGGGATTCACCTTTTTACGCCGTAGAATTTGGTTATTTTTTTATCATCAATGAGACAGTTTCACCAATGAGGTATGTAAACTTTATTAAAAATTTAATTATTTAACAAAATAAGTAATGCGGGCATTTCTTCTTTTTAGGGTTTTATTTAAGTTTCCAGTTTAAATCTCAAGTTTAAGTATGAGGCTTTTTCTTCAATTGATAAATTTTTTTACCAACCAATGGGTGTTGGTTTTGGACGTTTTCTTCAGTCGATTTTTGATGTATGCTGACCGTTTTTATTTAAACTAATCCTTGCTGGTTTAGTCCAGAGCTGTATATAGTTGTACATAAGCAGAGATGAGATATCCAAGAAGTCAACTTTAGTTTTGAGAGAACAAGACAACGAGGGATAACCGATCAGGCCAGATTTTTAAATTACTATAATATTGTTTATAATTAACATACCTATTTTCTAAAATAACTATTTCAAATTCTTTTATTAATAAAAAAAAAATAGAGAGAGACTCTCAATTTACATTATAAACATAAATTTTAACAACTTTTGTGATGCCTTCTCGGTAATTTTTTTATTTCACTCTATAAAAGTCTCCCATGCGCCAAGGTTCTAGAACACTTCGCTAGTAGGGACCCCTTTTTAATTAAAGCTAATTTTAAACTTGAAATTGCCAAGAGTGGCTAGGTACTATTATTTTTTTATTCCTTTTTATAACCTCGTGTAAAACGTTCTCATATTTTTTATTGTACAAAATTAAGTATAAATAACTATTTTTAATTTATTTAAAAACCTATACAGGGTTCAATTAAAATAAATGATTTAGTGGTTTTGGATAACCCCTTTTGTTTTATTCCTAACCAGGTGCTTCCAATTTCTCTTAAAATACCAACTGTGTTTACTACTTAAGTGTTTCCTAGATGTACACTGAGTATTCCCTCTAAATAATAAATCTAGGTGGCGCCCAATATTCTTTTAAAAAACAAGAAGAAAAGGATATACAATCGATCCGGAGTGGTCGACTTACCCTGCCTCCGACACAAGAGCTGCCGTTCGCACTGTGAAAAAGCTACCATAAAAGGTTGGACCAAAGTCACGTCGTTTTAAGGGCTTGGCGAATGATTCGCCGGTGATTCAGAGCTTGTCGTTTTTTTGGCGTCAAAGGAGCGAGCTAATAGGTTGCTTAGTTTTGGACGGATATTTGGCGAAATGTTGCAAGTCTGGATACGGCTTTATAAGAACAATAATGGACAGTTTAAAAAATATTGCTTCAATATAAAAAAGCGCTATTACAAAAAAGTTATATTTACCAAATGAAAATAAAATATACACATATTATAGAACACTTATATTTAAACATTTATTGTAATTTTTGTATATGTAATGTATTGCATTAAAATGCAATTTTAAAATATATTTTGGTCTAAAAACCCTACATTCATGGTTTCAACTTTATGATTATACGTTAATGCGTCGTGTAAAAATAAATAATAGTCTTGTTAGTTGTCTTTAATGGCGTACATTTTCCAAAACAATGGTATTTTTATTTACACAATTAGGTATACAGTACACAGGTCCTTTAAACATTTTTCCTGTTTGTGTGTATTCCATTCCTAACAAAGTCCTGAACAAATATTTTAATTAAAATTAAAAACAAACTTAAAAATACTCTAGCTACCAAAACACCATACAATACGTATAAAAGCATTTGCTTTATTTTATTGTTATGAACCAAAAAGTTAAAACACGTTCTGATCCTAAGGATATTGTAATTTTTTTCCTAATACCACTTTTTACTTTTTACATGGGTTTAATTACAAAGGGGATTATAAAAAATATATAAATAAAAATATGTTAAACGGTTTTATCAGTGGCGTTGCGTGACTAAAATTAGGCGAAGTCGTGTCCGCGAGGTCCCTTTCATAACGAAAAATTTATTGAGGAGCAAAAAAAAGTCCTCACCCTTCTTGCTAGGTCATTTAGGCGTACGCGAAGTTATCCGCGAAGCCCCTTTATACCCTGGGGGAAAAAATTTAGAGCAAAGAAAGAAGCTCCCACATTTTTTTACTTTTTTAACACGTTCTACAGTTTTGTGGGGCCCCTGTTTTACAATTTCAGACCTCCAAGACCGTCCGCACTCCATACCTACACTTGCCGCGAGGCCGTAGGCAACCGCCTACACCGCCCACGCCTACCCACGCTACTGGGACTTATTATCCTAGAGCTAAAAAAATTGGTTAGTCCTAGCTACCAAATCGCACCAGTTTTCTCATTAATCTGGGGTATTAATTAGACAAGTAATGAAATCCGGTGGACTTAGCGTATCCAGAGCAAATATCACCCAACGATTTTATTAATTGTCTGATCAATACCCACATTAATGAGAAGATTGATGCAATCTGGGAGCTAGAACTTATCAAATTATTTTTTAGCATTTAACCGTTTAACATAATTTTTTTATACAGACTGTCCACGGATGAAGTTAACAAGAGGAGCTTTATTGATATTAGAGACATTTTGCACCTCTTAAAATAACAGACTTTTTTTAGCCTCCTTATGGTTATCGTTATTAAGCATAACGATTACGGCAGCAGTTTTGGACAGAGATTTTGCAGCCTCTTTTAAGAAATTTATCTTGCATCTGCGCCTTCGACACATAACCTTATTTTTGCCTGTGGTTCACCGATTTTAAAGTTAACGAAAAATAAGTACTTTACAGTACAGTTCTTTTGATTTCGTTTTTTAAAGCTAGATGTAAACAATACAGTATAAGCAAAAAAGCAAAACACAAAAATTAGGGTTAGGTTTGGTAGTAGAATAAAAAGCATGTGTGCCAAATTGTAACATGTAAATTAATTACTGATTAAAAACATCCTTAAAAGTGCAAGTATGTTTTAATTTCTTTACATTATTTTATTTTTCTTACTGCTATGGGCTTTTCGTTAATTAGAGCCTATGTATCAATGATATTTTAATAAATACGGCATTAAAATTTCAACCTTCTTAAATAATTGATATTAAAATTTCTACAATCCGGCAACCACGCAGCTTAACAATAACGATAACGATAACGATAAGCTCTTCGGTATTCATATGTAATTAAAGGAGTCCGGTATGGGTAATAACGATAACGGAAGGTTCGATGATAGATATCTCGAGAACGAGAAGTGTCCGACTAATTTTTGTTTTTAGATTTGTGATCCGCGGGCCAAAAACCCCCGTATATCAAATTTCAATAAAATCCGCTATGCGACTCGTTTGTAAACAATGACCAATTTTTTAGCTCTTTTTAAACAATCATAATATGATGATGGATATCTCGAGAACAAAAAAATTGTGTTTTAATTGGAAATATAACTAAACTTATATAAAGTTTTTTAAAGGAATTTACCAACCATTATTTGCTTTATTTTTCATGAATCCGGATACATGCTCAAATATTTCCCTAGAAATTCGGGTTTACCCTTCATACCAATTTTTTGGAGCCATAATAACACAATAAGAAGTGGAGTTAAAAACACAATACATTTAAAGCATATTAGTGTTTTTAGCAAATATACTCTATAAACAGGGGCTTAACCCCCCTCAAAAAACCAGAGGCTAGTTGCGCCACTAAATACAGCAGAAACTAACTCCCTTCACAATCCCAAACGCAGCTAGTACATAAATAACCTACATTTAGACCGGCAGTGGCAAGAAGCATTTTTCGGATTTTTTCAACCTCGCGCAGTGGTAGGACGAACATGCGCACTTAAAAACCGTGGCAAAATACAAACACCGGCACCCCGTACCCTTCGTCCGCGGTTTGACCGTAACGCTCATTAGCTACCGTACTTCGTACAGAAAACCAGGACGCCGTCAACAAATTCTTTTCTATAATGCGGATAGTTTGTTTGGAGCCGGGTGCGTTTACCCTCAACTTGCTTGCGCACAAACCGGTTTTTCGCCCATATAATGTAACTTTTGTTTCGCGCAGGTTATAACATTGGCAATCCATCGAGATCAGTGAGCTAGTATTGTCGTTGCCTAGACAACTGTCAAAGCATGCCACTGCGCAACTTAATTGGCCGCTATTTAATGTACCCAACTTAACTTGGGTTCACTCTACACCCTTTTTGTGTAGAAACCATGGGAAAGTTTACTGGATTACTTAGATGGTACATACAGAGTATTAAAATGTCTAGTTTTTTAGCTTTTTAAATGCTTCCTAAGGGCAATGCTTTCGTAATTTAACGTATAAGAGCCATAATTATTAAGTACTACTTATTAATTTAAAATAATAATAAATAGCCTAAAATAACTTGCCCTACCTGATGACAAAAAAAATAATTTAACACCCCATACTATATTTTTAAACTTGGCAAGTTATTCTTAACAAGAGAATGAAAATTAAGTTCTCTATATTCTGTATAATGATAAATAAGTAAGTGGGTAATTATAATAAAATCTACTTCGAATCTCCTCGGGCTTACGTTTTGACAGAGGTAAAATTATTTTCATATTTAAACACCTTACTCGTCGTTAATACAAGTTTTTAAAACAAAAACGTACAATTTAATTCAATGACACTTAATTTTATAAGATCTGAGAAAAGACTTTTCCCAAAACTAATTTTGTATAATTCACAGTATGGAAGTTCAAAACACTCTTAATTATAATCTTAACTAGTACAAAAAGTATTCATACAAAATATAGGTAGCTATTAACGTTTAAAACATGTAATAATTGTATATGCATAAATTAAATTTAATTTCTTAGCAGAACTTCTTGGAAATTTGCAACAATATTTAATACAACTTCACAAACATTATTTTTTTGTATGGGCAATAAAATTAAATATTATTTTAAACTTACTCTCAGTTTATCGAATTATTAAACATAAATAAACGTCCAAAATATTGTGTTTAAGCAGAAAAAATTTCTGGTTAGTTTTAGTTAATTGTAGGCATTCTTATAGACTTCTTCTTTGTACTTTTAGATGGCAAGTAAATTGTACGAAAGTAAATATTTTACAAGGGTAGAGTGAAAATGTACAAACTGAGGTAAAGGATTCGGCACATTTGATAACTAAGTAATGTAGGTGGAATAAACTGTGTAACCCTAAACTATAGGGATATTTTTCTAATTCTTCTGTCTTACAGCTGCTAACAAGCTCCTCTAACAGCTGACGTATTTATAATGTGAATCGAAAAAATAAAAGCGCTTACCGCCAATGACAAATGACATAAAAAAATAATAATATAACTCCAGTTTTAAGACAAAAATGCGCAATATCTTTAATGACAGATAAATGAATCCTTTACATGGTTTTCCACACATACTATTGTTATTGTTGTAAGTAATCATTTAGTCACATTTGTTTGATTTTTAATCTCAAATACGGCTATATTTCCCCCTCCTTGTTTTTCATCCTGTTAGACAGTGGTTAGACATCTCCCGACGCCGCTAACAACCGCTGTGAGCTGCTGTAAGACTGACGTCATTGATTTGTCAAAAAATGAAAGTGCTTACAGCTGCTGTACCTACCTACAAGCACCTAATAAAGAAAATATCCCTTATATTCCATTAAAAAATGTATTTTGGACGGTATCTTCAGTTCACCCACCAAATACACATTATACCTAACATTGCCTAACTTTGCTGATCTGCAAGAATACCATACTGCCTTTTTTCGATTATTTTGATTTCTAAGGATGTCATTTATATATTTCTTGCCGCTAAGGGTGTCTTTGTCTGTTATAAAAGCAATAAATCAAAAATACATCACCAAGGCTAACTCGTAAAATAAATACAACAACTAAAAGGGTAATGCAAATTGAGGGGGCTAGTTTAAAAGTGTACAATCTACAATATTAGCACATTAAAAAAAATAATAAAATAAAGAGTCTATGAATTTAATGTAGGTAATGTATTTGTTCTTAAGTTTAAATACTTTGTTATGAATGTAGTAGGGTGTTTGTTTTTCGCGACTTATTTTTATTTTGTTTCATTCTGCCGTCCAATGGAAAAACACAGTATGTGCACTTTTATAACTTTTGAGAAAATGGCCTTTTGAGATTTGCCTTATAAAATTCCTTGTCATTTACATATAAGATAATAATTTAAAGGGGGGTGGTAAGGGTTTGTAAATCAAATTATTTTTTGTCTTATCTTATTGTTAAACATATAAAAAATATAATCCTAAAATTTTAAGTCGATCTGAGCAAAACTTTTAAAGATATTGTTTAGTTTAGAACTCCGCTTTTTTAATCATACGTACAAAATGGCAACATTTATTTCTTTTTCTAGTCAGTTTTTTTATAAAAATATCGATTTTTTGCAAGAATAGAAAGACTTAGGCCAACAGAATACGAAAATATCAAAACTCATTTTTGAAAAAATGTCACATACGATGTTTTTCCGTTGGACGGTAGCATTGTGATATTTTGTTAAAAACACTTTCAAAAAAATTCCCCAAAAGTTTTATCCCATAATATTAATATTAGGTACGCGCTCAAAGTGTATGAAGATCTTTCACTTAAAATACACGAGATCTTTGATTTTTTATTGTTAAATTTCTATAGCTCAGTGGCACTTTATGGTATCATCTTTTTCAAAGTCGTTTTAGAATTGAATACTTTACAAAAGTGTCCATTGCGGCAAAGTCGTAACTTACACTGGCGAGGTAGTACTGGTCACTTACCTAATTTTTCATAAAATTCTTGTTTTTCTGTTATTTTGTTAAAATTGGCAAGAGCTATAAAAAAATATAGCAAAGTTGTTACAAATTCAATTTTCTACAAAAAAAGTTCCTAATAATCGAATCGCTAAGACCAACAGTTCTCGAGATAATTGGTCTTTAATTAATTTTACTATAAAATTTTATTGTCTCAACCTTTTAATTTTTTGTTTTTTTTTGTTTCATCACATTTTCCATTAATTATCACACATGACCTAGATAAATCCAGGCTGAAACACGTAAGTAGCCAGTACTACCTCGCCAGTGTTAGTTACGACTTTGCCACAAAAACACTTCTAAAGAGCATTCAATGCTCAAAAAAACCCGACTTTGAACAAGAAAATTAAAATCAAAGATCCCGTGTATTTTAAATGGAAAATCTTCATACGCTTTAAGCGAGTACTTAATATTAAATTTAAGGGCTGAAACTTTCGGGAATTTTTTGAAGGTATTTTTTCAACAAAATTTCACGATGAGACCGGAAAAAAGAAACAAGTTGCAAAGAAATGATTTATTTAAATTCAATGCTCAATAAGATACATGAAAATTACAGTATGGAACTAGGCCCCCAATTAGCAAACGAATTTCAAAAACCAAAACGTTGAAATTCAATAATGTTTTTACGGATTCCAAAAATTATTTAAAATTAAAAAGTTACATGTATATTTTCAGTTTTTTCAAATTACCTCAAAATTCAAACAAGATATAGCTTTTATAAAAACGGCATTAGATTTACGTTTTAATGACCTACAACTTCCCCTATTTAACCATCTTTTCTGTCTATTATGGTTTCTAATATTCCAATACATTCTACCAATTTCGGACACACACTGTCAGTGGCGCAACTAGCCTCTGGTTTTTGAGGGAGCTTAAGCCCCAGTTTATTGAGTACATTTTATGAGAAACGCTAATATGAAGGGGTGTCTCTAAAAGATCTGTGCAAAATGCTAATCACAACTCTTGAGCCAAAATATAAACTTTGCCTAAGTTTAAAAGTTAATGGTTTTTCATTTAATTCTTAGTGATTTTCTTAATATATTTTTTTTGTGCAAAATTCAGTTCGAAGGTTTTTTCAGGATGAGGAATCAAAAACTATTTACATTTTTGTTGTAAAATGTAGAAGACGCCACTTGTAGTTCTTTGCTTATGTTTTAAAATGTCATAACTTTTTTGTCTTGGTATATTATGGTCCTAGTAAGAAAAATATTCTCTCATATTCTTTACACAAAAAAAGGTTTACATAGTAAATATCGATGCGTCCAACAGTCTAGAAAGATTTTTATTAACACGCTTTCTTATTAGCTTGGGTTGTAACTATCTATCTATCTATCTATCTATCTATGTAACGGAATCTTTGAGCCTAATTTTTACCAACTTCCAGCGATCAATTTCTTTGAGAAATTTTTGCACACGTATCAAGGACCGATGACAATGCAATAATTTAAAAACAGTATCCCGTTATCCTGATTGGGACCGCCAGAATAAATAAATTCCTTTACAGATCCTCTGTGTCTCTTGACAAAATGGCGAAGGGAATTTTTTTTAGTGAATAAACTGGAGCATTTATTTTTAAAAACTAATTGATATATCGAACTAAAAAATGAAAAATAAATAATAGTTTAAAAAAAACTAAAAAAAAAACACGCTTTTATATGCAACCGAGACTAAAAATTAGAAAAATAATTTTTCATTACAAAGATTTTGTCACTTTCAGAATAAAAGCGTGGGGTCTTAATATACTAAATGTTATAATTATTCTATTTTGCAAATATCTATGAGGGAAAAGTTATGAAAAAAATAGTAAAATGCACCGCACGCTATTTGCTCTGAGAGTGACAAACTCTTTGATAATGAAAATTTTTTTCTAATTTCGAGTTCGGTTGCATATAAAAGCGTGTTTTTGTAGTTTTTAAACTATTATTTATTAAGATTAAACTTGTTATTCCATACAAAAATTTTGCACTTCTTTTACGCTTTATCTAGGCCACCTGGCAGTCTCCAAAGGTCTGTATAAAATGCTACCACAAATTATTTGGGTTAAAATACAACGGTCATGCAATTTATCTTAGTCAAAAGTTGATCTTTAAGAAGATACAGGATTTCAAAGATTCTATTTTCTTTTTTCTATTTTTTACTTTTGACACTCTGTATTTCGCAAAGGATTAACTTTTCAACTGAGGTTAATTGCGTTAATATTGTATTTTGGCGCAAGTAATTTGTCGTAGCACTTTATTGCACAAGTTTTACAAAAATCTGGGTGGCCTAGATGAACCGTGAAGGAATACAATAAAAATTCTTTATGTGGAATAAAAAGTTTAATCGGAATATCTTAAAAACGGTTGCTCGTAGCGATATTTACTAAGTAGATATACACCTTTTTGTTTAAAAAATATGGTATAATTAAAATTCTTTACTGAAGCTATAATATACAGTGATATAAAAAAGTAATTGCATCTTGAACATAGGGGAAGGCCTGCATGTGGCTCCTTCCACATTTATGGTCCCCACCCTGGAAAACACCCTAATATTTAAGATTATAGAAAAATTTCTTATTATAAAAAAGATACATTGTATAGACCTTTTAAAGACATCCTGTAATTTAAATGCTCAATTATTTTGGGTGGGCTAATCAACGTCTTGGGGGGCTAAGCCTCCTCTAGCCATCCCCCTAATTGCGCTCCTGCACACTGTATACCCTTAAAGTTTAAACCCTAACTTTACGGTTTCGTATTTTTTAAATAAAAGTAAATAATGTTTATATTCATAATTTTTATACGCCTGCAAAACTAAGCAAAAACTAAACGCTTGTACAAAGTATTTTTACGGATGACATGATTTGATTTATCAAACCACGTTAAATCAAAGGTAAACATTTAATTTAATTATTATTTTTACGTACATACTAATATAGCTTTAAGTTGAAACTACAAACAAACACAATACAAAGTTTTGTTATGTTAAAAAATTAAATTATTGAAGTTTACGAGTTTTATTTTGACCAACACCAAATATACTACCTATTAAAAAAATAAAACCCCTAGAAATAGCAATGGCTCTGGGCATGCTTCTAATTAAATGATCGATGTCTTCTTGGGGAATTGCGTCCCTCGTAACATGAATTTTATTCCTAAACTTCCAAAGTACGTAGTCA
This sequence comes from Listronotus bonariensis, assembly GCA_014170235.1. Taxonomy (NCBI): domain Eukaryota; kingdom Metazoa; phylum Arthropoda; class Insecta; order Coleoptera; family Curculionidae; genus Listronotus; species Listronotus bonariensis. The sequence continues at coordinate 156,565 of JACEGR010000127.1, forward strand.
GTTCGGTAATTGGAAATTTTTCATATCGTGATCTATACGTGTGCTATGGGGGACAGAGCGGAGAGAACGTAAAGGCCAAAGGAAAATACAGGGTGTCCCAACTCTATTTATACACCAAATAACTTCGACCCTGTACAAGATACAAAAATAAACTGAAAATAAGTAATGTTTATTTTGGATATACTCTTTTTATTAACATTACCAGTAAATATATAAGGTGTCATATTGTCTTAATTGTCGAGTAGCTTTCTTTAAATGGAACACCCTGTATATATGAACAAATTTTGACTTTGTATTAAATTCTATATCAAAAATGTATAACACACTATAGTCAATTATTGCTGTTTTTTGAGATATTAACAGTATACTGATATACTCATTAACAATTAAAAGTAAAAGAAGAAATAATATTTTTGTTTTAATTATTTTTAAATAATTTTGTCACTGTCATTGTGAAAACTACTAATAGGTTATTCAGCTATTAAGTTTATTTTATACACATATTTACTTCCTTTACCTAAAAGCCAGTCATAATTGACGTATTGCTGTTTAATGAAATTAAGTAAATATGTGTCTAAAAATAAATATATAAATTACTTGATTATATGCTACTTATACCTATTAGTAGTTTTTAAAATGAAAGGTAATTAATTACAAGTTATTTTATTATTTGTCAATCTGACAGTGACAGAATTATTTAAAAATAATTAAAACCAAAATATTATTTTCTTTCTTCACTTTAATCGTTAATGAGTATATCAGTATACTGTTAATATCTCAAACACCAGCAATAACGACGTATGGTGTGTTATACATTTTGATGTAGAATTTCAAAATAGTCAAAATTTGTTTAAATATACAGGGTGTTTCATTAAAAAACCACTTGACAATCAAAATTCTGTTTTTTGAGACCTTGTATGTTAACTGGTATCGTCAATAAAAAAGTGTATCCAAATAAACATTTCTTATTTTAAGTTTATTTTTGTATCTTGATTCAAGGAGACATTATTTACGCGTATAAATAGGGTTGCGACACCATGTATAAACATTTTATTGCAATATACGAGGGTGTCTTAAAAGGTTCGATAAAAATGCCATTATAAATTCCTACGACTAAAATATGACGATTCAACCCAACTTCCCTTAGACCATAAGTGGATGAGTTTTGGAAATACAGGATGTCAAACATTTCTTTTGGTCTTAGTTTTTAATAACTAATTTTGTTGAGAGAAGGTTTAATAATACAGTGCATTCCAAATAAAACAAGCCACCCCTATAATTGGGTTTTTGTACACTTAAAAAAATCCTAAACTACGACAATTTTTATTTTTAGAGGGACACATTTTTGTGTAAAAATTTACTTCTTTAAGGTTATTTCTTTCCCCCACCAACACAAACGTCAAAAATATAAATGAAACAGGAAATCAAGTGGTACCTTTTCTTAAATGGCTTTAAATTATCTCTTCAACAAACTTTAGTTTTTTAAAATCAGTTTAGTAATTTCCAAGAAAAGAAACTATAAATACCTGGTGTGTTTCTAACCTCTGTAACTTTTTATTTTTTTAATGTTACAATAAAATTTGGTACGTAGTAATATCACATAGTTGTGCAAAAATATTATACATTCAGTTGTTTTCTGTTACTTCTGGTTTCGCCGGAAACGGCCTCAACTGTATTATTTAAAATGGAACACCCCGTATATTTTTATTTATTTGAAAGGAAACGTCACTTCGAGTACAATGACACTTGTTTTTTTCTCTGCGAATCCGTTTTTCGCGTCTTCCCCAGTATTACATCCCCAAACAGAGCGGCATTCCTTAAAAAATTAAAATTCCCTCCCCAAATAACCGATATTTGTATTGCTAACAAAAATTAAATAAAAAAATAGTAAATCTAATACACTATTTCTAGGTGTTGAAGGTTTTTAGGTTAAGTAGTATATTTTTCTTTTCTTTGCTTCCTTCTCTTGCGCCCATCGTCAAGCTGTGGAGATCTATCGCTTCTTTTATAGATACTTTTACGGCTTCTGCTCCGACGAATTATCAGGATAGTCCCTCCCTCTTGCAGCTCCCAACAAAGAGAAACTTGTGGTGCCGGAAGTATGCATCCCTATTACGGTCCAACTGGACAGACCCGAGGCTTCGCATTTCGTTCGTTCTTTTATCCCTAGGTTCTCTAGACTGTATGAAACCTACTGTCCAGCAGAAGGTCTTTCCCTTCTCCCCCCAAATCTTCAAGTTTTAAATCCCGTGTTAACAAACTTTCTCTTACCTTAACTTAAGATACCCACGGTACGCGTAGTATAATATGAGGTATGGTAGTATGAGTATAAGGCTTTTTTTGCCTTCGTGGATTGATACAAAAATAATATATATATATATATATATATATATATATATATATATATATAATAATATATGTATATATATATATATATATATATATATATATATATATATATAGCATATATATATATATTTTAAATATATTTTTTCTATCCAAATGTAAAAATGATGTGTATATTTCGGGCATAACTGACAGTTTCCAATGCAAATCTAGATTTTAAAGTACAACAAAGAAATGGAGGTTGGAATACAATAAGAATCCATTATCTATTGGCAAGAACCCCATCTATATCTCTTTTTGGGCAGAAACGACGAACAAGAGAAACAATCCGAAAAAGTTCGCATTTTCCTTATGTTTTTAACATTTATAGGACACGAAAAACGTTTTTAGACTTTCCATGCTACAAATAAAATGGGTCGCAAAGAGAAGTTAAGATTCCCAAGAAAATGTTACACCTCTATACAGGGTGTTTCTAACGACAAATGCGAAATTTGAACCAAATTTTTAGTTCGAGGGTCTAAATGACGTCACGCGTACTTTTTCTGATTGAAAACATACGAGTTGTGGTCCATTAGCTGTGCAACAATTATTAAGAAAGTTCTTTATTTGCAATTTTGTCAAAAAGAAAAGAAAATGATTCCGCAAAATGGATTAGTGCATGAGTACTCAACATGTATTGGCGGTAGTTTTTTCTTTAAATCTTTAGACGATTGACGATGGCGGCTGAGGGCCTAAATACTAACGTTCCGTGGAGGAATTTGTTAACACGAGATCACTAAAACTAAAAAATGGAAATGGAGAAGAGTAAAAAGACCTTCGCTGGCAGCAGATTCTACACATTCTACAGAAACTATAGGGATAAAATAAGGAACAAAGTGGGAAATTCGGGACCTGTCCAGCTGGACCGCATAAGGATGCATACAGAGCAAAATCCGTAAAGTCCTTATAAAAGAGCGATAGATCCATAGATAACCCACATTAAGATCCGCAGTGGCAAGAAGCATTTTTGGATTTTTACGACCTTGCGCAGTAAACAAATCGGGGGTGTAGGAACATGCGTACTTAACAGCCATGGCAGAAAACAATGCCGGCAAACCTTGCTCTCCGATCCGCGGCCATTAGCTACCGTAATAAAATATGTTGAAGAATAAATATGTGTATATAAAAGTTACATACAGAATGGCTTAAAAAGTTATTTTGTTTTTAAATTTGTAAGATATCGGAGGTGGCGCCCTCTGGACTTTTACAATCAAAATTGATAGAAGATTCGTATTTCTCACCTCCCAAAACCACCTTTAGTCGAATATTGCGACAATACACTTAATATTGACAAAAATATTTATTAAAACTAGAAGCCGAATAAATGTGTATGTATCTCCGAAATCAACCACTTTTGGACCAAGGTAGGTTGGGTTAGATCGTCATATTTAGCCTAAGAGGAATATGTGCTACAGCTTTTATTTCGCACCTTTTGGAGACACCCTGTATATCAAAACCAACGATATGGGATTTACCTAAAAACGCAAGAAACCTGTTACATTAAACCACTTTTGGACCAAGGTATGTTGGGTTAGATCGTCATATTTAGCCTAAGGAATATGTGCTAGCTTTTATTTCGCACCTTTTGGAGAGACCCTGTATATCAAGACTAACGATATGGGATTCTTCTTCGTCTCCCCCGTGGCCTAGTGGACAGAGCTTTGATCTTCGAAGCCAGAGGTCGGCGGTTCGATTCCAGCGGGGAGACATATTTAGGTAGTAGTTATTTAAAAACTAACGACCGTGGTGGGACTACCACGTTGTCTAAAGGTGCTGTGAAATGCAACTGCATGTTCCAGTGCTTGGACAACGTTGACGGAACAGGGGGGAACGATGGGTTAAACATCTAATAACCCGACACCCACGGTACTCTGGTATTTAGGCATAGACCTTCGTGGGATGTCAAAGAGATAAAAAAAATTACCTAAAACGCAAGAAAACTGTTACAGTTGTGTGATACGAAGAAAAGAAGATCTGTGACAAAATCGGTACTGCCTGTCATGCAAAATTTTGTGTTTTTCTAAATACTTAAGAGCTTGCCAGTTAATAAATGTCTCCTTTACTTTACAAAGCACTAAGAAAAGTCAAATAGGTCTATAGTTGTATAGAAGAGATTTAGATCATTTCTTGGGGATAGGTTAAAAGACGTGCAGCTTTCCAGCTGTCTAAAATAATACCACTATAAGTGTAAGTTAGTTTTATTAAAAATTCCATGGTATACAGGGTAGGGCAAAAGAATTGAAAACTGCTTAGAAGTAAAATGCCAATATTTTAAAAAAATAATAACAAGATGATAAGAAGAAAACTTATTTAAATTTAAAGGTTATGTAAATACCAAGTTATGTATGTACTTATTCACCATAATATATTTACTTTCTTAAAAGGGACACTTGTAAAATTTTAGGGTCATATTCAATATCTATACAACAAACCTGAAATTAGATTTAAAAAAATATAAATCCAAGTAAATTTTACAAATTAATTTTAAATTCTTTAAACCTGTTTAAAAGTAAGTTGGTTATAATTGCTTTAAAAACATAACATTTATGTCAGAATAATAAAAAATTGTATCATAAAGGTTAATTTGAATAGGCCACCATGACTTTTCATTCAGGCATAACTTTTAATTCCGAATTTCTCTTCCATTTAACTTTCTTTGTATTTTTAGAAATAAGGGTACTTTTAGGCAGTTCTTAGTTTCTTTGACATACGCGCACATTCTTTAACTTTTAATAAAATTAATTATTGCTAATACGGTTTAATATCATGCACCAACTTTTATTTATACTAATATTATAAAGAGGTAAAGTTTGTAACTTTGATTGTTGGTTTGTTTATTTGTTTGTAAGAACTAATCTTTGAAAATACTGAACCGATTATGAAAATTGTTTCACAATCAAAAACTACATTATTCAGGAGTGCTATAAGCTAAATTTTATTATAATTGAACAAAAAGTTTAGAGAACAATATAATTATCGTCCAACGAAGTGGGCACGAGTCGGCTAGTAAAAATATAAAACGTTTTGACAAATTGAAAATAAAAAAATGCGATTTGTTGCATTCTTAATGAACCTCGCTGTATATAAAAAGATGTTTACCTGTAGTATAAAGTGTATATCTTAAAAAAATAATAAAGAAATCAAACGGTCAAAGCAAAATGTAATTTTTTTTACCTGTGTCAAAAATGTACACATAAAATGAAAGAAAATCGCCTCACCCTGTATCCCGACTTACTGAACAGCAGCGTACCTATTATAAGGTTATTTAGTTGCTTAAATATCATTGGTACTGTGGCAACAATTTTAAAGTTATAAATAAAATTATGTTTTTTATTTTAAATTTTTGTCAATATCTCCCTAACAAAGGGCGATATAATTTTTTTATATGAAATACTAACAATATTTTGGCTCATTTGATCACCCCATCATTTATGACCTCATTTGGGGGACAACCTGTTTTGCATTATAAAAACATTTTTTTGTCATACAGGAAAAAAATTGTTACCAATGTCGTCCATGTGGGGTTTAAGGTAAATATTTTTAAGGAAAAAATGGTACATCATTGGATTTTATTAAAATTTATATTTTTTAAAATTTCTATTTAGTTTGGAACAAACCTGTTCTCTTGACTTTTTATTTCATGTACGGTTTTCGCGTAAATCTATAAAAACCATTTCTTAGCATGGTCATTTCGTATCGCTTTTATCAAATTCTACAGAAATACCTAAGTCACCTTTTATTATTTATACTTTAATTAAATAGGGATTCGACTATACAAATTAAAATGACTTTTCATTAATCTAATAACCCTACCAAGTTTCGTAAGTATCGATAAAGAAATAAAAAGGTAGTTGGAAAGTAGACTCGTGAGCACCTGGTATACAGGGTTTGCGGAAACTTTAAAAAAACATTTTTCTTTAAGAGTAAACTCCTTATTTTTTTATTTTTTAGCAAATTGTCAATTTATTTTCTTGCCGTTGATATGTGACATTTTTTTATAGTTATTAATCAAATTTATTAAATGGTTAAAATTTGTTAAAATGTAAAGGGTTTGTCATTTTAAGAAAGCTATGTATATTAACTAATATTGTCAATAAAAAATATATCCAAATAAAGATTTTCTTATTTTAAGTTACCTTTCGTATCTTGTGCAGGGGCGAATGCATTTCGTGCATTAACAGAGTTGGGGCACTCAATATATAACAATATTAAACCCGTCGAAATTCGATGCTTTTAATCTAGTTTAAATTTAATTAGCAAAAGGAATAAATTCTTGTGAAATATATTAATATTATTATTATATACATATTTTTACTCTTTTTTTGCATATTTAAACACCTTAGATTTTTAATATAGACAATTATTATAAATAACCCACATGCAACTAGTGCTATATTGACAGGACATAAATTAAACTGCAAACCGACCCTAAATTCTTCTAAAATTTAAATTGTTCGGTATATTCCAATGAAATTTTGAAGCATATAGCTAAATGAGCAGTCTTTATTTTTAGACATATTTAGGACAACTTAAAAGTTCATGTTAAATCAGGGTGCGCCACGTTGGGAAAAAATTTAATGGAAAGGGCAGTCTTGTGACATCATGTTAAAGCTCCTGACAACTACTTTATAACCTTTAATTCATAAGTAAATACCGTCCCTTACTACAAAATGGTGGTACTTTAATAATTACCTGAATACCTTATTTAAATGGTCATCTTTCCGAAAGTAAAAAGTAAGGAGCAATAAATGTGGTGTTTTTATTAAGGTCTTCTAAATAATGATAGAGGGTATTTTATTTTAAAAATATACTTTTGTCCCACCCTGCATATTAGACTGGGTCAAAATAAACTATATTTTTTTAATATATCGAAAATATTGTTTAGGGTGACAAAGAAAATATGGTGAAGGTTTGACCCCTATTATTAATATTTGTAGGGTCTGTCTTTTAAATTTTTTATTTGTACTTTTATTTTTGCGTCAAAGCTGCCTAACTATCGAGGTAAAACGTCTTATTGGAAATGTTTGCCAGACGAACCGTTTTCAAATAATGAAGCTTTAAATTATTAATATATTTTTTATTTTAACCTTTTTACTTTGGAATTTTTAACCAACGAAAAAATAAATACGTAGAAAAAACACATACATTCTTAAAGAAAATTCAATTCCCTACAAAAATGGTCTCTTATTGTTTTTACGTATAATATATTTTTTAAAGTTATTCACAATTTAAGTTAAAGAAAAAAATAAATTATTGTTTTCTTCGTTGGTAAACAATTTTTTCCCCAGTGAAACAAATTAATAAATTACGTTCTCAAAAATCATAATTTTATCAATCTTATCGCACTAAGCATCTAAAATCCATAATATATTCAAACCTATTTTTTGGTTAAACGCTATTTGTTGAAATTTAGATATTGGAGGCAATAAGGTAAATAAAATTATGATTTTTGATGATGTAATTTATCAATTTGTTCCACTAAGTAAAATACAGTGGTTCAACAAGGAAGAAAACTATAAACACATTTTTCCTTTAAATTAAATTGTGAACTCTTAAAAGAATGATTTTATATAAAAATGTTAGGAGACCTTTTTGTATGGCATTAAATTCCCTTTAAGAAATTATGTTGTTCCTTTCTATACATTTATTTTTTCGTTAGTTTTAAAATTTCAAAATACAAAAGGTTAATCAAAAATATATCAATGTTTAAAAGCTTGATTGTTCTAAAATGGATCGTCTGGCGAAAATTATCGTTGTATGTAGGAAATTTAATTTTCTAAAGTTACGTATATGGGCAGATAAATTATTTTTCGTGGTAGAAGGGCAGCTTTGACGCAAAAATCAAAGTACAAAAAATCTAAATTAAAGGAGATAGACTCTTTAAATATTAATATAATTTTACACATTTTCATCATCAAAAATAAAAATTTTACCCCAAAAGGTTAAAGAAAAGGTCTTCAGGTAAAAAATAAACTTTCGGTTGCTCATGCTTTTTTGATAATTATGTATACTTTTTTGTTTCGGGGGATGATCTCCTCCGCACTTAAAACATATTAAAAATGTATCGATTATATGCGTCATAACCATATTTTACTAAAAATATGCTATTACCCATAAAATGGCTAAAATATGCAAATGCATATGCAAATTCATATATTCCGGTCTTTAATTATTACCATTAAAAAGATCCTTAAAAAAACCTTAATAAAATACAAATTAAATATATCTAAACTTATTAGTTTCGAAAATGTGGCCATTCAAATCAGGTATTCAGGTAATTAATAAAGTACCCACCGCCATTTTGTAGTAGGTAAAGGTATTGACTTTATATTAATATCATATCATAAGTTTTCTTTTAATTTACAACAAACAAACTAAAATTATAAATTTCAAAATTTTCTTTAAATTATTTTATTCGCTTGTCATTTCCATCTGCCGCTTAGAGGAGGCTAGATCACCGCTGATTTAACCTAAAATCGGAAATTCGAAATTTACGCCTTTTGTGTACAAAATTAATCAGCTAAATTTATTTTGTGTTCATCAAAATTAATCAAAATTGATTTAAATAGCATTCAATTTAGAGTAAATTATTTATCTTTTAGAGTATTCCTTTATTTATTGTTAAAATCATATGGGACAAGAGATAAAATGTAATTTTAAAGCTCTGACATGTGCACCTAAAATAAAATTTTAATTTATCTGCAAGCATAAAGAGCGTTTCATATCAAAAGGGACATTTAACGGAAACTTTGTACATTATTCAGAATACTGGGTATTTGAAAACGACCCAACTCTGATACGATTGGTGTTTAATTTAAGCGTATATAAGTAACGAATAAGCAGTTTTGTTTAAAAATATTGTAAAATTTGTGATAATTAAAAAAATATTAGGACTTTATGTAAATAAATGATTAAAGATATAGCCTTACGGTTTTGGGAACCGCAGATACTTTTTGAAACTAGAGATGCCATAAACAAATCCGTTATAGCTCTCTTGGTTTCTGAACTACAGGGCGATTTTCAAAAATGCATTTATAGGTACTCCTTGTATTTCGGATACTGATATATTATTAAAAAGGTAAAAACGGATTCTTATACTGTATAAGCAATAGCTAAAAGTATATCGGCCAGTAAAGCAACCACAAAGGATGTATGATGAATCATCCAATACAAAATGTTTACATGCCGGTATTCACGTTAGACTGTCTCTTTTCACTTACATCACCTATGTGTTATGTTATTTAGCTGATCCGGTAAAGCTTTTTACGTAAAATGCAATGGCATAGTCAGCATTTTTCCAAAGATCATAGTTTTTGAAAAATTGACCAATTTTGGGTTTTTAAATACAACACCCTGTACATTTGCTTAAAAAATAATTTGTGTTTTTACAATCTTTTAAAAATACATAACACTGTTGGTTAATTTTAATAAAAAATGACAAAAATTCCAATTTTCATAATTTACATCCAACATTTTGCAGTGGGCCATTTCAGCAGTCAAATCAGTTAACACTTTTTTTATATTGACTTGATTACTGCAGTGGTGCCTGCGTTACGACTTTTAAAACTGAAGTTTTGCTATCAAACCTTAATAATGTTTTTCTTTTGTTATATACATCAGGGTATGTAGTATTTTTATGAGCATAATGTAAAAATAGTTGTTATTAAATAATTCACTTTATTTATTGTTAGCATAATATATTCTGTTCATTTTTTATTCAAAAACCCCTATAAATTTATCACAGTTACTGACATTTTCAACCAACAATGGTTCCTAACTTGTTAACCCAATGCAATACATGTTTTGTTTTGTTTTTCTTAATCGACGACAAACAAAATATATTATGATAACAATAGTTTAAAAAATTATTTAATAACAACTTATTCGGTAATATCTACAGCAATCAAGTCAATAAAAAACTGTCAACTGATTTGTTAATGTGAATTTTAAACTAAGATACCCGGTAGTTGCAACCAAAATGGAAAAACCTCTACATAGAACAAAGAAGTGTTTTTATTATGTGTGTAAATAAATAAATAATATAACTTACCAGTCCATGGTTGATAAACCCGTGATCCCTGGCCACTTCATTAGCGACGTCGAAACCACCTAGGATGTGCACAGCCCATTGTTGTGTATAATGTGCATGAATTGATAGAATACAACAAGTAATAACAATAATTACACAAACAAAACTGAAATAAAATTTCATCGTCAGTAACGCCCAAAAAAGCGTTCTTTTTGTGCAGTGCTTCTTCCTTGCTTCTTCAAAGTTAAGTCAGTCTTATATTCATTCAATTTATTAGGTTTGTGTTAGGTTCTGATGTGTTGCATGTGCTAAAATTAAATCAATTCCGAGTTTCCTTAAATCCTAACTAATATTACGGATTGTGAGTATAAAAAGTATCTTCACTCTGAAAAAAAGAAATCAGGTTTAGTACCTATTTACAAATACACAATTAAATCTAATATAATTTTTCGTGTCATTGTTTCTCAAACATTTTATTTTTAACTTATCAGAGTATTCATCGGATCATTACCTGAAGCGTAGTATTGCCAAAGTGTTTTAAATTGCCATACTACAGGCTTTAATAAAATTAAACTCCTACAATTTTACTAAACAAAGAAAAAAAAGATAAACAATAAATTGGCAAATAAAAATATAGAGAAATACTGATATAAAAGAAAAGGACTTAGGCTAGCTCACACTCTACCAACTTTTTGTTGACCAACATAAAGTTGCTCACTCAAAAAGTGGCTAATAGACTCGTGTTTCGGGCACTTGTCTACTAGGGTGTTGATGTTGTTACATGAATTTTACTAGGATAGCAGTAATTATTGCTTTTATTTTAAAAAACAGAAAAAAAAACAAAAACGGTATTAGCTTTAAATCGCCTTTAAAATAGATCAAGATGTAATTTTTAAGGTCAAAGCACACTAGGCGCTCAAGTCTCGGTACGCTCACGGTTCAATCAAATATTTTACATGTTTTATTAAATAAATGACCTTGAATAACATTTAAATAGCATGTTAAATATTTGACCGGTCCTTAAGCGTACCGAGACCTGAGCGCCTAGTGTGCTTTGACCATTTTAGTTGCCGTGATTAAAAAGTTGCCAGTGCGCGGTAGCCTTCTTTTCGAGGTACAGGGTGTTAAAGTTTTAAGAAAAAACCTTTTTTATCATAACTTTCCTACCACTCCAGATATTTCTACAAAATTTGATACACTTCTTTGACCATTACATTAAATTTCTTCGAATTAATATTATTCTTGATATACTCATTTACTTTAAAGGTAATTAGGTCTATATATATATTTTTTTTTCATACGAGGAAGAGTTTTTGTTTAAAAATAAAAGCGATTTTGATGCATGGCAAAATCGCTAAAATCTGATATGGTGTTTTGTATGTGAAATTAGTTTTTGTCTAATTGGTAATAAAGTGAGGTTAACTACTTAATTATGTTTAATCAATGTATAAATAATGTTAAGTATTTGACACTTTTTTAATATAAATTAAATTTATATGGCATTCTAAGTGACTTTTTGCCACCCCATTCTAGGGCATTTTTAGAAAATGACAAGATGTTTTTAAAATGTATCAACTTTTATGCTTCCGTCATATTTTACAAGCTTATTTTAAGAATAATTTATAATTGTTGGTAATAAATTTAAAATAATCTTACAAAGAACCTTGCTAAATTACCGGAACCAGTAAATTATGAAAGATAAAACACAATCAGCTTTGATAATATTTTATGAAATTATAAAAGTAATATATAATGTACTATTTAACGACTTCTTTTTATCCTGTAAACTGTAACAAAAGGTCAGTTTTTTGATAAAGAAAAATCACGTTAACATTTTAAAAGTATGTGTATAGAACAGAAAAACGGGCCAAATTGGATCTTTAAGCCAGAAAATATCCCTCCCATTTTAGATTTTCCTTTTTCATGAATATTTTTCGAGCCGTGGTTTCTAGAAAATCCCCTGTAATCCCAAATTTATGCAACATTTACATTTTCTGTCCTTTGCTGATAAACTTAGATCAAAATTTATTTATTTTTTATGCTACTTGATTAAAATTACTTTTCAGCCGGCTGTCCTTAAAGTAGATAAATATCCACCCACAATATACAGACTTAACCAAGAGATTTTTAAGAGTTAAACTAATTTTATGTCGGAGGGTAGGCAATATGTCGAAATTAATATGACACCCTGTACTGTTCACCGATGGAGTTAACAAGAGGACAAATGGGCCAAAATTTAATTTTTCGAAAAACTATTTTACGAAGAGAAAATGTTGATTTTTTTATACAGGGTTCGCAAAAACCTAAAAAACATGATTTTTCTACAAGAGTAAACTACCTGTATTTTTCATTTTTTAGCAAAATGTCATTAGAAATTTTTTATTTTGAATAATGTTTGTAATCGATTAAAACAATAATACAAAATTTTATTAAAATCCATAATTTGGCGAAAACTGGCGTTTACAGTTGAAAAATTGTGTTTTGTAGGAACTTGGAGAAAGCAGGTGTTTGAAAAGCAAATTATAAAAGTTTTTAGGTCATTTTATTATAAAAATTTAAAATATTTTCTTTTATAACTTTAAAATCAGTTTCATGAATCTTTTGATATGTAACTTTATTAAAGTTATTCAAACCACTATTCTAAATACATTTTTTAAATAATATTTTGCTTAAAAATAAAATAAAGGTAGTTTACTCTTGTAGAGAAAACATGTTATTTAAGTTTTTGCGAACAAAATTTTTTATGAAAAATTTTTTGGTCCATTGGTCCTGTTGTTATATAGGTAACTATTTATATTGCCACAGGCAAAATTATGATACTACAAAAATTATTTTAGGTTTTTATAAAAACCTTACTTTAAGCAAAGAAATGTAATGTAACGTCAAATTTTAAATTGCATTTTTCCTAATTTGTTAATTAACCGATCGCATAAAACTTAGAAAAATGCTCTAATTCGTCGATTTTGAAGGTTTCAAAATTGACCAATCAGAACATGTTCTTAAGGTTTTAACCGATCGGTTGAATCGGATTGAGTATAACGATGTACACGTACTCAATGACTATAATAATGAAGAGAAGACTTTGTACGCAATATTTAATTAGTCCAGTGGACTCACCTTGAAATCAGTGCATTATTTATATTATTGTACATTTGCCACAAATTTTCTAAATACAAATGAAAATTATAACCGGTTAAAAGAGCAAGATAAGTTGGGTATGTTTAAGGTACAGTTTTCGGCTAGTTTTTGGTACTAAATAAATGACGTCTCAAAAAGAATGAACTTTATATCAGTCTGTTTATTATGTATATTGTAATTTTTTTGTTTTGCTTTGCGGCATTTATTAATTCATATTGTAAATACCATTGCTTTTTGTCAAATATAAATACAGGCACATAATACTAAGACAAAAAATCAGATTTTTATTAGATCTTTAAATAAGAGGAGATTATGGTAATATGCAAATAAAATAACTTCTACATACATACATAGGTATATATTTTCTTTAAACTTTGAATTATTTACATTCTCTTAATTTTTTAACGAAAAAATTGAATGATTTTTTTTTGGTCAAACGACTTTATACATAATTTTGCAATGAAAAAGAAAAGATAAACCAACCTTTTTATGTATAATATTTCAATGAAGATTTATGGATGTCATAAATGTAACTAATTAAGTAATTATTTTTACAAAAACTTTACTATAAATACCTTAAAAATATACGAACAATTTTTTTAACAAAACGTACTTAGTGAGTTTTGCCTTTAAATCGACGAAATTTTTCCTTGTATCTACTAATTTTTACCTTATGTCTTACCAAAAAAAAAATGTTTAAATTAGCTTTTTAATGGCAATTATATATAATATAATAATTTTATTTTTTTTATAAATAAAAACTAATTGTTCCACATTTAACAGGTTTCTGTACGATGCCAAGTAAAGTAAATACGAACTGGCAATGAACAATATGTTAAGAAAACCAATTCTAATAGAAATAATTTAAAACTTCACTTTTTAATTTACATTTATAAGTATTAAACGGGCCTTACATAAATAGATAATTCTGCACTTTGCTGGGCCTAACACCAAAACTTGTAGTTGGCATTAGGCTATAATATTTGTTTTGATTCTAAGGCACTAATTATAAAACTTTTAAAAATAAGTCCAACAACCTTAATGTGGTTATTAAATGAAATGGCCTTAATTGGTAGCATAGAGCTCAATATGGAAAAAAATCAAAGATTTCCGCCGCCACAAAATGGCGAATTAAATATTTTTCCACAACTACTAGGGCTTAATTAGTAGAATAAAGCTTATTGTGAAATAAAGGAACTCAATGGAATAAGGAGTATCAACTAACAACAAAATTAAAAACATGAAAATAGATTATAAAAAATACGTTAAACGGTTTTACTGTATCTACTAAAAGCTAAAAATAATTCGGTATTTTCCAGCAACCAGATCGCATCTTCTCATTAATCTGGGGTATTAATTAGATAAATAATAAAATCGTTGGGCACGTGAAATTTCTATCATATTATTTACATAGATACACTTCGCCCAAAGATTTTATTATTTGTCTGATCAATACCTCAGATTGATAAAAAGATTGGTGCGATCTGGTAGCTAGAATTTACTGAATTATTTTTAGCTTTTAGTACAATAAAATCGTTTAACATATTTTTTTGTATATAAGTATAATTTATTTTTATGAAGAAAAAGATATACCATACACGATTTTCTTAGAGATTAATTTATTTTGTCCATGTGTGCTATTGTCCATTCGTGGACATACTGTTTTGTAAATGTCTTAGGTTTGTAAATAAAAACAGACTTCTTTTTGTGAATTTGAATTCAAACAATGGTACTTTCGTACTTTCTTTGAGCGATCGCCAATGTATAATTATTGTATATAAATTATACAATTAGGTCCAAATGTTCGGACCCTACGTGGTGTTAAATTTAAATATAAGGTAAAATTATTCCTATTGATGGTGCTTTCTTTTCCGTTAAAGACTTTTATCAAACCGCATAATGTGACTTTTCGCATGGTTACTAAATTTTATAAAAATGGCTATTTATTTATACACTTAATTGAATATTTTGCTTATTTGTGAATATACAGGGTGTCTTTAAAACGTCTGTACTAAATGCTACTACAAAGTCCTTAGACTAAAAAACAACACTCTAATGCAATTTACCTTAATCGCAAAGTTGATCGTTTGCAAGATACATGGTTTTAAAGTTTTTATTTTATTTTAGGTATTTTTAAATATTTTATTTATTAAAGGAATTTTTCCACAAAATTTAGTATCAAAGGTTGTTTAGAGTGAGTAATCGAAATATGCTAATGTTTTTGTAGTAAAATGTAGAGAAGCCACCTGCAGTCCGTCTTTTGCTTAGGTTCAAAGTGTCATAACTTTTTTGCCATGGTATATTTTAATTTTAGTAAAGAATTTTTATTCTCCCATATTTTTTGCACAAAAAGGTATACTTAATAAATATCTCTGGGAGTTACCGTTTTTAAGATATTTTAGTTTAAATAGTTTATTTCATACAAAAGTTTCCACTTTATTCCTTCACGCTTTATCTAGGCTACCAAGTAGTGTCCAAAGGTACTTGGACACCCCGTATCTCGCAAACGATTAACTTTTTAAACTACGGCAAATTTGGTTAATCATTGAATTTTGGCGTAAGAAAATTGTAGTACCAACTTGTACAGACCTTTTAGAGAAACCGGGGGTGGCCTAAATAGAGGCGTAAAGAAATGCGAATAAATATTTTATAAGAAATAAAACGTTTAATCTAAAATATCTCAGAAACGGTTCCTCGTTCCGATATTTATCAAGTATACCATTTTTTGCAAAAATGTGGGAGAATAAAATTATTTACTAGAAATATAATATACCAGGGCAAAAAGTAATAACACTTTTAACAAAAAGCATGAGTAGCTTTCGATTCCTTACTTTAAAAAACTTCCTAACACCCAATTTTGTAAAAAAATCAATAATAAATAAAATATTTAAAAATGAGTAAAATAAACTAGAAATTTTGACACCCTGTATCTCGCAAACGATCAACTTTTGAGTAAGGTAAATTGCGTTACATCATTACATTTTTGGCCCAAAGGAGTCCCTGCTAGGATTTTGTACAGACCTTTTAAAAACACTCTGTATGTTGATTTAGTTATTTATTTCTTTGATGGAGAATTAGTTTGTTTTTATATCTACTTTATTTAGTTAATGAGTTTAAGGTACCTTGTTTTACCTTTAATATTCTATGGTACTATACACTCATTGTGTTTGTGTAGTAAATATTTATTGACGAACCTATATTTATACACATTAAAAATAAAATATATTC
Organism: Listronotus bonariensis; assembly: GCA_014170235.1. NCBI lineage: Eukaryota > Metazoa > Arthropoda > Insecta > Coleoptera > Curculionidae > Listronotus > Listronotus bonariensis. The sequence goes on from JACEGR010000127.1 coordinate 173,345, forward strand.
TATTTTATTCTATTATATTTAACTGTCAAAGTACAAACACGAAATCCTATTCATTGTCTAATCTCACAAAAGATGCTAATAACCAAATAATGTAGTCAGTATAATCAACTTTCTCACGACCAGGATATATTTGCAATGGGTGCCATTGCCATTTTTTGAAAATATTAAGGAGTTGCTCTTTTTCTTCTTTGGTGACTTATATTTAGGGATGAGCATAAAATCACTACCTATTAATTATTTACTGTAAATAACATATTACATTCACTTTCTGGTAACAGTTTAAAAATAATCTGTGAATGGCAAAACGGTGAATGATTCAATTACTTTTTCACATAATTATTCACACACACTGTCAAAATTTACGTGGCAGCATGTAGCGTAGCAAGCTTTCGGATATTTCACTGCTCACTGCCTAACAGGCAATACTTCTTATTTATTATTTATTTTCCTTAGGATTATTAAAATACAAAGAAAATAACAATTTTTTGTTCATTTAGAGTATTCTTAATTATGCGAATTTAACTAACCACCATGGATAGACGGTTGCGACTAACCGACAAACATGATGGTGATACAAAACTACGCTTTTATTTTATGTTAAAAGAGTCAATTCTTTAGTTTAAATTTACATGTTAAAATAAACTGTAAATAAAAATATAGCTCACCTACATATATTAAAAATTACTTGCCATCATTTTCTAAATTAGTTTTTTTTATTATGCTGAATGTAATTTAATATTACCTAAAGTTAAACAATTAATGCTCAGATTAATAAAAAATACATCCCTTTTCTTAAAGTGGTTATCCTGTATGAGGATGGTTAAATCAACAATAAGTTTATAGGTCAGTACAAGCCAATTTGCATAGAAAATACCACCTTTCTCACTAAGCCACTTGAAAGTCATAAATTAAAAAGTTATAGCACAAACTGCATCCAAAATTGCATTCATTTCGTTATTAAGCTAGATCACAGCAAACCGACGGAAATAAAAAACTTCTACTTAAAACTTAAACAAGATCCTCCAGACGTGCATATCAATCTTCTAAAATCAAACTTTTATCTTTTTTTCTCTCTCATCTGAGAAATATGTTGTATTTATGTGAAAAAAAAAGTATTTTTTAAACAGGCAATCACATCCTAAAATTCTTCGCCTGTTTTGTTACTTATATTAGGAGGAAAACAATAAAAAATGTTTAGGCAAAATTTTTCTTGATTTCTTTTACAAGCAAAGAAGCAAAGAAAATGTAATTAACAGGTGAGATAAAATATTTTAAGGAAAATAAAGTGTAATAAAAGGCATGGAAAAATATAACTGAAACTTACAGTCATCGTTTTTTTAACCTAAAGCTTCTAATGTAATAACACCAACAACGGTTTAAGACTAAAAACACGTTCGGATTTATTTTTCAATAAAAACAAATTCGTTCAAATATTTGCGGTGCTTTTTAGAGCTTAATTTTCGCACTTCTTGACGCATTAGAATCAATTTAAACCAGCAATCTAATTAAAAATCGATTTGTAGATGGTTTAAAGTTTAAACAACTAATTTTTCTGTTATGAATAAAATGAACTTCGCGCTCTCCCGAGATAAAATTGAACAACGGTTGGCCGATATCATCAGCGGAGTCGGAATGACTGCGATCGCTTTGAAACATCGCGCGTAAAGTGTTTTTATGCAATGTGCGCGCGGTTCTTCCTGAATCTTTTAATTGGTCCTTCTAAAGCCGGAGGTTTTCCAATTTTCGTATGTTGATACTATACCTATACAGGGTGTGAGAAAAAATGTTGTAAAGAGAAGCAAAGGCAAGTTCTACGGCTAAAATGTAAATAGAAGTCCATACAGTGTGTCTACGTAAGTTGGCGTCATATAGAAAATTATTTTATTATTAAGTTTACGAAAAAAGTTATTTTATTCTTTATAAATTATTCTTTACAAAATGATCTGCATGGTCCAAAACCTAAAATCTTCACATATCAAATTGTGTCAGTCATCTACAACGTTTGCAGAACTTTTTATAAATAATAACTTTGTTTCGTAAAATTAATAATAAAAAGTTTTCTGTTTGACGCCAACTTACGTAGACACACACACTGTATATAAACAGGGGTCCAAAAATGCTCCTTTTCATGGTACGGGGGTTCAAAACATTTCGTGTTGTCTAGTTTTTTTACTTATTGACGTTTGACGCTTACAGATTAAAGTCACTACACGTCCCGATTTTGGCGGGACAGTCCCGCTGTTTGGTGTGCGTGTCCCGCGGTATTCCGCGTCCGCCCGATTTTAAAAAAATGTCCCGCTCTCTGGTGAGCTGGAAATAAATGATATATACAAAGGTTTTTGTGAAGGTCAGGATCTTTTTTTGCGACACAGAACAACGATCCACAAAAGATTTCATCCATTTGTGGATTTCTGAATTAATGAATTCTCCATTACATTACAAAGAACCGAGAGAAGTAAATTGGTCTATATTAGGATGGAAGAGATTTAGATCCTTTCTTGGGAATCGGTTGAACACGTGCAGCTTTCCAGCTCTCCGGAAAAATACCTGTGTCGTAAAAAATTCAGAAAGAGCCGATTAAAGATTCACCTTAAAAATAATATCGGGCATTTTATGAGAAACTGGGGCAATAGATGGAATTGGATGATTTACAAGGGTTGAATTGGCAGCAAATTATTAAGCAAATAGTTCTGCCTTTCCTTTAGCGGTAGAAATATTTTTTCCTCCAAAGTTAGTGCTGGAAAAAACTGGTGCAGAAATGTCTACTTATGTTTTCGTAAAAGACTAGAAAGATTTACTGCCGTTTGAGCAAGAAAGAACTTTGTCTTCAATACGATTATCGAAGATGTTACTTTACAGCGGAGATAAGGACCTTTTGTTTTTGCTCTTCAAAAAGTTAAGAATGAAGAAGAATAGCGTTGGTACGTTACTAAGCCTTTATAAGCAGACACGCGGTTAGTCATTCCTTCCAGCATACCTAAAGTGAAAGAAAATTCGCCAGTTAATGCGATTGTGTGAAAACTGAACTAACGTAGCGTTTCTACGCTACTGATATTATTAGTCTTACTCGCGACTTGCTTCTTCAGGTAAACTCGAAGGTATGCCTTGCCGTGTGTACGCCCTAGGGCAATAATTTGATGAAAAAAACAATCCACTCTACAAATTTGTAATAAAAAAATACCCAAAATGGTTTACATAAATTTGTCTAATTAATAAGGTACGGCATGTTAATTTTAAAGGCTAGATAAAATGTACAGGTTAGTACAAGGTACAAGGTCTTATGGACAAGTAGTAGACACTTTTTATAACGTATCCTCCCTGTGCTCTAACAAGTACATAAAGTGATCCTGGTTAACGAATGAAAGGTTTGACAGCATGAGCCGTCAGGCAAGTGTGTCAATCCCATGAATAAAAACCCACATAAGTGCAGAGTTGCATACTTTTTTTTTACGACCGTATAAAAATTTTCCGAATTTTTTTACACGTTTTTATATATATCTACACTCTTTAATTAGTTTTAATATTTTTACCACAGCCATTATTTTCTGCATAACCATAAACTTATACCAAAGAATTTTTTAAAAATTGTATTAATTTATTTTAAGTTTCTAAGTTATCCAAAAATAATATTATTAATAAATTTTGTTTATTTCTAATAAATTTAAAAATAAAAAACAAAACACTAAGTCAAGAAGTAAAAAAAGCGTTGAACTATTAAAAAAAATGAAGTTCTTTATCTCAAGGATTAATAATGATCAAAAACCATCATTTGTTAACGGTTGTAACAGTATTAACCAGATCATCTTTTGTTATTAAAAGTATAAACATAAGCTATATGCAAAATATTGTTTTTTCATTAAGCAGTTAATTAATTAAAACATAGGTGATGTATTATTTTAACGTCTAAAATTTAAATAACCTTCTGATCCATTCTTTCCCACTCTCTTGTTACCATTTATTACATAAACATATTTGATATCCCGGAAATAACAAAATAAATTACTTTTTTGCCTGAAATGCAATATATGTAAATATAATAGACTAAACATAACCTTAATAATGAAATGGAATAAAAATGTTTGTATTTTGATGAAATGTAGATAGTTTTTAATAATATTTTTGCAATAATGTAAACATGTTGTATTTTAACAATTTTAGGTAAATTTTCTACGAAAATAATAGGACGGCATAGGCATTAGGGTGTCCGTTATTTCCTAAATCGATTTTTGTAGCTATCGCCCCCAGAACTTTTAGTTTATAGCCTAAAAAAAATCCAATGTAAAGATGCTCTTAATTCATGATTTAAACCGTGCCGAAATCATGTTGCTTTTCTCATTTAAATAACATGGAATTTTTGGACTTTGTCCTTTTTTTTCTCGGATACAAATAGATAAAAAAATCTACTTATGACATATTCTGATGAAAAATATTACGCTCTACAAAAAAAATTCTTACCCATTTTGATTAAGTCACTCCTTTAACAGTTATTTAGCGTCAAACGTTGAGATTAGATTGAGTTGTGGCTATCTTTGGGAATTTAATAGTAACTGTATATTACATTACCAATAAATAGATGTTTTAAAGAGCTTTAAAAAATACCACATTTAATATGTCTATCTCTTATAGTTTAAAAAATATGGCGATTCAAATCTGAAAATTATGTAAATTTTCCAATATATCCTTAGCTCTAAGCTATAAGCACTAAGTTTAGGGTCGAAGATAAAATAGACACTAATCCACTATTTTTTAGATTTGAATGGCCATATTTCCAAAACTATAATAGATAAACATATCAAATGTGATTTTTTTAAAGCTATTTAAAATATATATTTAATGGTAATGTAATATACAGAGTGTTTTATTTAAAAATGCCGGTTTACTATTAAATTCCCGAGGATGGCCACAACTCAATCTTATCTGAACGTTTGAAGCTAAGTAACTCTTAAAGGAGTTCGTTTCCTTTCTCCTTTAGTTTTTTTTTTTTATCTTTACACATGGGCAAAACTCACAATTCCGCTACACTCAAAACTAATCTGAGGACGGGTATGACCATTTAACTTGCTTAAGTTAGTTCTGGTGAGAGGTATTAAAGAATAATATAGGTTAATTTAAAATTATTTAAAATAAAATTAAACTGATTGTAAACAACCTTAGGTGTATTTAGTGGGGTAGCGAGCTAGGCCGGGCAGTGCCCTGTGGCCTCCAAACTGAGGGGATTAAAGATGAGAGGGGGCCCCAGGCTTGATAGTGAAAAGATAATGTATGAAACCTGTTTTTATTTTATTTTTGTTGGCCTCGTTACGAAAATAACTAGGCAGAACAAGAAAAATATATATGATGAATGTAGGTGCAATGAGGTGAAGACTTTTCTTTTGGTGTCACTGTTCTTGGGCCAAATTGGTCGATGTTGTTGCCATTGTATTTAGGGTCCAACTTTTATTTTTTGCTCCAGCCCCTGCTGACCTAGCTACGCCACTGAATGTATTATCAATTTATTGGTACGTAAGTACTTGCAAAACTAGTTACTGTAAACATTGCCGGTGAACTTCTAGGTACTCTGTATCGTCGGTTTAAAGGTAAAACTCACTAAGTGAAATTTTATGGTTCAGGGGATAACAACGATTTTATACAAAATTTGTGATAACAAAGAAAAGAAAAACCATGGTTTTTATGTATAATATTTTAATGAAGATTAATGGTAGTTATAAATGTAACTAATTAAATATTTTTACAAAAAACTTTTACCATAAATAACTTAAAAATGTTCAAACAATTTTTCAGTGAACTGTTCTTAGTGACTTTATCTAAAACCGACGATATAATGCCAAAAATTGTACACATTACATAAACGTTACAGTGTGCCCCAGGATAGGTGCTAGAGACAAATAGAGGACAAATGGACCAAAACTTCCTGAATTTTAAATTGGTCGCATGGTCCAAAACAAAAAAATACAAACTTTTACTCCGAATCGTATTATACAGGGCAAGATAGAAGTAAAAAAATGCTTAAGAGTAAAGAACTTTTATTTTTAAAAATTTAAAAACTAGCATAAATAAATGTTGTGGAGAATTAAATTTTATGTCAAAATTTGAAGTTTAAGGATTAAAGTAAAAAAGTTTTTGTAAATTTCACAAAACTTAATAACTGGGTAAGAAGTAGCGAAATTTAAAGGATTTTTTTAGAAGTAATATTTTGTACTTCTTAGTTTTGGACCAAGCACCCAGTTTTCCTAAACCAGATACAAAGAGAAACTTAAAATGTTATATATATATATATATATATATATATATATATATATATATATATATATATATATATATATATATATATATTTACAAATTTTGACTCTTTATTAAATTCTATATCAAAAATGTATAATACACTTTACAACAAATATTGCAGGTTTTTAGGGCAAGTTAGTAAATATGAATCCAAAATAAACTGAATAACTGACCTAACTATTAGTGGTTCTTACAATGGAATGTAATTATTTATATGTTTTTATATTCTTTGTCACTCTGACAGTGGCAGCTAATATAAAAACTGTCGCTGCTGTTGATATCTTGAACCTAGCAATAATTTACGTATAGTGTATTACATATTTTTGCTGTAGAACCCACTACCCTAAAAGTTTATTAAAATATATAAGGTGTTTCGTTTAAAAGAAAATAACTTGACAATAATAATATTGTTTTTTGGACACCTTGTATGTTTACCAATAGTGTCAATAAAATAAAGTGTGCCCAAGCAAGCATTTTTATACACTGTACTTACAGGGGCAAAGTTATTTTTGTGTATAAATAGAGTTGGAAGACCCTGTATATAATAAAACCTTAACTTACCCCAAAAAATGTGTTAGAAGGGCACACTAAATAGCTGAACTTGAACAGAACATAATTACCATTTTATCTTTTATTACACACACATTTTCAATTTTTTCTTTTATGCACTTAAGTTTGTTGGTATCATTTAAAATGATTTATGTTAATTTTTACTACAGTCATTTACTTTCATTAACTTTATGACAAAACTGCAGACTTGCTTAACTCGAAAGAACAAAAACAAGAATGTAAAACCTTAATAATACTAATTATTAAGGAAAAAAATGGAGCATTAATAAATTTAATACAACACATTGGGCCATATGAATAAAAAGAAGCAAATGCTTTTGCTTATAAGTATGAGATAAAGAAGGATTTACTTTAAACGTATGAATATAGTCGAGCATTCGCTTATATGTAAGTGCGAGTATTTTCCTATAGAAAAGTGATGCTGCTATTAGATCATATATATAAATAAAAAAAGGAAATGCTTTTGCTTATAAGTATAAGCTATAGAAGGATTTACTTCAAACAAATTAATAAACTCAAGTATTTGCTTACAAGTGCGATTTACTTATAGAAATTTTCGACATTCAGTGATGCTGCTATTCAGTAGCATCACATTTCTAAGTGATATGCTCGCTTTATGAGCAATACTCCACTTTATTTATACGTTTGAAGTAAATCCTTCTAAACCTGTACTTTATAAGCAAAATCATTGGCTTCTTTTAACTTAAATTTCCCATTCAGTGGCATCACATTTCTATAAATAAAAACTCGCACTTGTATATGCAAATGCTCGACTTTATCTCATACGTTTAAAAAACATTCTTCATATATCATAAGCATTTGCTTATACTAACGTATGAAGCAATTATCAAAATACGACATTTAATAAAATGACTCACTTACTAATACCAAAGATTTAAAATGTTGCACAAATATGAAAAAACCACACACTTTAGTGTTTGTAAACTTTTGTGTTAAGGTGATGAAAGGTTAAAACTTAATGATTGACGTCTTAATGCTTGCGAAAACATAAGAAATATTACCTTGCTCTTATCGTAATTTGCCTTGTTAATGTTTGAGATAACCAAGCATTATCGAGGAAAATAACCATAAGAAAAGAGCTACCTTGTTTAATTATTTGTTTGCTACAGACTTACATATGTGCGTGCACTACACACATCTACAGTAGGTCAAATAAGATATTCTGTTCACCCAAGCAGTTATTTTATTTCAGTATAAAAGTTAAAATCTATAGATATGTATAAATATTTTTTGTATGTTCATTCACCTTTGAGTTGTCTTTCACAAAGTTTTTATTAACTTGGGTTGTAACTATCTATCCATCTGGCTGCCTCATGTAAACGGAATCTTTGGAGCCTAATTTTTTAACCAACTTCCAGCTATTCGATTTCTTTGAAACTTTGCACACGTATTAAGGGACCCATGACAATGCAATAACCTGCAAACAGTATCCTCGCTATCCTGCTTTTTGGATCGCCAGAAAAAGAAATTCCATTATATTATAAAAACAACACCTAGGATGCCATCTGTTGGAAAAATTTCAAACTTTGCTATTAAATGAAGAAGAAATTTTTTAGTTTTTACACAATTTGGTTAGTTGCACCATTGGTGTTCAATTTTTATGAACAATAAAAATATAGGGTTAGTTGCACCATTGGTGTTCAATTTTTATGAACAATAACAGTTAATAAATGCCGTTAACACGCTTTTATTAACTTGGGTTGTAACTATCTGGCTATGTAACGGGAATCTTGAGCCTAATTTTTTAACCAACTTCCAGCTATTCGATTTCTTTGAAACTTTGCACACGTATTAAGGAAACATGACAATGCAATAATCTGCAAACAGTATCCCGTTATCTTTTTTGGATCGCCAGGAAAAAAATTCCATTATATTATAAAAACAACACCTAGGTTGCCATCTGTTGGCAACATTTCAAACTTTGCTATTAAATGAAGAAGAAATTTTTTGTGGGTTGCAATATATTGGCAACGGTCCAAACATTGCCTGGATTGCCATCTGTTGGCAAAATTTCAAACTTTGCTAGTTAATGAAGAAGAAATTTTTAGTGAGTTGCAATCTGTTGGAAAAATTTTAAAATTTGCCACTCTTGTTCATTAAAAAAAATTTTCGCCATTTTGTCAAGAGTAGCAGAAACTAAAAAATGAAAAATAATTAATAGTTTAAAAAACTAAAAAACACGCTTTTATATGCAACCGAACTAAAAATTAGAAACATAATTTTTCATTAAAAAAAATATTGTCATTTCATAGTAAAAAGCGTAGGTGTAAATATATTAAATGTTATAATTATTATATTTGCCAATATCTATGATGGAAAAGTTATGAAAAAAATAGTAAAATGCACCCTACGCTTTTTACTATGAAATGACAATATTTTTTTTAATGAAAAATTATTTTCTAATTTTTAGTTCGGTTGCATATAAAAGCGTGTTTTTGATTTTTAAACTATTAATTATTGTACCAGGCCTGAGTGCCTAGTGTGCTTTGACCTTAAGAGTAGAATTTGCAAAATCTCATATGAACAAGGTTTTGGTGTGCAAATTTTGTATAGCGAAAAACAGAAGAACATATGAAACCAAAAAATATCCAACCATCAATCAATGGTAGGAGATGGTAGAGCAATGTTTTGGCATGGGACCAGTATAGCTGCGGGCGGAGTGGAAAATCTCCTCTTTATTGAGGGTATCATTAATAGGTTCATGTACAGCAAAGTTGGGTTGTATTAAAATACTCAGTATTCTGAATAGTACTCAGAATACATTTTGCCAGTATTCGAATAGTATTCGAATACATTTGTCTGTTTGGTAAATGGTATTCAGCAGAATACTTTTTTGTTTAGTATTCGGGAGAGTGTGTATTCGAATACTTTTGAAGTTTTCGATGAATACTTTTTGAGTATTCAAATACCGGCGTACCGAGTATTCGAATACCGAAATGTGAATAGCAGTATTGGAATACCGAAATTGACAGGATTGGAATACAAAAAGAAAAAGTAAGAAAAAAAATGAGATGGGAATTTTTTTTTGCTCTTTAAATTTTTGAATCATTGGTTTTCAGTATTTGTTTTCCGATTCCGGGTATTCATGAATACTTTTTTTCTTCCAAGTATTCAAATATTCGGTATTTAAATACTTTCTTTTTCCGGTATTCGTATTTGAATACTGATTTTCAGTATTCGACTTAACTCTGATGTACAGAGACATTTAGCACCAAAATTTAGAAGAAAGCGCCTTCACTCTTGGGCTAACTTTACTTTCAACATAATGATAATCGTTAGCATTTTTCTAAATTGTTGAGAGAATGGTTTGCTATAAAATGTACCTCATTAGTTAAAAACACCACCGCAGTCACCAGATCTCAACCCCATTGAGAATGTATGTTGTGTTGTGAATTGATTGCTTTGAAAAGCAGTTTAGAAACCATAGGATTCAGAATAAAACCAAACTTCAAAATATCTTAAGACAAGAAAGGCAAAATAATTCAGGTGAAGTTACTACAAAAACTCTATGTCTCTTTTTTTTTAAGGCCGTTATTTAACCATCCTTTGGCTTCACACTAAATAATATAAACTTTTGATCTATATATTTATTCCAAAAATGTGTGTGTTGTTGTTTAGTGTACAAAGAGTTTTTAAGATAAGTTATTTTTTGTTTTTAATTTTTATGTTATTTTATTGATAGGTATAATTTCTTACGTATTATGGCGTAAGTAAATAGTGTAATAAATATTTTTTTAGCAAAAAAAAATAGTTTTAAAAATATAACATTTAAATAGGTGTACGAATACTTTTTTGACCTACTGTATATAATATGTTGAAACATAAAGAAAATTGTAGTTTAAAAATTATATTTACGCCATTGTTCGGCAGTGAAAGAAAAAACTTATTTACGGTGGCTTAGGTTAACAAATGGAAAAATACGTAATTGAAGTTTAGTATTAACGCTATTTTTAATTTAATTATTGTTTTTTATAATAGATGTTGACAAAAACTTGTTTAATACTGTGTAAATATATTTTGTAAAACCATTCGAAAAGGTTTTAATTAAATTAAAATGCTTTAATTAAATTAAAATGTCTAATTCATGTATGATTTATTATGCCCAAATGACTAGAGTCCAACACATACATACGTATATATAGTGTGAATATTAAAAGTCCTTCCCCCCTTATCTTTTTATAGGGACAAGATATCAAGATCGGGAAAAATTTGGGTAAAAAGGGTGTCACTTAAACTACTTTTTGGCATAAAAATGATTTCGGTCAGGTGGTCTAGTGTCAAGGGGGAACTAGCAACCTTTTTTTCAAATGTACCATCTTGTTTTAAAGGCCTTTTAATTCTCAATTTATTGCCGTTTTATTTTTAAAATCGGCCCATTCGTTTTAGAGTGGCAAGTGTTTATAGTTTAGCTCCACTTTGTACATACAGTGCGGTTTTTAGAAGTTCTCTCTTTTATAACTTTTAAATAGGCCAAGATGTCGAAGCCGGATAAATTTCGGTAAAGGGTGTCACTTTAACTACTTTTGGCATAAAAATGATGCCGGTCACGTGGCCTACTATCAAGAGGTCACTAGTTTTAATGGCCCTCCTATTCTCTACTTAACGCCACTTTGTTGTTTAAATGCAGCCCAGCCGTTCCAGACTTACAAGCCAATACCATTAAAACCGTATTGTTTTTACACTATTTAAGTCAAAATTCTAAGTCTGGACAGGCTGGGCCGATTTTTAAAAAAAAAGCACAGTATTGTTGAGTAGAGAATCAAAGGACCTTTAAAACAAGGTGCTACATAATCCCCCTTTCCATTTGAAAAAAAAGTTGCTAGTAAAATAGTTTTAGTGACACCCTTTTACCCAGAATTTACTCGACCTCGATATCTTGTCCCATTTAAAAGATAAAGGGGGAAGGACTTTTAATATCCTCACTGTATATTTATACATCGGGCCGCTTCAAAACTTTTATGGGCAATTTTTGAAAATGCGTGGAAAGGAGACGATCTAAAGTAACGACAAAGCGTTCTTTATTTTATTTTTATCTGCTAGTGTTTGACTCACAGAAAGTTCTTGGATGTATTATCCAATCAATTAAAAAAAACTTACAAATTAAAGACCATTAGGACTTATAACACAAAGGTTTTGAACGGTTTTCGGTAGGTTAATTAAAGTAAACTCTTAATATTTTTATGTCAATTTTTAGTACTAATACTACAATTGTTCTAAGCAGTCACCAATGAATATTAACTAACACCAGCAGTTTTTGCAATGACTTTTTTATATCTGTTATATTAACGTATATCAGACATATTAGCATTAGGGTATTGGAATAAAAAATAATCACGATTATACGCTCACGAATCATAATTATACTCGTAAGTTAAACATTCTGGTTAGTCATTAGTTATTACAGATGCAAAAAAATCAAAAAGAAGTTGGAAAAAATAAAAGTAATTTCGAGAACTTAATATTATCGATGTGTAGGATTTTTTTAAGTGTACAAATAACGGAATTATGGAGTTCGGCTCGTTTTTTTGGATTGGATTAATTATATTATTATTATTTTACATGTGCAACTAAAATTGTGAGATTTGTTTAAACCAGAACTTTTACGGTATTTTTATACAGGGTGTCTCCTAACTACGGTACGAAACTTAAGGGGTGATTTTTATTGCCTTTTTATAAAAAAAAGTTCCTATAAACATATATTCGCACTTGCTTTATTTCTGAGAAACACGGCGTTAAAGCTTTTAAGAAAAGCCGGTATTTTTAGGTATTCCAAATTTAATACACTTAAACACAATAAAGCTCTACCTAGAATAAAATTATTGTGTCCAGTGGCGCCTCAGTTGACATCACTGCAGAATATTTTTAAGGAAAAAAAGTACGCCAATGACTTTGTTTGAAGCTTTTATATTTTTTTCCAATCAAGCAATTAAAAATTTAACTTCTCATTTTCATGTACTTTCTTCGAATCTTTCTTCTTTTTCGAGAAAAAAAAGGGATCCCTTTAAAGTTTTTCTAAAAAGTATCCGTAAACAGCATAAAATAAAATCAAAAATTAAAAAATATACTATTTCGACCTTGGTTAATAACAAAAACGACGATTTCCGATAAACTATATGACTGCTCACTTAAGGCAAATAATTGTTTTTTTTATGTTGTTAAGGGCAAGGTTAGTTTATATTTATAAGGTTTCGACAAATCCTCAACTTTTAGGCGGTTCGAGGTCGGGGACGCAAGGAAGGGCACTCCACAGAGAACAGTTGGCAAGACTGGGTAAAATCAAAGCTGATGATCAATCAAGTGGCGTCTAGAATTTGCGCATTTCATTTTGCATTGTTTTGGAAGTGATATTTGTTGAAAGATGTAATTCCAAATATTTTTTATTTAAAGTAAAAGAATTTACAACTTATTAATAATTAAAAACGGTTGTGTAAACGGTTGTTCTACCAATACAATAAACTGTAAATCTCCGGAACTGAACAACATGGCCGAAAAATGGGAGATGTGACGTCTTAACACGTCAAAGCAATATGGCCGAATGTTGCGACCCTATATAGACCGACTTTGATCTAAGGGTATTTTTAGAAGAAGTTAAAGTGCCATTATTTTTCTTTAACTTATTTTTTTAATTAGCTTAATCGGGAAAAACATTTTATAAAAAGTAAGTGCCGTACTTTCTTTTCTCAATAGAATTGGTTGTGGTGCCAACTGAGACGCCATTGGGCCCGATAATATTAATTGCATGTGGGTTTTGCATGGGACAATACGCAGTTTTGATTGGTCTAATCTTTAAAATTTTATTAAAATATTATCAACGAAATACCACTGCTATTTTGTAATAACTAAGATTCATGTTCTGTTTTTCAGTGTCCTAATTATTTTTCATTCTTTTAGTTTCTTTTGTTAGAAAAACGATGATTTTTACCTTTGAAAAATTACAAAATCTATTATGACCAAATTATCGACCTATTTTTTGTTAGCAGGGAAATGTCCGTAATCCAAGCTTAATTGATATTAACGAAATTTGATTATAAATTGTTTGCTAATAAAGTCTTGTTTTTAATTAATTGTTTATATCCCCCTTATTTGTTGTCCTTGGTCCATGATTTTTACTAGCATCTAAAGTTTTAAATCAATGTTTTTAATATATATGTGTTGTTACTCCATGACCCCTGACTTTATCAAAGAATCTAACAAAGATTCAGGCACTTTTGTTAAGGGAGGAGATTCCTGTAAAATGTCAATTTTTTTTATAAAATGGTAGTATAGTCCTTTATTTTTAGTATTTCTTATACTACAGAGTCGGTAGGTTACTGTAAGCAATGAATTTTTATATACCTTTTCAAACTTTTTTTTGAAATTGGCGGGCACGATAACTCAAAAAGTTATGGACCAATCTTTCTGAAATTTTGCACACATATTTTTTTAGAACAGTAGTTTCTATGTGAACCTAGTAAATTTAAAAAAATATATTTTATTTTTAAAAGCAAAAACAATGGAAAAATTGAGCCAAAAGTCATTTTATTGTTTTCAAGCATTGTATTCCTCGGATACTTTTTTAAAACTTTTTTTAGGTTTATCGACAAATTATGACATTATTAAACACAAAAAACTAGAACCGATGCTAATGTGTCCGCAGATTAAGAGGTCTCTCTCCGACCTTTCTAGAAAAATTAGGCGTGTGAGACGCCATTTTGAATAATTAAAATGAAACAAAACTATCTGATGTTATTTTAATATTTAAGTAAACTACATACCAATATCTAAAAATATAAGCATTTACAGGTATCTCCCCCCTTAAGGCTGCTTTTAAGGGCAAGTAAGTAAATAAAATATTTTTCCAAAAGAAATATTTTTAAAATTCTCGTTCAGTTTATAACAACTTTGATGTGTTGACTTTTTTATTTGATAAAAAGTAAATTAGGCATTGTAAAATCCCTATCAATTAAAAAACTCATAAAGAGGTCATTATTTACTATAGAATAGATATTAGCAATACGAAATGACCAAACCATTTCCTATTTATTTACGCGAAAACCAAATAAAAAAATATCAAGAAATAAAATTTATTATAAACTAAACGAAAATTTTAAAAAATATTACCATTTTAAAGATGTAGTCGCATGCACTGTTTCTCTAATATACATATATATATATATATATATATATATATATATATATATATATATATATATATATATATATATATATATATATATATATATATCCATATATATATATATATATATATATATATATATATATATATATATATATATATATATCCATATATATATATATATATATATATATATATATATATATATATATATATATATATATATATATGTATATATATGTATATATCTTAAACCCTTTATGGACGACTTCCAAATGTTTTAAAACCATCTGAATTGGTACAAAAGTTATTAAAAAATAAATAAATAAATAAAATACTTAAAACCTCCTAGTTCAAAAATTAAGGCGTTTAGGACATTTGTTTATATGAAGTTTTTCATTTTTCATTGTAGAATCGCGCCTTAAAGATTTTCAGTAGAGTTACTGAAAGCCCTATGTAATTAAGATGATAAAAAATAAATCCTTAGTTAGGAACCAGTTAACCAGATTTTAAATAACTGTGCAAAATCAAAACACAATCGGTTTATTATTGCTTAAAAAATCATAACAACTGATTTTAAAAAGAGAGAAAACACTATTTAAGTTATTAGTTAAGTAAATCAAGTCTTTAAGTAAAAATATTCTATACATACATACTGTACTATTCATTAGGATGATAAAAATAATGAATTTTTAAAGTTTTCAAACCCATGTGACCCCGTAAGGTCTGGCCACACATAAAATACAAAAATTTTTGCCCCGCATCCCACTAAATTTCACCAGCGAGAGGCACTGCTGCGGACTCGTTGCGGTTATGTGTGGCTAGACCTTTACTCTGGTTGACTTATTTAAAAAATGCCTTCGAGATTTGTTAAAATCTCATAATTAAATTGTTTTGTAGGATGCAGTGAATATTAATCGACAATTATTGACGTAATAGCACTTTATTATTTGTGTCAATTGTCCTAATAAAATATGTAAAGGCTAATTTTTATATTGCGTTCTGCATGGAGACAAAAAATATTTTTATTTGCATCTGTTTTCAAGTGATCGTTTACTTTTTAGACTCGTTAATTTAACAACGTAAGTAACACAACAAATAAGTACCAAATGTTTGTCCAGACCTCATCTATGCAAATGGTTTGCAATTTACATACAGGGTGGCTCAGCACAAACGCCTCCGGTTCTAGTACAAAAACGGTATTATACTTTAAAAAATATTGAAATTATAGAGAATTATAGAGGGTACTCTAAAAAACGATCTATATTAAATGTATGTTTTTAATGGAACATTCTGTATATTAATCAATTTTTAAATTGTTCAGCGGCGGCGGTACACTATATGAATGCAAGTTTGAAATCGTTATTTTAGGGAACCTGCTGTATATTATATGAACAACCTGGCCAAATCACGGGCAAAGTGACTCGTGCTAACAGGATATTAATATATTAAAAAAAATCGATTAAAAAACAGCATGGCGGTTAAGTTCTTTACAATTATTGTTTCGCGTATTTAGCTAGGCTATAAAATAATATTTATAAAAAAAAATATTACATATATATATATATATATATATATATATATATATATATATATATATATATATATATATATATATATATATATATATATTATATGAGGGCCCTAGTTCCAATTTCTTTTTATTTTTCGTTAAGTAAAAATAAAATTTGAATAATAAACAATAGTTTTAAAATCTAATGGTAGAAAACATGTATTTTATAAAGGTAGGGGTCCTGAAAATTACATTACCTAGATACCTAATCCAGCCCTGCTTAAGGGGTTCCCGGTTGCAAAATTTACAAAACCTATACCAGTTCTGTCAGGACGGTGACTGAACTAGATTAATCTTTGTTTGCAAAAAACCGTTACAAAGTCTACCTCATTTCGGTTCAAAAATTGAGCATATTTGTATAGTATTTGTAACTATATTTTTGCAGCATTTTCTTTAACAATGGCACACCTGTTTTAGTCATCGCGTTGTTACTATTTTTAATAGAAGTCTGCAAGTTATTAATATTTAGACGTTAAAAAAAAACTTGTTTAATATCTCCAGCGCTATGTTTTTGCGAAGACTATGGCCAGATCTAAACGATATAGGGTGTTTTATTTAGTCGTGGTAGTTAGGTTTTTAAAATGACACTGTGTATTCTTAAAAATTTGAAATTTACGGTGCATTTAAAAAATCTTTTGTATGGGGTAAAATGCATCTTCATGCAACAGTTCTTCGGGATAATGATATGAAGAGATTTTCAACTTTATGGTTTTTGATACTTTTATTATTAGTATACTAAAGTTAATTAACCTACTCCTCACCTAATTAATTAAGATAATAAATAACTTATGTTATTTGTCGGTTAAAATTTTGTTTTCTCAGTTTTTGAAAATTTAAACGATTAGTTATTTTTTATTTTTTTAAAGTATACCAGTATCAAAAACCATATTCTTTTTTAAAACAATTATTTTGAAAACCATAGCATGGAGATGCATTTTACAAAACCAAAACCAGTCGTAGAATCTAAATTTTTGTAAATGTTCGAGGTGTCACAAGAAAAAAACAAATAAAACACCCATCTATGCTTTTCCCGTCCAGTAGTGCAAAAATTTTAAACAAAATTTATGTAAAACTATTTTTCTAAAGCGCATAGGTCATAAGATGATTGGCCGGTACGTTACTTTCTTAATACACTATATTTGAATGACTGAAACATTATAGATATTTGTTTATAAAATTACCTTAAATTTAACTTACAAATACTACACCAATATGGTCAATTTTTAAACCGAAATCGGGTGAGACTTTGTAACTGTTTCTTGCAAACAAAGACTACTCGAGTTCAGTCACCGTCATGACTGAACTGGTATAGGTTTTGTAAAATCGTTTCCCGGTTTGCCATGGACCTAAAACTATGATAACCGGTAAAATAAATGTTTGAATTTTAAGAAATTATGGTCGATTTTTTTTTATATATTAGTATATTCAAAATGGCGCCGGAAATCCAATATTTTGGTAAAAAAATAAGTTTTTTTATTATAAAATCACGCACTTTAAAAAATACAAGAAAAGAAACCTGGGGTAATCGGTAAAAAAACCGTATAAATCTAAAAATTAACCAATAAAAGGATGTTTCATGAAAAAATAAATATAATATGGAACTTTTTAAGCATCACGTATGATTCCCTATTATTTTAAAATTTGCTTCAAACGTACCCGCCTCGATACCCGCATTTGCCTATAAAAATATTTTCAAAATATATTATCGAACGACGCGTGTGCCGTGCAAAACCCTGTATATTATCGAATAATATATTATGAATAAAAATAATTATAGCACTTTTGGTATTCGTACACATTACCCAGACTATGTTTATTTTTGTAAAAATGTATTTTGAAAATGTAAACATTTTAATCATTAGAACAGTAGTTTGGATAATTACGTAAATATTTTTTGGAAATATGACTATTTCTGCGATTCCCATGTAGGCTATATAAAAAGATGAATAAGTCAAGGATTTTTTTGCATGACACATTTAATTTTCTCTAAAATGTAATAAAATATTTACATAGCTTGCGATTAATTATGACGTGTAATATTTAAATTAGCAAATTCAACAATCCCAATTTTGTCTTGAACGGAACCTAAACGAATAGTGACGTACTGACGCTTGTTCCTTTAGATTAGGTAATACAAATACACCTTTTTTTGTCTCATAAATTTTGTTCAACTTTTGTTAAGTTTAAGAGAGAAAAATCCTCTTAATTACATAACATAAAAACATACGTACAAGAAACATAGGGAAATATTATTATCATTTGAAAATTACGTTTAATAATTAGTCACTAAAAATAAGTACAAATACTTAATTAAATAACATTAATTGTCAATTATTTTAATTAACAGGGTATTTTATAAAATGTTAAACATCTTTGAAAACTTTTACACGCTGTAATAAAAAAGGATTTGCGAAGAAATGTTTATATGAACTTATCTTCTTATTCTTATGAGAGGCTACCACCTTGATAGTTTGGACTGCAATTTTCCAACACCCTAAATTTAGGACTTATTCTGACCATAGATCGGGCTACCCACATGTAGACCCGCAGTGGCAGAAGCATTTTCTGATTTTTACAACCTCGCGCAGTAAACAAATCGAGGGTGGACGAACATGCGCACTGAGAGAATACAACAACGGCACACCGTCCGCGTCCTCCGCGTTCTGACCGTGACGCTCATTAGCTACCGGACTCCGAAAGGAAAAAACAGACAATGCGTATTGTAAATTCTTTCCGATAATGCGGATAGTCTGTTTGGCGCCTGCGCGTCAATCCTTGGAGATGAGTGGTATCCAAGCGGACACATTTTTGCCCATGAAAAGTAACTTTTCTTTCGCGCAGGTAATAACATTGGCAATCCATCGAGATCAGTGATTCTGACCCATAAAAGGGTAGTAAAAATGTATTATTTTAAATGCTGTAAATTTTCAAATAAAATAAAATGAAATAAATAAGACATATGGCATATACAGCGTAGCGCGTCTTCGGACGTTCCGAATGGAACACTTTTTAATTATTAACTTTACAAAAAAGTTTTTCTTATAAAAAGTCTGGCTTGGTACATTTCCACAAGAATATTTGTATGTTAGATGTACTGCTTTCAAAAAGAATTTGGTGTCAAATAATAGCAATAGATTTTTTTAATAACCAAAATTTTCTTATATTTTAAATGTCTACCTAACTGAAAATTTTCTATTCAACAATTTAAAAAAAAATATCGCACTCGCCAAGTTTGCTGCAACTGCTAAAAGTAAAGATGTTTTGTCTTTTTTAAAATTAAGAAACGGCATTTTTTCTTCCAGAGGCGATCCCGCATGTTTAAAGGTGAATTTATACAGACTAATAACATAAAAATAAAATAAGAGTTAACTATACATTTTTTCCATTAGGCATTGACGATGACCAACTTTTAACTTGTTTGAGAGAGAGACAGACTAAACGTGACTTCTTATTGGCTACTTCTTATTTTTATTTTATTTGGATTGTATAAATGGGGACATTCTTAAACCTTATCTTATTTCTTATGTTTATTTTCTGCATAAATTCACCCTAAATTTTGGAATTTAAAAAGTAGTAGTTTTCATAACATGTCCTGCACATTTTAAGATTACTGCTGATGACGTACCTACACTCTAAACGATAGTTAAGAAATATGAGCTGTCAAAATTTGAGACTTATTACATATTGTTATAAGCAAAACAATGTTTTTTTCTTTAATTTTTAACACGCCTGCCTATTATACTTTCCAATAAATTTTGAGTTGGTCCTGTAATTTATGGATGTTTCATTAAAATAAATAAACATTTCTCAGAACTAAAACACTTTTCAGTGATTTTTAAGTTTCAAACATTTAAAGTCAAAAGTGCACTTTTTAGAAAGGGGGCACTTTTTTCTTAAGTTATTTATTAACAAGAATTTCAGTTAGTAAGAACTTCCGAAGACACTGTATAAAAAGTCTATTTAATCTAACTGGACAACCTTATATTCTTAGATGGAATAGTCTACTCGAATCCTGCAGGATGCATGGGGAAAACAGGTAATATTTTCCAACGGAAAAGCCATATTGTTGTGTTTCCCTTCCAAAAATAACGCGCGAAGTCCCCCTAAAGTTAGGGGATATTATAGTTACCGAATGAGAGGGATTTAAGATAACCTCGAGGGACCAATATTTGGCATCATTTTTCTTATTTTTGCGACCCCTCTTGCAGTGTTTAGATAGAAACGGTCTTTTAAACCCACGATATCAAGAAAATTTATCTTGAGTTGCTTATGTTGGTAAAAACAGAAAAATAAATCAATAGGAAAGAAAAACGGGGTGTAAAATGTTCTGTGTTCCTAAAAATATAAATAAATAGTTTTGTTTTAAAGTAGATAATTCCTTGTAATGTAAAACTTTTAGAAACTCTTTAGCTTGTTAACATATTATTATAACATATAATATACAGTGCGTCCCAAAAGTTATGTCTAAATTCATTTAAAATTAAAGGATGGGTTTTTTACAAAAACGCTTGGAACCGTCGATTTTTACTTCAAGTTGCGCATTCTTGTACGTAAAGTTTGTATTTACAGGGTTGCTAAAAATAAATTTTGACCATGAACATCATTTTTTAAATGAGAGCACTTCTTTTTTATTTTATTTTTGAATTTCGCGTGGAATTCTACGTATGTTTCTTGCATCCTGTCATATACCTCAAGTCAACAGTTACTGAAAAAAATGGTCAAAAATTATTACCTTATTTCTGAGAATTTTTATAAACCGAGCAAAATTTCATTCATTCGTGTTTTTTAATGTTGGCTGGTGACCGTGTATTTTCATAGAAACTGTATGACAGTTTTGTACGCCCAACACATATTGTCAAGTGTACGAGCAAAGTTGCGGTTATTACAATGAAGTTAACGGAACGAAAAAAAGAGAAATTCTGTGCATGGTTGGGTTTGGTAATAGAACACGTACCCAAAGAGAAGCTGCACAATTATTCAATGAAAGCCATTCTGATCGTCCTTCGATATGTCAAAAGGTGGTGAGTAGTAGTAGTAGTAGACTAAGTGTAAAGCATTCGGGCATGTTAGAGATCTGCCAAAATCTGGTCGTTCTGCTCGAGATTAAAATGAACAACTTGACGTCTTGCTTTTTTTGGAAGAAAATCCATGCACTCCTCTGTCGCAGATTGAATTTATAGTTCATTGAATAGTTAATAAGCACAAATATCACCCATATAAAGTTATTCCAGTGCAAGAGTTATTTGATGACGATTTCGATAAACGAAATGAGTTTTGTGAACGCTTGCAAAACATGTGGAATCTAAATAATAATTCCGTATAAAATATTATTTTTTTCGATAAAGGCACGCACTGTTTGAATGGTAGTGTAAACAGACAAAATTGTCGATATTGGGCAATAGAAAATTCGTATTAAATGATGAAGTACCCAGTACCCTCAAAAACTAAATGTGTGATGTGGAATAGTGCGCGAAAGAGTAATAGGTCCATTTTTCTTTGAACAGACTTTAACGGAAAGTGTATCTCGATTTTCCCCAATTTAAATTAGTTCCAGCATTACTTCCAAATCCATTGGACCCAGACTATCCTGACGAAGAACTAATTTTTCAACAAGATGGTGTTTCTCCGCACTATGCTGCCACTGTGCGTACATTTTTGAATGAAAACTTTCCCAATCGGTGGATAGGAAGAAAAGAACCCATCTGACCTAGCAGGACCCACCATGGCCTACTAGGTCAGTGCCATAACTATGCTTTGCCACTGTGCGTACATTTTGAATGAAAACTTTCTCAATCGGTGGATAGGAAGGAAAGAACCCATCGACCTAGCAGGACCCAACATGGCCTATTAGGTCGTGCCATAACTCAGGAAATAATTAAAAATGTGCAACAAGAGTTTATTGATCGCCTTGGATATTGTCAAGCCGTTAATGGCAACCATTTTTAAACATTTATTTTAATTTTTGTTTTTTTTTTAGTTGTTATTGGAATCGTGTTATTTTTTCAATAACTGTTGACTTTAGGTATAGGACATAATGCATAAAACACCTAGAACTCCATGCGAAATTCAAAAATGAAATAAAAAAGGTGCTTTCATTAGAAAAAATAAAGTTGATATGGTCAAAATTTATTTTTAAGCAACCTTGTATACAAACTTCACGTACAAAATGGGCACCTTGAAATAAAAATCGACGGATCCGAGCGTTTTTGCAAAAAAACCGTCGCTTAATTTCAAATGAATTAAGACATAACTTTTGGAACGCACTGTAATAACAATAATAATTTATAATAACAATTATGATGGGGGTGCAAATTTATAATATGATACCCGGTACGTAAGTTGACTATATTAGAAAATTGAGTTTAGTTGTATTATATAAAATATGTTGCGGTTACCCATCAACTAAATCATATAATTAATCAACCAAGTGTGCAACAAACATTAACCGCTGAGAAATCAAATATGCACCGGATCATTTTAGTTCTTAAATTATGCAAAGTAGAACTTGAAATGTGCAATTCAAAAATTATCCTATTACACAGTCTCTACTTTGCACCAATTAATTTATTCTGATAGTATTTATTAATAAATCGGAATTAAATCTGCACATTTTACTAATCATTTAACCTTAATCTAAATTTAAATTAATTATTATGTTGTATAGTGTTTTAACATTCAATACAAATAATATTTTAACGGTGTATTTTTAAGGTCAAAATAAGACTTTTTTTTATAAACACATGTTCTAAAGTCCTCCGAGTCAATAAAAAATAATAAACAAAATGA
Source organism: Listronotus bonariensis (assembly GCA_014170235.1). Classification (NCBI taxonomy): domain Eukaryota; kingdom Metazoa; phylum Arthropoda; class Insecta; order Coleoptera; family Curculionidae; genus Listronotus; species Listronotus bonariensis. The sequence goes on from JACEGR010000127.1 coordinate 196,693, forward strand.
CAACAATGTAAATATTTACTTCAAAATTAATTAACAATTTAAATAAACAATATTAACACAAGGGTCTACTACCTTAAGTTTTTTCTTTGATTTTTAATTATACTCTATTGTTTCTTCTTTGATTCAAATCCGATTAAACCGTTTATGTTACAAAAGTGCAAGAAACCCAATAGTTATATTTTTCTGTGGCCGGCTTACTGGCATACCCTAATCTTAAAAATGAGATCACATAAAATTGTAGCCATAAATTGAGATTTTACATTTTTAAGACAACCAATAAATGCATTACAAAAAGTAACGGGAAAGTTATATACACAGTTTAAAAAAAAAACGATTATTTTCGCAACTTACAGTGGCGATAGGTTGGAGGTGGTGCATTTTAGGACGCCCCTAAATATTTGTAATGAATATAAAAACCCGCGTTTTGCTGTAAATAAGAAATTTTTATTTTTTTAAATAAGTTTAAACAAAAAAGTCGTGGATATATTTTTAAAATCCGTAATTTCTAATTTTGGCCACAAACGCACTTAAGACCTATAAAGTTACAAAGCCACGCTATATCCAAGATATACGGCTTTTTAATAACAATTACAATTGCTGCTGGTCGCATGCAAATTAATTTTTAATATGGTATTTTTAATTTCTCTAGTTTAAACCAAACATTACATAATCCACCAACAAATTCCATAGAATACATGAAAATTAATAGAGACAAGAACGTTTAGCTTGACGCTAAAAATTATATCTTCAAAACATCAAGAAAAGTAGTGTTATCTCAAAATTGTTAAACTAAAATACTGCAACTGCTTTAACCCAATAAAATTTAGGCTAAATACGGTGATATTACAATTTGTAGGGTTAAGGTTGTCAAAATTATAAACTTTTAATATTGTGTCGTTTTTTAAAAAAACGTAAAAGCATTTTAGTTAACTTGTGATATATAGATAGGGCTGTTCAAAACTCTGCATTCAATTCAAAATACCCCAAATAGCTTTAAACGTTATTAAACGAAATTGCAAACAATGCACATACTCACTCTAAAGCGGCTTTTACACCTGACAGGTAATTGATCAATAAATTGAACAAGTGCTTATTCAAGTGACTTGACAGTTAAAAAATTTCTTAACTTATTTATCAAGTATCTTGCTCAAGTACTTAAAGAAATTAAAACTTGTCATCAATATTTTTAGGGGCCTTTTAGTAATTAGTTAACAGTTAACATAACCCTAGAAAACAATTTAATGAAATTGAAAATAAATTTGACATAACTTGAGAGTTAAAACATCCAACTTTTCAATTTCTTTATCAAATATTTGACAAAGTAATTGAACAAGTTTTGAACAATAACTTGTCAGGTGTAAAGCCCGCTTTAAGCGGGTTTTACACCTTACAAGTAATTGATCATATAATTTAACAAGTGCTTGTTCAAGTGACTTTTCGGTTAAAATTTTTCTCAACTTATTTATCAAGTAGCCTGCTTAAGTGCTTGAAGAAATTCAAACCTGTCATCAATTTTTTAGTGAATTTTTAGTAATTAGTTAATAGTTAACATAACCCTAGAAAACCATTTGACGTATGACATAACGAGTACCAACACAAAAGTTATGTTGGTAGAACTTGAACGAAATTGAAAATAAATTGGTGAAAAACTTGAAGAGAGTAAAAACATTCAACTTTTTAATTTCTTTATCAAATATTTGACCAAGTAATTGAGCAAGTTTTTGATCAATAACTTGTCAGGTGTAAAGCCCGCTTTAATAGTTGCAAAAGTGCCCCATATACATATAAAAATCGGTTAAAAATAATTTAAATATAACGCGTAATATAATTATGATTTAATACATATGGCCTACGGGTATCACTTTTTCAAATTGTATAATAATACATTTATTGGTTGCATGAAAACTTACTGAAATAGTAAATAGGTTTTTTTCCTGACCTTGTCCATAAGAAATAATGCAAAATAAAAATTCAACTTACTGTTAATTTTTTTGCAGTAATATTTGTAACACGCCAGTGTTTTATTATTGTTTTCATTTATTAAAAAAAAAACAAAGTTGTAGTAATACATTAAAAAAATTAAACCGACTCCAAAAATTTTTTTAATAGGGCTAGCACCTTTCTCTCTCGCAATCCCGACTTAGTTTTTTTGGGACCACCGCTGAAATGCACTCTTTCAAATACAATAATTAATAGTTTAAAAAAACTAAAAAAACACGCTTTTATATGCAACCGAACTAAAATTAGAAAATAATTTTTCATTAAAAAAATATTGTCATTTCATAGTAAAAAGCGTGGGGTGCATTTTACTATTTTTTCATAACTTTTCCATCATAGATATTGGCAAATATAATAATTATAACATTTAATATATTAAGCACCCCACGCTTTTACTATGAAATGACAATATTTTTTTTAATGAAAAATTATTTTCTAATTTTTAGTTCGGTTGCATATAAAAGCGTGTTTTTTAGTTTTTTTAAACTATTAATTATTTTTCATTTTTAAGTTCGTTATATCAATTAACTTTGCTACTCTTGACAAAATGGCGAAAAAATTTTTTAGTGAACAAGAGTAGCAAAGTTTGAAATGTTGCCAACAGATGGCAACCCAGGTGTTGTTTTTATAATATAATGGACTGGCGATCAAAAACAAGATAACGGGATACTGTTTGCAGATTATTGCATTGTCATGGGTCATTAATAAGTGTGCAAAGTTTCAAAGAAATTGAATAGCTGGAAGTTGGTTAAAATTAGGCTCAAAGATTCCGTTACATAGATAGCCAGATAGTTACAACCCAAGTTAATAAAAGCGTGTTAAAAAAAAAAAATTAAATCGATCCACAAACACATGCATAAAGTTTTTTATTACTCATGGGATTGCCGCACTTGCCTACCTACGGCTCGTGCTGTCAAACTTCCCATTCGTATAAAAGCATCACTTTATGCACTTGTTACATAAATTACTATTTTTTTTTTTCTGTCTGGAATTAAGAACTTCTATCTAGTAAGTATATGTCGTAGGCAAATGGTAGTTTTAGGTAAATAGCTTTTGTCTAGGGAAATGCTTATAATGTAATGTTGACAACAAATATTTATACCAAAAAAATGTACGCCACTGACTTTTGTGTGCCATTTTTATGCTTTTTTTCGTATTTTACTCAACTTACACACAATATAAGGAAAATTTTTCTTTAAAAAATATTTACTATAATGTATTTTAACAGTTACTTAACAACACCAACAAATACTAAATTAAATAATAATAACATTAAAACTAATAAATTTTATCAAATTATTTGTTTTTATATATTTTTCTCGAAAACTATACTTTGACCACTATATATTGATAATAAATACCTAGAAAGTAACTCCGGTTACTGTAGTTTTAAACCAATAAAATGCATTTTTTTATTGTGGTAACTAGGGTTACTGACTTTTTAAACCAATGAAATACATTTTTTATTTAGGTGTTTTTTCAATTTACAGTGAACAGAGCATAAGTAAAATAATTTAAAAAAGCAAATAAGGGTTTTATTTTTAATTGTGTAGTATAAAAAAAACAAAAAAAAAAAATATAAAAGCCAGTGGCGTACATTTTTTGTCAGAAATATTTATTTGGGTGCCGCTGGACTTAATAAATTTAGTTAAGTTAGAGCTACATAAGCCCCTTAAGTTAGTAAATAATGCTGACATTTTTTAAATAAATTGGGTTAAGAAATTATTAAAATATTATAAAATACCGATTTTTAAAAAAGTTTAAGCAAGGAAAAGTATCTCGAAAACATTTACGGGCCTATATGTTTACATATGAACTTTCATTCGTATGATTTCATTGGTTGGGCCTGTTTCAGACCGTACGAGACACAGTCGTGCTACGGTGCGGGTCTTGTGGGACCTCGGTGCGTGGTTATGTGTGGCCAGACTTTTATCTATACAATACTTAAAGTTTGGATAAAAAGAAACATACATAGATAAGTAGGAAAATCTGTTTTATTTAAACAAACAGATATACATTCATAGAACAATAGACTTAGCTTGACAAAAATGCTGTATATATTTTTTAGGGCATGAAAAGTGCTTTTGAATTTTTTCGAATTAATTTGCCCCAGTTTCCTCTATCACCGTGAATCCACGCTCGGTGCAGTTATGTGTGGCCCGACCTTAATAAGTTTTAATTGCTGCATAAAACACAATTTCTTCAGGTTCTTTGTTTCTTGGTTAATTAAATATAATTTATTAAATTCTAATTTTAACAATATTAATAAAATAAATCATACTCTTACACAATCAAAATTCTACTCGTTTGTATCAAGATTACTAAATATGTTAATTTTTAAGCCAACAGTGCCTTGAACTGTTTTCAATGTCGTTCAATAAGATTTAATCAGCAAAAAAATTTAATTAAACACTCAAACAGTTACAAATAGAAATTTCAAAAGCGAAGAAAAATCGCAAATTTTAAGGCACAAAACAATCCCGACCGAACTGAAAATGTGACCGAATTTTAAACGAGAGCACGCACACACAAAAATTGTTGCGGCATTTTACACGAATTATCCAAGTTGTTTGGTTTATTGGATATAAAAACAAGAAAGTTGTTGAAAGTTTTGGTTTTAGGGTGTTAGAGTTAATCTTAAGGTTTTGTATGGGGTTTAAATAATAAAAACACATTACAAATTAAATATAAAAATTAATTTAAGATCTGACAAATTAAAAAGTATTGTAATTAAGTTAAAACTAAACGGCCAAATATGGCCAAAGTTAACACCAAAATTATTTGTAAGAAGATCTAAAAAATATTGACATATAACACAGCCCCACAAAGAAAATAGTTGGTGGTCCGAAAGACTAGACTACGACATCTTTATGTTCTTGGGGTCGCTGAATCCGAATCTGAGGTCGGTTTGACCGCATCAGGTCATGGTCAAGGTAATTTCAAGGTCAAATCATCAAAATTCATCCAAAATAGACCGCAAAGGTGGTCTTTTATGTTTTTGAGGTCGCTAAATCCGAATCGGGGTTCAATTTAACTACGGATTCGAATTAAGCGACCCAAAAACCTCAAGATATCATAATTTTGGTCCATTTACGATAACTTTTTGATGATTTGACCTTGATCTTAACCTCATACCGTCAATTTAACCACGGATTTAAATTCAGTGACCCGAAAACATTGGTATACCATACTTACGGTCTATTTTCAATAAAATTTAATGATTTGACCTTGAAATTATCCTGACCATGAATGTAGCTTGTAGCCTATCCTAAAAGCGATTTATCCCAAGTAATTTAATTCTAGATATAGACAGCATTTCGGGGAGAGATTTTTCAAAAAGCATTAATTAAAATAATTTCTACATTCAATGATAATATCGATTTACGACAACATCATTAATTTAATAAGGGTTTGTAGACAAATACTTATCCGAAATAATGCCTTTGTGGTACCAAATTTTTTGAAATAAAGTGCTCTTTTGGGATATGCTAACAAACGACCTTTCTAATTACAAAAAAAAACGTTTGATCCACCGTTGAAGACTTTAGCCACTTCCGCTCGCCGCTTATATCATAGCTAAGCCTAAATCGTGTATAAACTACCCATATGCATTACTTAAGCCAGCCACTGTATTTTGATACTTAGGATTTAGCCCTCAAGGACTGACCAATCATAAATTCAGTTTAATCAAAGACAATTGTAGTTTCACTATAGACACCCAGAACAATGCTAAATTTTTGGTCCTCAGCTTGGACGCTCGCTTCGTGGAATTTATAAAACGGGTATCCATCGAGTACACACGTAAACAGTACGTATAATTTGCCGCTTCATAAATTCAGCCAAGCCAGCATCCAACCTTATGACCAAAAATTTAGCATTGTTCTGGGAATCTATAGTGACACTATAATTAATTGTCTTTGGTTTAATACAAAAAAATATGTATTATACTTAAGTAAAAAACAAAGACACGTTTTACAAATTCTGTTTAGGAGAGACCTTGAAAAATGTTTTTTGGTTTTAATAACCTTAAATTTAAATTCTTAAACAAACTTTTACGTCTCATAAAATAAAAGTTAAAAAGGAGAGCGGGTCTTGTTTCCCCATCTATAATAAAATTAAATTAGTATTAATGAAACATTATGAAAACGTATATAAAGCTGAAATCCGTTATAATAATTTCGGGATCGGAACGTGTTCAAACGTTTCGAAAAAGTAAATATTTAATTTTTTTAAACCGTGTGCTTCAAACCGTATTTAGTTTCACAAAACTAACGTTTTTATAATGATTTTAAATTGTAATTGCTCTCGCGCCAAAAAGATTAAAACTGGAATTTTGCATCTCATAGAAGCAATGTATCAACTTGCCGCCTATTAAAATAATGAATTTTACTTGACGGCCTTTATGAAAATATATGTTTTAATACCACGTTCGCTATATAAATTCTTCTAACTCATATTAATTTAAATGGTTTTCTTCTATAATAAATTTTAATAGGTTTTATTAAAAACAAACAAGCTTTTCGTGTTAATCTAAAAATATTGGCAAAATTTGCACAAAAACTAGTACTGAACATAAGGTGGATATATACTAACACTTCTTTCCATAGGTAAAAGACTCTTTAGTAAGTCTAAATTAAACAGGGTAAGACGATTTTTTTGTTTAATGTGTGCATTTTTGACAGAGGTCACAAATTTGACATGATGCTTTTGCCGTTTGATTCCTGTATTGAACACTGAACAGTGGTTTACCTATGAAAAAAGATTAGTTTAAGTTGATTATTTGGTTCAAATATAACTGATAGTGTTAAAACCGTTTAAAGGTTATAAAATATTTTTTTACTCTAACTTTAGGTTTTTTTATGTTTAAAGGATACACATTATTTTTGCTCACTCTATCAGCCCTGTGATTTACGACATCACCTTTCCGGACACCCTGTATAAAAACTCGTGTTAAAATCTGAAAGTCTCAATTTTTTATCTTTTGATTTCTCATAAGGTCTAAAATATGCAAACATTTTTATTTTTTTTAGACTTTTCTCGAATGAATTAAAAAAAAATCTGTAAATGCATGTTTTTATATTTGCTGTGTAACATAATTTGTATGTATATTTTTTAGCTTTCTCAAACCATAAAAACAGTCGATCTATGACTATTTTCCGATTAAATTAATATTAAACGTTTATGGTGGTAGTGGTGATTATTTGCGTTATTGGAGGATATTAAAATGGTGTCTAAAAAGAACTCATCATGTACAGGGTGTCCGGATTTCGTTGCAGTTGCAGGGTATATTGGCTATGAGTAGAGATAAAGACTTGCGGTTTTTGTGAACTGTTGCTACTTTTTGATGAAACAAAAGATAACACTAAAAGACATTTTATGGACTCTTAGTTTTTGACATAAAGGGGGATTTTTTTGGCATTTTTAGACCCCTTGTATTTCAGTGGTTTTAAAAACAAAAGTGAGAAACCGACATTGGTAGATATTTTTACGTAGAATCCAGTGATGTACCTAGTTAGATTTATATATTTTTTGAGATATAAACCCAATACATGTTTTTTCCTATTAAATATCCTTTATATTTCTTGTTTAATAAATTATAAAAGATGAGAGCTTTTTAAAAATATACAGTGTGGACATAAATAGTCCTCCCCCTCCTGATAACTTTTGTACCCTTAATTTTTTTCCTTATAAAAATTTGGGTATGACTCTAAAAGAAAATATATTAATGGTATAAGCAAACTTGAACCAAGTTGCCAATTACACCAGAGACCAACAGTTCTTTAAAGGTTAGACATTTTTTTTTCCTGAAAGATACATATCGTCAGTGTAATTCGCAAAGTGAGTAACTCCATTTTTAGAAATTTTGCAGGAGCATATTTTAAAACAGAGTTTTAAGGTAATGTGTGGTGGCCTATAATAAAAATATAATTTAATATCAGGGAAAAGTATTAAAAAATTAATTGTCAACGTTAAATTTAATAAATCTTGACATGTGATGCAATTAAAAGGGATAAAACAGTTTTCTTATGATGATTTGGTTTACATGGAGTTAAGCACTTTGCGAATTACACTGATATTACCTTTTCGATTTGATATCAGTTAAATAATGTCTGGAGTACTTTGCAGGGTTGCCAAGCCAATAGCAGTAAAGTATTTAATAAAAAAAAATATACAAGCCTAAATTAGTCTACATGTTTTCTTCTACCTTATAGGCTTAAGGTCTTAAGGTTTTAATAAAATATGTTATCTTAAAGGGAGTGTTGCAATAACTCTTTTTTAACTTAATAATAATTATTCTTGTCCCGTTTCCATCAAAATTTCTCCTGATATAGCGGGTTTTAATACAATTTAACGGGACCAAATTGTTCGGCATTTATTATTTGCTTTGTACTGTTATAAAGGGCTGATCCATCACATCGAGTTCCAAATTGATGCTTTGAGTAAAAGCGAAAACTTGCTCAAAGGCCGCACACCCTCGAAACAAAAAATAGTATTAGTAAGAAAATAATGTCCCTACAAGTTTGGGCTTCTATTTAATAAAATTAGGAATTTTGCCACATAAAAGGGCATTTCGACGTTGCGTTGTAGCAAGCAGCCCATAGTGAAAACGGGGTTTAATTTTAAAGAAGAAAGCTATTAACACCATACATAACGTAATTATGCAATATAGAGTACTACTATAGCGAATATAGGGATCGCGATAAATACGATTAACTTATTTTAATGCTGTTTTAATGGGGTGGTAGTTATGAATAATCAAATTAACTTTTAAATTAAACCCGTTCTTGGTAACGCTTTCTTCCCAACCTAATTTCAACCAAGATTCCATATCGTTCTGGAACGATTTGCTAATGTTTTAACGAATTGTAGCTTTACAAAATTTTAGTTTTTACACAACGATTGAAAAGTATGTGTGTAATTGAAGAGTTAAGAACCAGAAAGGACCATCCCGCAAATTTAAAAAAAAGCTTTTAACATATATTTTTAATGGTCTAAAATGTACCAGGGACAAAATGGACTAATAACAATTATTAAATGATAAAAGCTCAGTCAATCAGGTGAGACCTAAAATAATTAGGGTTTCTTTGAAGCCTCGTAACATTCTTATGTCGAAGTCTTCTAAAGTGCAGTAGACTTGTAACATGTAACGCGTTTAGAGATTACCAAAATAGAGAATGTCTTGGGTTCCTTTATTTTTAATTTATTAATCCAAAATATTATGTTAGGTAACCTTTAAAAATTAATATTGTTTTTCAAAAATCTGAACGAAATGACAAAATAACTTTTTAAAATGATTAGTTTTACAAAAACAAACTTATACACAAGAAAACTAATAAAATAATTTTAAACTCTAATCTTGTTAACGATATGCCATGCTAGAAATCATTACCTTTTAAAGGTGAAAAAATATCCAAAAACAAAACACTTTACAGCAAATTTTTCTCGTTAGAAAGCCACACATGGAGGTGAAATGTAAAAGCTATAATTGTGGGAAAGACAGATAGATACACTTACAGAAGTGGCAAAATTATAAGGGTATGTGTGGACTGCGTTTGCATTAATATGTCCTTTCCAGGGCTCAACTATTCAGAAAAAAATATATATTTACAGTGCACTGATTACTCCTAAATTTTCGGCAGGAAGGTTAAAATAAATCAGAATATTACATTTTTAGTTTTAGTACATAACAGGTAGTTAAAAAATCATTGATTAAGTCTATGAAATTTTTACGTTTCCCAAATTTTTAAAAATATCCATTTGTGTTTTTTCAGAGTTATTTTATAAGAAATAAATTATAAATAATAAAAATATTTTCTCTTTTATTTTAGTATCTCTGATTTTAGGATTTTTTAAGGATATACCTAAATATCGTTTGTCAGATTTCTCCATTTATAAGAAATAATTTTATGTGTATTGGTAGCAGAAATATATCTTAAGACAAGGACAAAACATTTTGATAAATTTAAATAATTGATTACTTGTTTTGTTTTACTACTGACGCTTTAATTTGTAGTCTCACAAAAATAACAGGCCGGCGATTCTTCAATATGGCCAATACACTAGTTTATAAGACCAACAAATAGGAAAAAAAATCTCCAATCGCATTCGACATCCATAACTTGCATAGAACCAGTTTTTAACTGACATTTCGTTGAGCACGTATGCGTAGGGTTGCCATAAATTCTTTAGGTAAACGGTATATAGGCCAGTAAAGCAACCACAAAGCGGATCTGATGCATTATCTTGCTTATATACCGGTATTATTTGTATAAGCTTGTATAGGTGTTTTACACGTTTATTTTTGTCTACCTTTTTATTTGGCTGACGTGTATGCAAGTCTTTAAAGATATTTTCTGGGGTTTTTACTTTTTTTAAATATATTTTTGTGTTTTACTATAGTTATAAAATTTAGAAGCATTTAAAAGTTTAAGCTTACAAAATTGCTTCGGCAGATTTTCTGCCCACTTTCGTCGGTCCGCTAAAAAAATTAATAAAAAAGTCTCTTTGAATTGGCATTATGTAAAGGAATTGCAAATAAGTTTTTACATATTTTGACGATTCTGATTTGGAATAAACGGTTGATAATTTCTAAAAAGTAATAAATGTAAAAGGGGTTCATACACAATAAAATAACTTGTTTCATCGGGAGTTCGGGACATAAGGCCTAATTACGGTGAAAGTCCCGATATATCGGGACGGATGGCAACCCTACGCATGCGACACTGTGAAGTGAGATCGAAGAATAGCCCCAATGCTGATACGTAATCTCTTGATTTGGCACATAACAAAACCTGTTATGGTTGTTTAATAAGGGTATTTAGGTGAGTATAAAGAACATTTTAGTTTATGTGTAACAAAAATCATGTTAATCAGTTTTATTTGTTTATGCCTAGTATTGCCATCCTTCCCGATATATTGGGACTGTCACCATTATTTGGCCCTATATCCCGATTTCATAGCGAAAAGTTTAAATTTGTATTTGCCCCTTTATCAGAATTAATCAAACTATGTAAATACTTATTTTCAATTTCTTAACATAATACCAATTCAAAGAGGATTTTTATTAATGGCAAGTAAGCGGACCAACGAAAGAAATCGACTGTTGGCAGAATCTGTCAAAGCAATTTTACGATATCAGTACCTATAACTTTAAAATTCTGTTGAATTTTATAAATATATTAAAACACAAAAAGATATAGTGCACCCTCTCTCACTTCAGAAATAAAGATGTCCCGGCATTGGCTATAGAATTTACAACAACCCTACTCATGCTCTTTGTGCAAAACATATTTTTTTGCTTGACCGTGTGGAAAATTAGCATGTACACACCCAATTTTAATGATTTGTTTATTTTTCTTTGCAACACATTAGGATCAAGGTCCCTTAGATTTTGTTATAATTTACAGCATTTATTAAAATAAACCATTAAATTATCAATGTAAATAAATTTTCCTGTATTAAAGTACTGCGTGATTTGTCTGCTGCTGTAGTATAAGGTCACATAGGTTATTTTTGCCAAATTTTTTCGATATTTGTTACTAGTTATACCGACACGTAAATAAACTTAAAAAAATCTTTTTAAAAACAAAAAACAACGTTCCACCGTATTTATTTTACTTTTACAAGCACATTATTAATAAAATAAATACACGAGCAATTTATTTTTCGCTACATCGTAGTAACCTATGGAATCAAAGCTGATGTAGGTATGTATGTAAATAACAAATATTGTTAAACCAGACAAACTTTATAAACTAATGCACGTAGTATTTTACATACCCACCCAACAGACTCGACTAAAAATAATATATAGAGCAAAAGTGACTTAGCACTTCATTTTATTACCATGGCAGCTTTTATTTCAGAAGATCACCTATCAATAAACAGGGTAGGGCCGTGTATAATTTACTCTGACCTTAAGACGCAGACCGTGCCTTTACACACGTGATTATTCTCATAAATAAAATAAAGGTTTTAAAGGCAACGGAATACGCCATGATTGATTTGTTACGACGTTTGTCGTTGTTAACATTAAAATTTTGAAAGAATTTAAGTTTTCGTGACTCAAATGTTATCCAAAATTAATTTAAACCATTGTAGCAAAACTTAGAAACGTCGCTTTTTTAAATGACAGTAATTATTTTATGCTGCCGCCACATATTGGGCGAACTTGTGGCCGTACTATTTGTCGAAACATTTGGCAAGCGGACCCGAGAAAAGTTGGGTAAATCAAGGCGATTGCAGACGAACTACCCGTCCACAGAATGGTTGTTTGCCAAAGTTTGTCGTAGTTGGCCCAATGTCTGGCGGCGGCATTAAAATTCCATTAATATAATAATCTATCTTGCATCAAAAGTTGCCTTATGCTTCACTATCAAAATGCCAAAATTTGGGGAAAAGATATTAACATGTTTATTAAAATGTTAAATGCTATTTTTAATCGTAAAATTGGTAAAATATTTAAAAATAGTCCCCAGTCCGACACTGTGGGTCACTTAAAAAGTATTGTCGTACAGACGCCCACGATTTCGAATTGAATTTCTAAATGCTTCACCTGATGTAACAAAATGCCAAAGCAATTTAAATTTGAGGGGATGAAATATTGTTTCTTATTATGACAGGTCAACAAAATCCCAAACCAAAAATTGAATATGTAATTAAAGATAAATATCCTGCGACCATGGTAAAAAAAGCATGATCAAAAAAAAGAATGATTTTCCAGTAAACAAGACGATATCACACCTTTGTTCCTGGATATAAACGGGTACTCTAATACTTGCTTGTCTCAAGGCACGAACGTATATATAGCTTTTTTATGGAGGAGGGGGGGTTGACACCTAATAAATTTGGGAATTGTGTCTCCAGAAAGAGGAAAAAAGGCCCCTTCTTTTCAAAATACTATTTGTTTTCCTTACTACAATTTCTTATCTTGTATCAAAAATTGTTGAAGAGCAAAAAAAGAAAAAATAGCCCTTACTTTTGAAAACAAATCCATTTTACTTATTTTTCTATAAACATGTTCTTTACACTAATCTCTAAAGCCGGCTACTCACTACGCAGTACTTGCCAAGTTGTGGCAAGTCTCAAGTAGTTATACAGCGACTCGTTTAAAGCCGGCTACTCACTACGCGGTACTTGTCAAGTATTCGGCAAGTAGCAATTAGTGTATACGTCGAATCGTTTAGACTTGGCGAGTTACTTGCACTTCCCGAAAGAAAACCTGTCATTTCGGATGCATCCGATAAACAACATAAAAACAGAAATGAAGTGTATGATGCTTAGAAACGTATACCAACTGAATTTTCACAAGACATTAAAGATATGGCTTGAAAAACAAAAAAGATCTCTTTATGGCCACATTTGTCCACTTTCAGAAACTAGTCGTTGTTTTTACTTGTACTTTCCAAAAATTCGCAATTCTATAAGGAGACGCGTAATGTATAAAGCTTACTCAGAACTCGACACATACTTATCAATTATATTCCGAGTCAAGCTACTCGACAAGTATCCTGTAGTGAGTAGCCGGCTTTACGCATTACTAGGAAAGTATATCGTTGTTGTTGTGTTTATGTGGATAGCCTTGTTTTTTGAGACCTTGTCTGGTATTTGCAATGAAGTGGACCAATGATGCAACGTTACAGTTCTTATCATTATATATAATAAAACTAAGTTGATAAAATGTGCGTGCCGATAAAACTTGAAAAGGAGTCCCGATACGATAAAGGGACTTATATAGTGTGATAGCCCTTTATCCCCCTCGAACAAGAAAGTTCCCGTTTTACCCTAAAGGGCGTATTTTTAAAGATATAAGGACTCTTCCAACCCTTCAACTTGGAAATTAAGTGTAGTGGCGCCAGCGGTTGTCGAGTATTTGAACTTCATTCAGAACAACGGTTATTTGGGTCTCATATTAATTCCCGAGCGAAGCCGGGAATCATAGCTAGTATTTATATAAAAGGGAACCTGTCATTTGAGATGCATCCCATAAACAACATAAAAACAGAAATGAAGTGTACTGCGATAAGAAACGTATGCAAACTGAATTTTCACAGGACATAAATAACTTAAAAAAGAAAAATAGATTCCCTTATGACCACATTTGTTAATCTTTAAAAACAACTCGTTGTTTTTTACTTGTACTTCCCAAAACTCGCAATTATATAGGTGGACGTGTAATGTATACAGCTTACTTCGAACTCGACACCTACTTTTTCATTATATTAGAAGTCAATTTACTCAACAAGTGTTTCGTAGTGAGTAGCCGACTTAAAGATGTACTACAAGTCTTTTTGCGACCTACGTAGTAGCAAGAGTAAAAAGTTTAAAAATAAAAATATGTAAAACTGCATTATTACATGTAAATTTTTGGTAAAGTGTACGAATAATAAAAAGGCAACTAAGCTTTATAGCAGGGCAAGGCAAATAAAGCATAGTTCTTTTATTCATAATGAGAAATGTACCCGAGTACACGTGTACAAAATAAAGGAAATAAAGGCAAGCAAGAAAAAACTCTTTTCAGTTTTAAATTGATAATGTAATTTTTATAGAAAAGTTTTTTTGTTCTTGTAATTGATTTTTATGACAACAGATTTAACATGTGCAAAAACCTTTTGTTAATACTTCGTGTTTAACAAGTGGCATTATAAATGGATGTTCTTCCGAAGACGCTTTGTTACACAGGATATCTCTAAAAAGCGCAAAAAAATTGCTACCACAAATTTCTAAGGTTAAAATATGACGATCTAACCCAACTTACCTTACTGCAAAAGGTTGGAGATACAGGGTGTCAACAGTATTTACGATAATAGTAAGAAACCGATTTATTCTTAAAAATGTTTAACATTCTTTATATTAATATCTATGCATTTCCAGACCAGGATCTAGGTGTATAGCTGGTTTTACACTTATCAAACTTTTAAATATAAAGACATAAATAAAACCTTAAATTTTAACAGCAACCCTGTATACTTTGTAAATTAACTAAACTTTTTAAAGTATCCTGCGTGTGTTGCTTTCTGGATATGCAGAGTTGACGAGGCCGTACGCGAAAATTGATTTTGAGGGGGGCGACAACCAAAAAAAAAAGGTCTCAAGGTAAGTAAACAAGGCGGCTTAGGCGCCACCTCCACCAAACAAACCATCTTTAAGAGGTCTTTCTTGGGGCTTCTGGGGAGGGGGCAATTTCCCCCTCCGTACGGCTTTGAAAGCAGACACGATTTTTTGTTTCAAAATCTGTATATCTCTCAACGGACTGTCCAACAGTCCCGCTTTGTTGTTGCTTTACTTGCCTATAAACTTTTTAAAATTAGCTGAACCTGTCTATATCTAATGTTGTTTATCCCTAGAGTTTCTAGAATGTGAAACCTGCTGCCCGTGGAGGTCTTTCCTTCCCCCAAAATCTTCAAGTATTTAAGTCCCGTGTCAACAAACTCCCTCTTACCTCGCTTAAGACACCCACGGTACGTTAGTATTTAGGCTTTAAGCCTTCGTGGTTTGTCCAGGGATAAAAAAATATATCTATATCATTAAAACCAGTAAAATAAATGATTAAGTACCTGTCTACCAAAACGAAGATCTTGCGTGCATAGGAAAAACAAACGTCCTTATAACTTTTGCCATATTTTTTAATAATAAGTAAATTCCGTTTCACACTAGCCGGACTCAGATAGCCGGTGCAGGACGGACGCCGACGTTAACAAAGTGTATGGAGTCTTAAGTTAGGATGATGTAAATTTATTACGCTTCTAATGATAATTAAAAATTATTCTTCGGATTTGGGTGGTCATATTTCCGAAGCTAATTGAGATAATCATATTAAAAGTGGTAGTATAATATATAGCGTGTTCCATTTAAAAAAATCCTTCTATTTGTCGTACCCTGTATATTATAAGATAATAAAAATCTGATTACTGTTTAGAAAACTTCAGAATTAACTAAACAAGCTGATATGTTAGTTTATTTTGTACAATAAAATGTTAACTTGACACCCGGTACATATGAAATAGGTTTTAGTTCCCCAAAAACCACCTGTAATAATGCATGATATTGTTTTCAATGTTTTTTCAATAAAAAAACACCTAATTTTAGGTTAGATTGGTCAGTTTTAAAATTTTGGCCAAAAAATTTCATTTCTATCCCATAATGCGAAGAGCCTTAATGTCCTGATCTATGCAGAGTAGGTTTGCTTGTAACAAAATCTCTTTATTATCTGCATAAAATTTGGTAAGTAGGGTCTTTTAAATGCTTGGTATTTGGGAGACAAATGGGTACGTTCAGCCGACGTCAGCGGCTGAGTTGCTTGGTAAGCGGTCACGTTCACCCGACCGGATGACAAGCTGCTTGAACTCAGCAGATGTCCATATTACAAAGCGGTCTTTATTTATGCTAACCAAACTCAGCATTTATTTGGGCTTGCGCAAATGTCAACCTTTGGGAAGTTCTGTTAGTCATCTGTCAAATTTTGGTTATATTTTAAAATGAAATGTCGAACTAATAAGCGAAGCGTTCAGAGATTTGCCAACTGCTGGGTCGTTTTTCCGCTGAATCGCTTTGTGCTTACAAAAAGCTGCTGATGTCGGATGAACGTACCCAATTAGATGATAAATCAAAAATATAATAGCTACCCTAAATATTATTTTGATATTAAATACTTTGACACGTATTTATTACAAAGCTTACACTAAACTTACGTTATTTTATTTTTAATTTTTTTAGTAGATATAATATGATTTTGATAAAGCTAATAAGTTTTATTCTTCTAATATATATTTTTTAATTAGCCCCTGTTTAAATGGAATCACTAACGCTAAGATAAATAAAATAAATAGGAAACTCAAATTCGTGGTCCCATTCCAATAACTTGAAAAACTCAAAGTTTCAATATCCTTTCAGTTTCCTATTTATTTTATGAGGTCTCTTTAAGAAAAATGGACGACATTTTCCAAGAACGCTAAGTGTTGTGAGAGACGTTATTTCCCAAAAAATGTAACAATCCTCCAAGTAAGATTTATTAAGGAATGCACACAAAGTATACACATTAGAAGATGAGAAAAACTCTTTCGCTTTAATAGAAGAATTCAAAGTAATACCCACGAGGCAAAATTATTTTTTTTAACTTGGCTGCTATAACTACGCTCCAGTAAAACAACTGCATTACGCATAGCTTGCAATTACTAAATATTATAAAAATTGCATTATTAAAAAAATCCTTATGTTGCAAACTACTTAAATTATTTTGTGGGTAGGGTAGACCCCACACCTCTACGGATAAATAGCAGTGTCATCGAAACTTAGAAAGAGGTGAGTTAAAACAGCTGCAAAATCAATTTGTTTGTAATTGAGGTATTAAAAACCAGAGCGGACGATCTTACATCTTCAAAAAATTGATTTAACACGTATTTTCAATAGCATTAAACTTAGTACACACTAACCCTGATTAATAAGAGTTCCGCTATTAAAAATTACTTGTTAAATCACCTTTTTAGATACTATGTGTCATTGTCCGATCTGGTTTTTAATGCCTAAGTTTTTCTATTTAAAAATAGTATATTTTATTTCTTTATTAAATAAGTTTAAACAACAATATATGAAAACCATAATTTTTCGCAAAATCTACAAGTATTATTTATATTCAAGCAAACATGGTGTGTATACTGTGTTTAGGACACACAATATGAAATTGCATGGCACTGATAGATATTAAGTTAGGTCTTTGCTTTAATAATAAAGAAGTATAATTTAAAACTGACGGTTGGTATACCTATTTGCCCTTTTAAAAAAATTTGCAACACAATTTAAAAGCATTTTTAAACGTTTTAAAGCTTAGGAAACTGCCTTACCAAATAATATAAATACATGCGAAATAAGTTATATAATATTAACAAAACACTC
Source organism: Listronotus bonariensis (assembly GCA_014170235.1). Taxonomy (NCBI): domain Eukaryota; kingdom Metazoa; phylum Arthropoda; class Insecta; order Coleoptera; family Curculionidae; genus Listronotus; species Listronotus bonariensis. Next base: position 214,582 of record JACEGR010000127.1, read on the forward strand.
ACGAATGCAATTTTCGTCTGGAACTAATTTAATATTCGTCTGCAAACATTTTCATGGTTTACTCCTTACCAAAACCCAGCCATAAATTGAATATACAAATAGTAAAAACCTAAAACTGCTACACAACTAAACTTTGGCAGTTAAGGAGCATTATACATTACCTATTAAAATATTATGTCCGTTTTGTATTTTATACGTGTTTGGGAATAATGCTGCTTCGTTATTACTTTTAATATACTATAAAATACGTTCATCACTATACAGGGTGTATCTAAAGGTCTGTACAAAATGCTACCACAAATTTTTGGACCAAAGTAAAATGATCTAATGCAAGTAATGTATCATTTTTCGATTCAATTTCTTTGAAACCTTACACACACGTATCAAGGACCGATGACAATGCAATAATTTAAAAACAGTATCCCGTTATCCTGATTAGGACCGCCAGGATAAATAAATTCCTTTACAGATCCCTCTGTGTCCTAATACTACTCTTGACAAAATGGCGAAGGAATTTTTTAGTGAATAAACTGGAGCATTTTTACATACATACATACATGCATATCGAACTAAAAAATGAAAAATAAATAATAGTTTAAAAACTAAAAAAACACGCTTTTATATGCAACCGAACTAAAAATTAGAAAATAATTTTTCATTACAAAGAGTTTGTCACTTCAGAATAAAAGCGTGGGGTGCTTAATATATTAAATGTTATAATTATTCTATTTGCAAATATCTATGAGGGAAAAGTTATGAAAAATAGTAAAATGCACCCCACGCTTTTTACTCTGAAGTGACAAACTCTTTGTAATGAAAAATTATTTTCTAATTTTTAGTTCGGTTGCATATAAAAGCGTGTTTTTTAGTTTTTTAAAACTATTATTTATTTTACATTTTAAATACAACAAACAATAAAAATTAAACAATAGATATCGTTATAATGAAATGAAAAGTACGTTGCGAGCGCATTTTTGGAATTAGTTATTGGCTCATTCTATACAACTATCAGGACTGTGTCGACCTGGGTAACAACATAATATAATTTGGCGTCCTTTCATACTGCATATTTTAATATATAAAAACATCGCATGAGAAGCAACAATATCGATAACAAAGAACGTGTCTGGGACATCGCCAAGTGAATAGTGAAAAGATGTTTGCGGTCCCAGAAGGATGTTCACGACTTTAACATTTACTAAATCAGGTACAAACAAGCCTCCAAGGATTGGCTTAAGCATTTTATGTATTTTTTTATTACAATAGTTTAACATAAAATGAATATAAACTATTTCATATGTTTAGGAGTGTTATTAAAATCGGGGGTTTTAATCACTGATGTCGATATACTGCCAATGTTATTACCTGCGCGAAACAAAAGTTACTTTTCATGGGCGAAAAAATGTGTTTGTGTGCTTGCTACACCTATTCCAGAGGTTTCACGCGCAGGCGCCAAACAGACTATCCGCATTATCGGAAAGAATTTACGAGCCTTGCCAAAGTTTCTCGTTTGAAGTACGGTAACTAATGAGCGTCACGGTCAGAACGCGGTCGGGGGCACAGTGTGCCCGTGTTGTATTCCTCCCAGTGCGCATGTTCGTCTACCCTCGAATTGTTTACTGCGGTCGTAAAAATCCGAAAAATGCTTCTTGCCACTGCGGATTTTAATGTGGGTTATCTATGGTTTTAATACGCCGCACCCCTGAGGAATTAATTCAAACATATTATACCATGCATATATATGTATGTACAGTATGTATGTATATATGTATTATGTATGGTATATTATAATAGATAAAACTTTAATAAATTTGATTTAAAAAGTATGCACGTATTTGTAATAGCAGATAACCGAATATGGGTTAAAAACACACACAAACAATGTAAAAATATTGTTTATTACGGAAAAATATTTAGATGCGGACACTGCGCGCGGTCGTATTTTTTCGAAATGGCGACAAAACAAATCAAAACAAAATTATTGTTTCAATGCCAGCCATAAAAACCTTTGAAAAATTTGATTAAAATTCAATCCATGTACAACACCGAATTTTTATTTGGTAATTGTGGGATTTCCTTTTGTTTTTTAAAATGTTACATTTTTTCTGTGGTTGCATTTAATTGTTGCTGACACATGCCATTGGTATTTACTTAAAATAAATACACTTAAAACTGGTTGCGCTTGTTATATACAATATACTTAAAGGTCAGTGCCGTAGCTGTAGTGGGACGATCGCGCTTGCCCTGGTGGCCTAATACTAAAACAATATTTATTTGTTTAATTGTTCCATTTTTTATATACTTGCCAAGCATACATAATTTTTTATAAAAACAAAAACATCGTGGTATTAGAAAATAGTATATTACATTACAAGTGTGGAAAATGACTAATTTCACACGAGTGGGAATATTGTAGCACGAGGCGTTAGCCGAGTGCGACAAACCCACGAGTGTAAGAAAGTCATTTTCACACGAGGTACTGTACACTATTTTTCCTACGACCACAAATTATTCACCAAAAAAAAAATAAATTAAAGTTTGTCTGTTCAGAAAAAATAAAAAACAATTGAGAACTTTGCAACACTAGGGTGATATTTACTTTGCAACACTAGTGTGATATATACTTTTCCCTCACTGCTATATTATACTGTTTTGACAATATTTTTACATCGAAAATCACCTACCTAGAAGCATTATATAACTTTTATCATTTTGGAATTTAAAAAGGCCCTCACTTAATAAAAATTGTATGGTTTTGTTAGGTAATAACGCTAATAGTTTAATACGGTTTTCTGCTATTATAAGGGTTTTTTAAAAATTATCGATTCTTACATATTTTAGACACTCTTCTAAATAAAACGTAAGTGGTGCATATCCAAAATATTCCGTTTTTTAAAAAAATATCAGTAAATAAACTTACGGGACCGGGAGTGAAAAGGGGTGCTGGGTGGGGTAAAATTGGTAAAACGAGTTAATGAAACTGAACATCACATGTAAAATTAAGTAAAAATAACAGTTTTTCCTCATATTTTTAAGAAAAAATATAAAAATATGAAAATTGTAAATGCATAACCTAAAGTCCTAAAAGTAAGAAAAAACGACTACCAAACGTCAGTTACCATGCAAAATATGGAAAGCATTATGGAAAGAATTTGGCAACGTCGGAAGGGTCTGATTCTATTTATGAATGGATAAAAGAAAGTGGATTCATAAAGTGTGTATTAGCCTTAGGTTTAATTAGGGATTAAAAAAAAAGATTTAACTAGTTGTTTGAGTACACGAAGAAAGAGAGAGAAGGAATTTGATCTATAGGCTTTTTTTTCTCTGGCGCTTTAGGTCGAACGGTCAAGCGGCAAGGCTGCCTCTATAAAGTGCGTGCTCAAAGGTAGAAGGGAGATTTTTAATTTGATCTACTTACCTGACAACACTGTGCCAGTCAGTGAAAGTTGTTTTTGTGGTTATGTCTATTTTTGTTTATGTTTTTATTTTTTCAAATTTTAATAACTATAAAATAAGATTATATCTGCTAATTTGGGTTCTACGTGTTTACGCTAAGTGTACGTTTTTAAGTTTTTACTGTTACTACAATAAACATGTCATCGTGCAAAACCAATAGCAGTTTTTAGAATGACATCATAATATGTATCACACCAGTGTTGTCTTGTTTCCACAATTAGAAAAAAAGCATTACTCTGAAATCAGTCGAGACGCCTTTGTATCATATTTCAAATGGATGCAAAACTGGATATTTAATTTGTAAATTTTTGTGACCACCGGACAATTTTTTTTTTTAAATTTTGAGAATATATTTAACACAACAATATTAAATATCAAAGAACAACAGTTTGTGTATTGATAGAATTACCACAGTAATATTACTAAAAAAATAAATTATTTTTACTACCTTTGTTGTAATTGTTTTTTTGTGATTTTTTTGGTTACGGCAAAGAGGATTTTTTATGGAATGGAAAGTTTACCTCAAAAATAATTATTTTTTTATAAAATTTACCATGGGCATGACCAGAAAGTGTTAATGCGGAAAAAACACACGAATTTAATGATATCTCAACATTAAACAAAAAGTGATTTTGTAAAAACTGAGATCTTGCTGGCGTTTTAGAATAATTTTATTAATTAATTAAATTTTTTAATATAAAAACAAATTTAATTTCTTTAAATTAGCTTAACACTGAATAAGGCTATAATATGCTTGGGATAATTGAAATTATTAACACCCCTATATCTCAATTGCTTTTTTAATTTTTTTACGGTTTAAACCTTTTAATACAAACATGACCGACCAAATGGATACGTTATTAATATCTGTACCTTCTTGAAGAATTTTACAGCATAGTAATTTTTTATTTCAGTTGTAGTTATTATCATAAGATTTTTTTTTTTAGTTTTATTAAAATCAAAATTACGTAATTTGACAGTTTCGGCTAATTAATCATGTTCATGTTAAAAGGAACTTTGACTTTGACTTTCACCTTGACAAGGACATCAAATGTCACCAATCTCGAACAAAGCGCTTTGACTTTGACCTTCACCTTGACAAAGTGAATTTAAACTTGGCTTTAAAGTGACTTTGACCTGGACTTTTACTTTGACCTCGAAATGACTTTTGAAATGATTCACCTTAAAATGACCTTGAAATGATTCACCTTAACAAGGGACATTGATGGGCGTCTACCCTTAACAAAAGGAGTTGCCCCTTGATTTTTACTATAAAGATGGGTAACCTACTCAACACAAATTCAGTTTAATCCAAACTACACTCGAGTCCTACAACGTGTTAATAAATTGCATATTTAAATGTAATTTTAATAGGCTCTATAGCTACGTACACCTAAGGTAGCAAGTTTTCGGTGCAGATAGATAAAAATGTTGTTCCTTCTCTTCAAATTTTAATGGAGGTTGCAAGATTTTTTTGTAATAATGCCAAAATTGGATTTTGTGGAAATGCCCGCAAAATTGTTTAAAAAGCCATATAGTCCGATGACGTAGTTGGAGTGTGCCTACGTCACAAAAGATACAAGCCACGACATCTCTTTTTATTGCTTGTTTTTTTGTTGACATATTTGATACTGGCGTGACGCTTTTCACAGCTCTGGCAGCGTTGCGAGAAGTTGATTGAACTTTCTGCAGGTGGCTAAGGAACCATCGCTTTGTCAGCTTTAAAAATTATTTACAGAAAAAATAGACAATTTGTTAACATTTTATTTCCCAGGTTAGTGACGTGTATTTTACTAATAATTAAAATAGTTTTATACATGAACTGTGTAAAATATTGGCTAAAGCCTGTAAACGCATGCATCTTGTAACAACTTTTTCGATACTGGCAAAATAGCAAGCATAGCAAAATTACATTTTTACGAAGCTTCATGCAGATGACTCATTACAGTTTAATATCCTCTGGTAGGAGGTTTCGGACCATCCAAACTTAAAAAATCGTTATGAACAACTAGTAAGATTCCATACGGCGGCATAACAGCTCAGACAGATGAGTGACAATGAGGGCCCTTTCTCACGTTTTAAAGAGCACAAAATAAATATTTCTCTCCTCAGAAAGTGTTGTTTGCAAAGAGGTGAGGACTTTGTGTTTATTTTTAAATTTTAGGAGTGATGCGAGAATTAGAGTTAATAAATGGTAACCACCCTCGAAAAAAGGATTTTTGCTTTTCCACATTTTAATCATGTTTTTTTCTACTATTCGATTACAGATTTCCGGGTATTCATGAATACCGAGTATTCAAATAGTCTTTTTCCATGTATTCAAATACTTTTTTCCGGTATTCGTATTTGTATTCGAATACCGATTTTCAGTACTCCACCCAACTCTGCGAGTATCGACCCCTTTTGTGTTTTTAATAAATCTTCATATTTTGACCACTAGTATTCTATGTATATTTAAGAAGTAGCAAAAATATTGTTTTAATTCTTTATCATTAATTTACAATTTTAAAAAGGAAACGAAAGCCATAATTATACTCGTAACAAGAATGCTTGAAATATGGGCCACCTTATTAAAATGCAATAACTGGACAGTAAAACATTTTTAAATTAAAAAGTAACAAAAGATTTGTTTTCTAAAAGAACATTATTAACAATAATTGCAAATATATATTTGCCGCGCCCAGTATCTGCACAGCCTTCAAATTTGATATCATCAGAAAACAACTCATATATGTTTCGGATGTTCGGAGCATTTTCTACAAAATAAATAAAAACTTAACATGGTCCGACTATGCCGATATCTTAAAAAAAAAAGGTTTATTATCCTATGACCTTACCAACTTTGACTTTAAAGTGATTGAGTTACGGCACAAACTGGTAATTAGCTACCACTAAAAAATGTATGGCGCAATTTATTTAACAAGTGTGTTGCTTCTTTACGCCCTCTGATTTTCAGACGGCAAACAAAAAAAAGTTAGTTAAAGGAGTCATGAGTAAGTGTAGGTTTCATTAAGCGATGGCGTGCAAGTAGTAGGCCATATTTTTTTTTGGGCCCATAATCCCTACATGGCCATATTCGGACCTTCTCTACAGGGTATTTCACGAAGAAATAAATAGGGCAATTTTTTGGCTTTATTCTTATGTCAATTTTTTTTTGTGTATTTAAAAAAATACTTAAAATACGTTTTATTACCCTTACAACTGCTGTCATCCTATTTGGATTGCCTTTCTTCGATAACATTGAACTTACCTAAAAAAAAATAAAAAAATAAGTTACTTCCTACAGAATAAGGCTAAAGATAAAAAGACATTTTATTAAAAAATTTAGTATTATTTTTATTTTTATTTTTTATTTTTGAACAATCGACGAAGGCTGAAAGCCTAAATACTAACGTAACGTGGGTGTCTTAAGCAGGGTAAGAGGAAGTTTGTTAACACGGGACTTAAAAACTTGAAGATTTGGGGGAAGAAAGACCTCCGCTGGCGGTAGGTTCCACAGTCTAGAAACTCTAGGGATAGAATGTAATCTATTTCTCCTTTCCAGCCCAAAAGTTCTTCATTTTAAAATACAATTTTTTCAAACAAAAGTTGTTTCATACTCTTACTGAATTTATATGTATAGGAGATATACATGGACACAGATAAAAACCTATGTTCTACTAGTAAAAAGGCCACCAAGTTTTGCAGACTTTAGTATAAGTGTACATTTCCAAGCAATATGTCAATTTGAAATTTCAGAATTGGTTGTAAATGTAAAATAAGCATCTTCTTTGTGAGTTCGCTCTTAACAAAAAGACCTTATTGAACACAAATCGGAAAGACCCGTCAATTTTATTTGTAAGGGGGACACTTAAAATGAATATTTTAGCCTTCTTGTTTCAACCCCCTAGGAGGGGTAGATGTCACCCTTAGAATATTAAATGGGAATGGGGGTCAAGTGATACATCATTTTAAAGCTCCTGACGAGTACTTTATAACCCTAGAATATGAAGTCAATATCTTCACCTATTACAAAATGGCGGTACTTTAAAAATTACCTAAATACCTGATTTGGATGGCCATATTTCCGAAACTAATAAAGTTAGATGTACCTAATGTGGTGTTTTCTTAAAGCTCTTTTAAAGGTCTTTTTAATGGTGATACTGGTAGTAATATACAGGGTAGAAGAAAAAGTACATATTTTTTTATTTAAGAACCCTGTATATTATTTTACCATTAAAAAGACCTTCTAAAGAGCTTTAAGAAAACACCACATTAGGTACATCTAACTATTGTTTCGGAAATATGTATCAAACAATTACAAGAAATACCACTACCCACGATATAATTATTGACTTCATATTCTGGGGTATAAGTACTCGTCGGGAGCTTTAAACTGATGTCTCATGACCCCACTCTCATCTAAGGGTGACATCCTACCCACAGGGATTTAGAAGGCAGTATTGTATTAATATTTGTATTGGCAAATCTGCAAATGGAAGTATCTTTATTCTTGTAAGTTTGTTCCCGCATTGTAGATATAAACTTTTTCTTTTTTTTTTATTGTTTTTTCTTGACTCTTCAATTTTTTTAAGTTGATGTTTTCTATTTAATTTCTTGCCCCCCTCAAAATCCACATCTGCGTACAGGCATGTAACTTTATTTTAAATTTAAATTAATTAAAAAAATTAAATTTTAAGTCGATATTTTTTACGCATTCAATTTTTTTTTCGAATAAGGATATTTCTACGACACCAAAAACTAAAATATTCTTTTTTTTAAGAATGTTCACGCGAAACAGGACGTACATGGCAAGAAAGGTGTTACATGGACGACAATAATTTGTAGTTTTATTTTATTTTTGATTTTAACTTATTTTTTCTAAAATTCCATACATGCCGGGAGTTTACTGGTTAAAGGTCAGACCACACATACACCGAGCCCGATTTCACGGTGATAGAGGAAGGTAGGGCAAATTAATTCGGAAAAATTCAAAAGCAGTTTTTTTGCCCTCCAAAATATACAAAGCATTTTTTGTCAAGCTAAGTCTATTGTTTTATGTATGTATATCTTTTAGTTTAAATAAAACAGATTTTCGTACCTATTTTGTAGCCCTTTTTCAAAACGTTAAGTGCAGTACAGGTAAAAGTCTGACCACAAATAACCACACCGATGTCCCACAAGACCGGCATCGTAGCACGACCGTGTCTCGTACGGTCTGAAACATGCCCAGCTAATGAAATCATACGTGGATCGGAGAGCGCCGATGTTCCCCGAAGTAAGCTTGGAGTTTACGGGCGCTACCTTTATACCAGTTCATTACGTATAAAAGTAAAAGTTAGTTGTTAAACGTTATACACGAAAAAGTGATTTAATAAGTATTAAAGTGTAAACTTAATTTAATTGTTACACCTTATGAATAATATGTGAGTAAAACTTACGAATACATTTTATGTTTTATTTTTAAATTAATATTTCAAGAAATCAAATAAACTAATGGTTGTTTACTTGCTAAAATGCGGTGAGGGGTATGTGGTTGGGCACAGAGCGGTGATATTAAGCCTACGGCATTTGATTACAACGGTACATTTCAAAACCGAGTCACGGCCGTGCTACAGTGCAGGACTCGGTGTGGTTATATGTGGTCAACCCTTAAAACTGTCTTACCTTATTTGTAAAGATTTAACTTATGATCAGGTGTAATTTAAATCGTGGTATAATTGACTCATATTACTGCAGTTTGATTAAATACAAAATTTTTGCACCGCATCTACATTTCACGGTGAAGCGCACGGCCACGGGCCCGTTGCGGTTATGTGAGGCCCGACCTTAATAGGTATATCGGCCCGCTGGCACATAAATATCCAGTGGTCCTTGAGAGGACGTATTTTCTTACGTGCACCCTGGAGACTGCTATGGCGTTTAACGTGGTTAAAAGTAAATTTATAAATATTGCGTAAAAATTACAAAACACAAATACGTGTTCCTAAATAACTAAGTTTTGTTTAGTTTCTATACAAATTTAATAAATCATAATATTAACTTAAATTATGTTAAAAACATGTTACTAACTGTCTTTATACCACCAGCAAACTTCAACCGGTATTTAAATTTAAATATACCGTAGATGGATTTTTGTAATTAACTGTCTTTAAAAAATAGTGGACTACTATTTGATTGTATGAAAATGTAATAAAGATAAAATTTTGTAAATTTGTACAGGAAATATTTCCTTTCAAATAGATTGTAATAATTTTCTGATTTTTTTAATATGAAGTTTACGCGACCCAAGTCGATCAATTTTACCTTAATTATCTAAAAATATTAAACTACACCATTGTCAAAATGTCTTTGCCTCTATTGTATTTCTTATTTGCAGAATGTGTCACCTCAAACCTATTGTCAGACGTAAGGCCTAGGGCGGGTTTTACGTCTCATATGGGGAATAATTTATTGAACTATTCACAATTTACTAAAGTTCCTAAAAACGTCTTTTTTATTTAAGGTCTGGTGGGTGATAGAGTAAAGTGGGGCATATTAATTTGGAAAAATTGAAAGCACTTTTATGCCCTCAAAAATATAAAAGCATTTTTGTCAAGCTTAATCTTTTTTATGTATGTATCTTTTTGTTTAAATAAAACAGATTTTCCTACTTATCTTTGTACCTTTTTATCCAAACTTTAGGTGTAGCATGGGTAAAAGGCTGGTCATACATAATCCATGTCTCACAATACCTGCACCGTAGCACGACCATGTCTAGTAACGGTCTGAAATAGGCCCAGCCAATAAAATCATATATGGATCGGATTAGTTCATTACGTATAAAAATTTAAAGTTAGTGGTTAAAGGTTAGTTGTTTTAAACAAATAATACAAGAAAATTGATTTAATAAGTATTAAAAATGTAAAATTAATTTATTGTTAAATCTTCTGAATAATATGTAGGTAAAACTTTTGAATACATTGTTATGTTTTTCTTAAATTATATATATACTGACTACTTAAAAATGCGTCGCAGCGTAATGTATAACCGTTGGTCGGGGATGTTTGTTTATTTGTTAAAATGTGGTTGGGCACGGAGCAATGATATTAAGCCTACGGCATTTGATTACAACGGTGCATTTCAAAAACGAGACACGTCCGTGCTACAGTGCAGGCTTCGGTATGGTGATGTGTGGCTAAACTATAAAACTGTGTTACCTTATTTGTAAAGGTTTACTTTACGATCAGGTGTAATTTAAAGCGTGGTATAATTATAATTGACTCATATTACTGCAGTTTGATTAAATAAAAAACTGTTTGCACCACATCCTCCTACATTTCACCAGGGAAACGCACGGCAACGGGCTCGTTGGGGTTATGTGTGGCTCGACCTTTAATCGTCATCGATGACAATCTACGTTCTACTGCACAAGGCATAACACTTTCTATTGCTATAAAAATGTTTTACAAACACAACGTTTAGAGAAAAATGAGATTATAATGCCAGTGCTTCCGTGTTTAAAATACAATTTATTACTTTATTGATTCGGTGTCTAGGTGTGTATGTACATTTTGTATGTTTCTGTGTAATTTTATCATGTAAAATATTTTGGAAACATAAAATAAAATTGTTTATTGATTTTACGTTTATAATAATATAATGCCGGTAAACATGGGCATCAAAAAGGCATAGGTATTAGTTTTTTTTTATTTATCAATGATCAACCTAAACACATGGATTATATTTTTGGCCCCCAAGACGTGTGCAGTCATTATAATTATTCAGTAATAATAAAATCGGATAACAAGATTTAACCAGAGTTGGGTCAAATCCTGAAATCCTGTATTCGAATACGAATCTTGTATACGGAATTCTAAAAATTATTCGCATACTGAGGATTCGAATAACAAAGAAAAAGTATTAGAATGCCACTGTATTTAAATACAGCTTTACCTCCCTTAACAAAAGAATACCAAAACTACTTAATAGTCTCTGACCTAAACTTATGGAAAAAAACTACTGTACCTTAATATCACAAATCCAACTCAGTATTCATACATTTTTGGGAACCAAAAAAAGGTCCTCACCCAAACAAAACATTACATTTAGTTGTTTGTACATACAGGACGAAATATGAATAGAAAGTAAGTATTTAAACAATCCAAAACCTGTATTTTAAGTACTAAATTACTGTATGCGAATATTCAATACCTTTATTCGAATACTAAATACTTGTATTTGAATTTTGAATACCTGTTTTCGAATACTCAAAACCTGTATTCAAATACTATGGTTTAAAAACGGTATTTTCAATCCAGAATCCCGAATACGACCACTTGTGAAAATAGCAAATAGCACACTGATTTCATGCATAGAAAATGCGTTATATCACACTAGTGTTGCAAAGTACTTTACAGCACTAGTGTTGCAAAGTACTTTACAACACTGGTGTGATACATATTATGATGTCATTCTAAAAACTGCTATTGGTTTTGCAAGTGACATATTTATTGTAGTGACAGTAAAAAAACTTTTTATTTACCTTAAACGGTAGAACCCAAATTAGCGAAAATCATCTTATTTTATATTTATTAAAATTTACGAAAAAAATAAAAACATAAACAAAAATAGACATAACCACAAAAAACAACTTTCACTGACTGGCACAGTGTTGTCAGGTAAGTAGATCAAATTTAAAATCTCCCTTCTACCTTTGAGCACGTACTTTATAGAGGCAGCCTTGCCGCTTGACCGTTCGACCTAAAGCGCCAGAGAAAAAAAGCCTATAGATCAAATTCCTTCCTCTCTTTCTTCGTGTACTCAAACAACTAGTTAAATCTTTTTTTAATCCCTAATTAAACCTAAGGCTAATACACACTTTATGAATCCACTTTCTTTTATCCATTCATAAATAGAATCAGACCCTTCCGACGTTGCCAAATGCTTTCCATATTTTGCATGGTAACTGACGTTTGGTAGTCGTTTTCCTTACTTTAAGGACTTTAGGTTATGCATTTACAATTTTCATATTTTTATATTTTTCTTAAAAATATGAGGAAAAACTGTTATTTTACTTAATTTTACATGTGATGTTCAGTTTCATTAACTCGTTTTACCAATTTTACCCCACCCAGCACCCCTTTTCACTCCCCGGTCCCGTAAGTTTATTTACTGATATTTTTAAAAAACGGAATATTTTGGATATGCACCACTTACGTTTTATTTAGAAGAGTGTCTAAAATATGTAAGAATCGATAATTTTTAAAAAACCCTTATAATAGCAGAAAACCGTATTAAACTATTAGCGTTATTACCTAACAAAACCATACAATTTTTATTAAGTGAGGGCCTTTTTAAATTCCAAAATGATAAAAGTTATATAATGCTTCTAGGTAGGTGATTTTCGATGTAAAAATATTGTCAAAACAGTATTATATAGCAGTGAGGAAAAGTATATATCACACTAGTGTTGCAAAGTAAATATCACCCTAGTGTTGCAAAGTTCTCAATTGTTTTTATTTTTTCTGAACAGACAAACTTTAATTTATTTTTTTTGGTGAATAATTTGTGGTCGTAGGAAAAATAGTGTACAGTACTCGTGTGAAAATGACTTTCTTACACTCGTGGGTTTGTCGCACTCGGCTAACGCCTCGTGCTACAATATTCCCACTCGTGTGAAATTAGTCATTTTCCACACTTGATGAAAAACTTTTTGTTAGGCGTAGGACGTAGGGCGTTCCTACGCCTCATGTGGAACGGGACTAATTCCGAATTTCTATAACAATGCAACGTGCTAATAAATTAATTATATGTAAAAACCGTACTTCAACCAAAAAAAAAAATAAACAAATAAATTTCCTCGAAAACCAAATGAGATATTTAATGGATTTCTCTTGAAGCGCCAAGATATTTCGGATAAGTGGATAAGGGTTGATTAGAAATTTTAAACCAAATAATTACAGTCTTTTATGAAAAAAACATCGACGGTGTTCTCAAATTGAGTTAATACTTTCACCAGCTTGTAGAAAAGCAACGTTTTAAAAATTGTTTTTATAAGTCCTGTGGCACATGAGACGAAGAACGAGATACAAAAAATAAATTAATTAAAATATTTTTAAACTTAAATATAATTAAGATGTTGAGAACCAGAGGTGAACGTCCCACAAATCAAAAGTGTGCATTAACGCATTAACGCGTATTCTTAATAGCTTAACAAGATTTTTTAGAGCCAAATTAGACTAATATAATTATTTTAAGATAATAAAAGCTTGCTTAGTCGACTTAAAGCCTAATAAATAAGTATTATACAATTAAAAATACAGGTTAAAGCCAAAATTGTTGATATGTGGGATAGTCAAATGCATGGGCGTATATAAGTGGGTGGTTGAAGTTTGAACCCCTCCCCCCTTAGCATGAGTGAGAAGGTATATTCGTGTTAGAAAAGCTTAATTTTGTTTTGTTTTTAATGCATGTCGTTATGTGGACCCTTCCCTTAGCACTCGTAAAGAAAGAAAAGGAACATGTTTTACTAAGAAAAAACAGTAATTTGTATGGTTCGGAAAATAATGACCTTTATTTTGCTCTTTAAACAAAAGGAACACGTTTTGTAAGAGAAGTCAAAAAATGTTTTTCTGAAAGGATTGCTCTTCAAAACATTTTTTAATCCACATTTCTTCGCGTTAAAACCCCACCCTCTTTCAATAAAAACGCTAAAAATACATCCGGGCAACAATGTAAAAAAGACAGAAATTGAAATTCAGGCAACGCTATTGTATTAGTTCGAAGACTGGATTTAATATTAATGAAGTTAATAGAATAAGATCATCATTGAAACGAAATAAAGTATACATTACTTGTAATTAAATTTAAATCAAGATTAATCAATTTGGTGCATGGGGAGCTAAATTAGCGACACATTTCTTATGTACTTCATTGGTGACAAATATATGCATGTTTCGAATCTTGAACAACGTTGACTGACCTGAGAAAAATTGGTTTAACATCTAAAAGTTGACATACATGGTACATAGTACATAGTACTCGCCGACTGTCATAGGGATAAAAAAACACATTAATTATGTACTTTAACGATGAAATGTTGGAATAAAATGTGAGCAGCATATATCCATCATTATACGATCTAATTATTGATGTAATACTACACACATAATGCATATCGAAATAACAAATCAACTATGTACATAACTTGCTAACTTGTTTGGCTTAAATTATTTTGCATCTGTGTTGGCCAAATTTGGGTTTTCTATCTGTACATTTTCTTAAATAATAATTTTTATAATGTATATACAGGGCAAGCTTTTGAAACTTACAATCAGTGGTATGATGCTAACATGTAGGTTAATAAACCTAGGATTATTTAACGTAACCATGCGTTTATCAATCATAAAAATATTTTCGAAAATAAGCAGTTTTGGGGTTATAAATCATAAGCAAAATATTTCCTAATTAATAAATTTATGTTTATTACACATTACTTCACATAATTATTGTGAAACCATCCGTTTACTGCCTTTCTCTTTTTTTTGAAAAACTTGACAGGTAAGAACTACGTCAGAAATTGGCCAAAAAAATATTTTAAAGTCCTCTGATATCTATGAGATAACCTGCTTATTCATTTTTTCAGTAAAATAAAACAGGCAGGTTTAGGTGTGAAAACGGATGTTTTCACAATAATTGTTTAAGGTAATATGTAATTAACATTATTTTATTAATTAGGAAATATTTTGCTTATGATTTATAACCCCAAAACTTCTTATTTTCGGAAATATTTTTATGATTGGTAAACGCATGGTTACGGATAAATAACCGTAGGGTTATATAACCGTCATGTTAGCATTATACTACTGATTAGTGGCTATATTTTCTAAACCAAGGCAAATATCAAAAAAATCCGTTTCTATAAAACCTGGGGGAGTATAAATGACGTATTTTTAACACCTCTATTAACCTCTAAGCTGCACTCCCAGTCACCTAAAAATCTCAAATGGCAACAACCTTTATGTGGCACCTCTCTGAAAAATGATGAATAATAAAGGATACCAGAAAATATCCAAATAAATTAATAATAAATTAATTACAATTTATTAATAAATTAGAAAAATACTCTCTGTAGAGCTATAGCCCGCCCCAATAAAACGTTCTGTTTAGTTTTGGTTAGTTCTCTTTCTGAATTTTATCGAAGAAAAGTAATAGCAACTGGTCTTTGTTGTTAGGCGCTTGTTTAACAGAACTAATCAGAACCTTCTTATGAGGGCGGGTTAGCTCTACAGGAAGTATTATTTTAATTTATTATTAGATTAAAATAAATTTTACATTTAATTGGACATTTTCTGGTATTCTTTAAGAATAATACAGCTATGATTATTTCTAAAATTTAAGGGTAATATTTGATTTTCCCCAACTTTTTATGGCCAACGAAAATCATTTTTCATAAGCTTTCCAGAGAGCTGCCACATAAGGGGTGTTGTCATTTAAGATTTTAAAGTGACTGGGGATACAGCTTAAGGGGTTGATAGAAGTGATTCGAAAAATACGTCATTTATATTCCCCGGGTTTTATAGAAACGGTATTTCTTTATTTTTTAATATTTGCCATGGTTTAGAAAATATAGCCATTGTAAGTTTTAAAAACGCACCCTGTATAACATTTATTATCGAAAAAAAATACCTGAAACACTTTAAGACCTTCTCCCTCGAGCAATACCTTAAAGTCGATTTATAGGCAAAACTATTCATATAAGGGTTAGAGAGGGTAGCAATGTCGCAATAAATCACCATAAACTAGTATTTTACCTTTTATATGCAATTTATCTTAAAATCGCTAAAAAATTCAAAATTTAACGTCGTGGATGGACATGTTTTTTTATAATTTTCTACTTATAAGCAATGACTATTGTTCTTTTTACCGTGAAAAAAACACACGCTGTAAAATATTCCTTAAAGCACACAGACAGATCACTAAAAAAAAAAGTATTTGTGAAATTTTATAGTTTTGTTAAATAGCGTTGCAACAAACCTGTTTCGGTAAGCTTAAAATATATGTAAATAAAACCAGGTTAATTTTAAAAATACGTTTTAATTAAAAGGCATACCTATTTATTACTTTAAAAAGTAATAAATCAAAATAACACAATATGCATCATACCATAGACGGCCGTAACTTAATATTTAAGCATAGGTACGTTTTGATTTTTGATTCTCGTATTAAGGTCTGGTCACACATAACCTGCACCAAGGCCGCACCGAAGCTCGGATTCACAATAATGGAGGAAAGTGGAGCAGATTAATTTGGGGAAATTCAAAAGCACTTTTCATGCCATCAAAAATATAAAAGCATTTTTGCCAAGCTGGAGTCTATTGTTTTATGTAATGTATATCTGTTTGTTTAAATAAAACAGATTTTCCTACTTATCTATGTTCCTTTTTATCCAAACTTTGAGTATAGGTAAAGCTGTACTACCTTATTTGTGAAGGTTTATTTTACGATCAGGTTTTTTTATCTTTCTGACATCCCACGAAGGTCTATGCCTAAATACCAGAGTACCGTGGGTGTCGGGTTATTAGATGTTTAACCCATCGTTCCCCCTGTTCCGTCAACGTTGTCCAAGCACAAGCATGCAGTTGCATTTTACAGCACCTTTTAGACAACGCGGTGGTGCCACCACGGTCGTTATTTTTAAATAACTACTGCCTAAATATGTCTCCCCCGCTGGGAATCGAACCGCCGACCTTTGGCTTCGAAGATCAAAGCTCTATCCACTAGGCCACTAGGCACACGGAGGTGTAATTTAAAATTAGTTCTTGTAATCGTAAAAATATGGTTGTTGGTATTTTGGATTCAAAACAAATCTGAGAAAGGGAATTTTTTAATGATCCCGCCCTCAAAAATTACAATTGTTATAAACAAAAAGCGAAAAGAAAAAAGGCGTGTCCGTTTTGTAGCTATAACTAAAAAATATGAAAGCTAGATAAAATTATAACAAAAATAAAACCCTGAAAGAGAGGAACGTTTCACTGGGACATGTCTTAACTTCCGGAGTTGTAGCTCCATTAGTTGTAATTTTAATTTATAACTAGAAATATGAAAAATGACCAAAAGTAAAGCACCTCTATTTTCAAAAATACGACAAAATTGTATAAGGAAATGTTATAGAAAATTAAATTTTAAGTTAAAATTTAAAGGTAAAGAATTAAAGTAAAAAAAAATATTTTTGTCAATCTTTTACATTATGCAATAACAGTTTTTCAAAAATTTGGCATTAAGGCAGCTACTTAAAAAAAAATATTAATGTTTTCCTTAATTTTGCTTTGACTTGCCCATTATTTAAGTTGTAATGAGTAATGTAAAAAATTAACAATTACATTCTTCTTTACTCTCATGCTTTACCTTTCTCTAAAACATTTACTTATTTGTGCTTATACAATTTTGTTCCATTTTCAAAAATAAAAGTACTTGGCCTCTGGTCACTTTTCATATTTTTAGTTATAACTTACCCTGTATAATACCAATTAGAGTAAAATTTTGTATTTATTTGATTTGGACCATGCGACAGAGTTTTCCCAGAAGGACGTTTAAAAATTCCAAAATTTTTGGTTCATTTGTCATCTTGTAACACCTATCCTGGGACACACTTTATATTTCTAACCATCTACTTGCGCAAGTACTAAATTCAGTAGTTTACATGCTGCATGGACCTAAATTTTGTTAGTTATTTTAGCAATTTGCTTAAGCTACTTAACACGTGTAAAGTCCGCTTAAAGCTGAAAACATAGAGCAGCGACGAGGACAGCGGCGAGAAAACAGCGACATCGCGTCGGTTTTACTTCGCGTTGCGAACGTATAGTAACCATCGTTTCATTGAAGCCGGATTCGCCGGACAGAGTAATAAAAATTATATGGAGCCTTTGAGTTTGCCGACTTTTCGGATTCTTAACGTGTGAAAGGTCTCATAAGACTCCAACTTCGATAGCGTCGGTCCGTCGCCCGGCTCCCGCTAATGTAAAAACGCAGTAACTGACTGTCCGGCGAATCCGGCTTGGTGTGAAACGAAGGTAAAGTATGTTTAAATAAATTGTTTTCCAGCCATGCTAAGAGCATCGCTAGTTTTGGAAAAAATTACAAAAAATAAAAACTATGATATTGGCATTTGTATCCAAAGTTTACCGATTATGGTGGTTTTGGTCTTTTGATCCCCTAAACTGGGCCGCACAAACTCAAAATCAATAAATTTTTACAACTTACTCATCTTTAAAATCACAAAGCAACAAAGCGGCGATAACAAAATATTATGTGGAATCGATCTTGCCGCTCGATAAACCCGCTCAAACTCGTCGCGTTAACGCTCGGGCACGATAACCAGCGTCAGCGTTGAGTGGCTGATTTAAAAAACAAGTTCTTTTATTCTCGCATAAAGATCAAAGACAGCGCTCGAACATTTCTCGCTTAACGCTGGCCGCTAACACTGACGCTTAGTATCGTGTCAGAGGCCTTACTATGTACGTATGCATTTGAATTTCCGCGTTTGATTTTGGCGCCATGACGCGATTTTTCTAGCCGCTATCGTCGTTCCTTCACCATGTTTTCAGCCTAAAGCCAAAGTTGCGTGAAAAAGATAATGCGGTTAATTGCAGCCACTTATACAATTAATTCTATGTACACAGGGAAAAAATTATTAAGATATTTATGTGGGTATCCTATTCCATAAATAAATTTATGTAATGGGTCAGTTGAAAGTGTGCAAAAGCTTAAATCGTAAATTCACTTAAAAAGTAAATTCGTCAGTAAAATTTGTTGGTCAATTCCATCAGGTTTTATAGTAACAGAGAATTAATTTGGGTCTTAGCAGATTTGTATCGATTTCACATTAAAAAAGGAAGGGTCGCAGAAATTTATCGTGCAATCTTGTTAAAAGAGCTCCCATTGCGGTGAAAAGTTACAGGAAATTTTATTTAAATTTCACCTGTAAAGGACTTAATGTTACAGTATTTCACTTTGTAAGCCTTGCGTGTTTTGTGTCTATTTTCTTTTACTAACCTATTTGTTAAATTGTGTCAGCGGAATACCTTTACATTTGGCTTTTACAGCAACTTCTTACAGGTACGGTTTAACTTTAAAATTTTAAGGTTTTCTGTTTACTCTTTTATGCTTTAAGAATTAATTTTTAATAAAGAAATTTGTACTTTTTGAATATAATTTAAAATGTTAAAAATAGAAGTACGATCTGTCACCATTTAAAAAGTTAAGGAAAAAAATATATTTTGTTCAAAATAAAGTAATCAATGTTAAATATTGTGTGACAATATATTTTATTCTTTTATAGTCATACAAGCGTCAGAGAGAAAAACGCTGAGAGATCACTTTTAGCGGTAAAATGTGTGTATAATAATGTCGGTAATTAAAAAATACTTACTTACCTTAGCCTGTATTGTATAAAAAGTGTTACAGTGTAAAGGTAAGTTTTGTGAGGCTATTCTAAATAAAAATTTGACATTTTTAAAAGTTTTTACGCTTATTTGATTTAGTGACAGTCATTGTAATAAATAAAGCATCTATGGAGATGCCATGATCCTTTATTTACATATCAATACCTGAGTTCAATAGTGTATCAGGTCAAAATTGGCGACATATTGTAACACGCAATATTATTAGACTAACAAACTAAAATATTTATAAAATATGAGTTATTTCTACAGTAAAATTGGTGAATAGATGAATCAATTGCAAAGAAATTGGTATCATTAGATTCGTCGAAAAACCCTTGTTCTAAAAGTGTTTGTCTAAAAAGGGTTGCCCTTTGAAAACTAATATTTAGACACGAAAATGCCAATTTGCCAAAATGTTTTATTCATAAACTACTAAAACATCCAATTTAATTTTTGAAACATTATCTGGGGTCCTTGGATTAATTTACGTCCAATCATGGCCATTTACAGACTGTCCACGGATGGGACAAACGGACCAAAAAAATTTTTTTTTTAATGTAATTCTTTATAAAAAATTTTGTTTATAAAAAAATATGATTTGAGAAAGAGAAAATGTTAATTTTTTATGTAGGGTTGGCAAAAGTTAAAAAACATTATTTTTCCCCAAGAGTAAACTTCCTTTATTTTTCATTTGTAAGCAATATGTCATTAGGAAAATTTATTTATATCATATTTTTTTCAAGCAAAAATTTTTATTAAGAATAACTCTGTTGAAAAATTTACTAAAAATGGCTCTAAAAAATCAAGTGGACTTTTTTAAAATGTCACATTTTTATCTAGAATTGTCTCAATTGAAAAATTTAAAATTGGAGCCATTTTTGGTTAAACTGTAAGTTAATAGAAAGCAAAAATATGCGAAACTCTTCTCTTCTTATACTATTTACCCATACCAAGTCTCACTTTGATATCTCTAATTCTCTAGAAGTTATGGCTTAACCAACAAATTCGTTGACAACCGGTATACATATCTTTTCACTAACTTGACCTTTTTACGTAGCTGTTTTTGAAATGTTTGTTATGCATATCTAAACAATTCTTTTGTTTAACACAGTTTCAGTTCTAACCACAAAAACAGTTATCTTTTGTATGTTGACAAAATTATCCCAAAACATCACTGGCACGCGTCGTTACCTTTATAAGCTTTTAAAGTAGACACTGGCTAAACGACCGCCGGCGGTTTTGCTATTATTATATCTTTATATTTTATACATTATATCTACGCCGAAAATTATAATCAATTTGTTATTACTGGCAGTTTTTACTTATTTTATTAATAGAAGCCGCCGTCCGCCGATTTTGCTTAAAAAACTATTAAAAACCACCGAAAAATAGTTCAAGTTAATCTAACCTTAATAATTATTTATTTTGCGTTGCGTAAGCGTTTATTCTTTTGTGGGTTTATTGTTTAATATTGTAGTTTAGCCCTTTGAAAAAACAAATTGGAGTAGTATAACGGAATGGGCACAGGCAAATAAAACCACTATTTTATTTATTGTAACGTTTTGTGGCTGAATTGCCACTTTATCAAGGACCAATAATTAAAAAGACACATTAAAAACTATTGTCAGGCAGGAAAGGCGAAGAAATAACTTATCAGGACGTCATCGTCAGCAAGTTAGAAATTAGATATAACATCGTTGATATAACCAAAGACAATTGTAGTTTCACTATAGACCCCCAGAACAATGCTAAATTTTTGGTTATCAGCTTGGACGCTGATCGAGTACACACGTAAACAGTACGTATAATTTGCCGCTTTATACATTTTTCAGCCAAGCCAGCGTCCAAATTGATGACCAAAAATTTAGCATTGTTCTGGGAGTCTATAGTGAAACTACAATTGTCTTTGAATAACTTAAAATTCTAAAAAGGTGGAAAATTATTTGTTTGAAAATTAAATTATGAACAATAAAAAATACAAATTAAGAAAAATATAAAAATTAAAAAAAAGTTATTTATCTATCCGAAATCATACTCGGGTGTTATCGCTTACGAGTCAACCCTCGTAACCCTGTATCTATGGGAGAACTTGAATATATTTTTATACCTTCATAATATATTAAAAGAAATAAGCCGTGTTTTAAAATAATTTATCTTGTAACTTGTTTTCCTTTTCCTAAAAATTTTAAAGTTTGTTCAACCCTCAATACATGCATACATTAATTGGTAATACTTTAATTTTAGTTCTATGAAACGATCAGTTTTTTTTTTGCCGCTTAAATACTTCTGGCTTTTCTTTTCCTAAAACATGTACATACATATTTTTTAACTTATAAAGAGCTTCGACAAAATCTTCGTAGGTGTCAAACGAGCATCCCAGTTTCATTTTTGTTTGTTGATCAATAATAAAAAAATTAGTAAACAATAAAACCAATATTAAAATAATAGTTTCGGACTTCCATTGTCTTTATTACATTTATTTACACAACGTTTCGGGCTGTACAATCTGTCTTACGTTGTGTTAATAAATGTAATAAAGGCAATGGAAGTCCGAAACTCTTCTTTAATATTAATGATAAAGCATTGTCTATCACATTCAGACATAAGTAAAAGAAATAATTATTTAAGTTAGGTTAACTTTAACTATTATTCGGCGGGTTTCAATAGTTTTTATAAGCAAAATCGCCGAACGGCGGCTTCTATCGATAAAATAAGTAAAAATCGCCGGTAATACCAAATGAATTAACATTTTTGGCGGTTTTTATATACGTAGATAAAAAAACCACCGAACAGCGGTTTTCTTCTTAAAATTGAGCAAAACCGCCGGTCGTTTAGCCAGTGCCTTTAAAGTAACTGGTTGTGTAATTTTAAAAATTGTTTAGAACAAAAAAATGATATAATCCATATGAGGGGGTCAGCGACAAAGTGGTACAAGTGACAATAAAAAAATAACTAGTAAGAATTAGAAAAGACTGCGCCATTTAAGGCAAAAGTTAGTAGCTAATAATAATATCCAAAAATATATATATGTACATAAAATACAGGGTAACCGGTAAGGTGGGGTTAAAAATGATAAAGGTGATAGAGTGAGCCGAAAAAAGTTTTATCGCACTTCCTTATTAGAAGTTATTAAACTTTATATATATAATTTTCTCAAAAACTGGATTTTTATTACTACATACAAAATGCTGGTATGTCTGAATTTAAAATGCGATTTTACGAAAAACGGTCCAAGATATCGATTTAAATCAAGTATACCTTTTTTGTACAAAAATGACGAATTAATGAATTGGTCAAAGCAAAATGTCAAATTTTTCACGTCGGTAAAAAATGTATACAATAAACGAAAAAAATCGTCGCACCCTGTATAATTATGACTTACTGCGCAATGATTTGCCTATGGGAAAAAGCATTGGTATGAGTTAATTTAAATGCCCCAATATCATTATTATTGTGGCAACCGTTCAAAAGTTAAAAATGAAATATAATTTTTAATTTTAACTTTGAAGGCCAATAACTCCCTAAGAAAGCCCGATAACACTTTTTTAAAATGAAGTATAGACATTATTTTGGCTCACTCTATCACTATTTTCATTTTTGACCTCACCTTTCCGGACACCCTGTATAAATATAAATAAAATATTGATGCACTTACATATCTCTTATATCAACAAAATGTCACTTGTACCACTTTTCCTCTGATCCCTTCATATATGCAAACGTAATTTATATAGTACCTACATACAGGGTGTCCGAAAATAGTGTTTGAACAAAAGACCGTACGTTTCTCGGCGAAAAATGTAAAAAAACTAATAATTTAATTATAAATAATATTAACAGGTTTTTAAAAAATAACAAAAACCTCTTTAATATACATTTATTTGTTATTAGGCCTGTGTACCATTAGACTACAGCTTTTTGTGTAAAAAAAACTTTGACGCACATTATTTATCCATATTTTTTACCAGTTTACAATGGAAGGGCAAAATACACTGTATCCCAACTCTTTATACACGAATAGAAGATACAAAAATAAATTTAAAATTAAAAATGTTTGTCTCTTTACACTTACTTTATTGGCAGGGGTTGTCTCAAAAACAAAATGTTTATTGTCAAATAGTTTTTTTTAATAGAACATCCTGTATATTTTACCCAAATTTTACCCATTATTAAATTCAAAATAGTATAAGTCAATTGTTGGAGTTTTAGGTAAGTAAGTAAATAGGTACATTAAATAAACTTATTAGCTAACCTACCTATAAATAGTTCTTACAATGGAGTGGCGGCTGGTACTAAAGGGTACAAAGAAACGCGCACTCGACAATAAAAGTTCTGTTATGGATTTTGCATTTTTACCAAAAAGATAAAAAAAGTAGAGAGAATTAATCAGAAAAGTGGCACAATTTAAACCGGGACGTCATGTCATGCGCAATAAGAAAATTAGCAAAATTGGTGCAATGCGCATGACACAGGAGCCCGCAGAATGGTGCTGTGTTCAGTCTCGGTGGGTAAAGTTGGAAAAATATTGTCTTAATTATGTAAATTATATAAACCACACACAAAATTATTACATTCGAAGTGCGTAATAAATATTTTTTACCAATTATATTCCTAGCAGGATCATATTTTTACACAAAAATAAAATCAAACCGATTAGATTAAATGTTAAAAGATTCCTAATCGGTGGCTTAACGTATCACAAGCTGCAGATATGTGCCATTTTTCAATGGGTTGGCTTATGACAACTGATTCTCTTCCCTTTTCTATTCTCATGGATTTTTATCAATACTGTCAATAAAGTAAGTGATTTTTATTTTAAATTTCTTTGTGTATGTAAAACCCTGTACACACAAGGGCCTAAGTGCTATTTTTTTTAATTCTGGTCCTTTTTATCCCAATCCTTAAATATTTAAGTCCGGGTTAGCAAATTTCCTCTTACGTCTCTTAAGACACCCACGGTACGTTAGTATTTAGGCTTTAAGCCTTTGTGGATTGTTCCAGGGTTAAAAAGCTTTTTACTACATTTTAATAATTTTCTAAAAAAAAATATTTTATTACATACAAAATGCCGGTTGTCTGAATTTAAAATGTGATTTTCTGAAAAATGGTCGAAGATATCGAGGAAGGAATTAAGCGGTCAAAGCAAAATGTCGAACTTGTCACCGGTGTTAAAAATGCATATAATAAATGAAAAAAATCGTCGCACCCTGTATAATTCCGACTTACTGAACAGCCGATTATCTATGGAAAGAAGCATTAGTATAGGGTTATTTAGTTATCCAAATATCATTGGTACTGTGGCAACAGTTTAAAAATTATAATTGAAATAATTTTGTTTTATACCAACTTCCAAGGTCAATATTTCCCTAACGAAGTGCGATAGAACTTTTCTTATATGAAGTACCTACAAACATTATTTTGGCTCACTCTATCACTTATATCATTTTTGAGTTCACCTTTCCAGACACCCTGTATATAAAAAGATTTGTATAAAAGTCTGAAAACATCCCTTTAATTTTGTAGGTAGTTGCCAAGTTTTAAATCACTTTTAAAAATGGCTTACCAAAACCCTTATGAAAACACAGACAATCGTGGCCAAGGGTAAAGGCAAGGGTAACAGGTATATTTATTGCAACCATTAATAACTTTTTGCTGGAAACCTTCGTGCAACCTGTCCCAAACTCAAATATATAACAGATAATTATATCAAACTGCAGTGGATGTTCAACGTGTGCCTACCGAACCATAAAAAACGTTAAATTTTTAATAGTGTTCCTTTTACGAGGGATTTCGTCCGCTCTATACTATCCAAATATTTATAATGCAATTTTTATTTGAATTTGCTCACTATTATCTATTTTTTGATATGAATACGAATAATGATACAAAGAATTATGTCAGCAATTTTTTTTATTTTTTAAGGTAAATATCCACCAAAATAACATAGAGCAATAGAGAGAAGTATTTAAATTGGCATTTGTTGCTGTTTTGTTTTTTAATTCAAAGCAATAAGAATAAATTTTGTAACTGGTTAAAAACAACGTTTTAAAGTTTTTTGGTGTTTTGTAATAAAGCCAAAGCAACAAAGTTTATAAAGATGTAGACCGATGAAGATTGTCTCGCACAAGCAGCAATAGCTTATATTATTATAAAGAGGACGTATTTTTTCTTCTTTAAAAAATGTAAAATTATTTTTAAATTTTTCTTTTAAATCTCACACTAATTAAATCATGTAACTGTCTGATATCCCTGCCTTTGTAATTTAAGCTTTTAAGATTCACAGAGGTCTAAAACTATTAAAATTATTTTATTAAAATAATTTCATTGGAGTAAGTAGCGGTTATTAGGCTTTGAGGCAAAATTTATATATCTGATTGTTTTTGGAAATCCTCTAAAGCTTATGATTGAGATATACCGTTTTCCAAGTTTAAAGAATTAGATTCCAACAGTCTTCGGCCAATTTGAGGTGGAAAAGGTCCATTAATAAAAGCGTCTCTTAAAAAATCATTATTGTTTTGTTTAGCACTTACAGATTGGATATTATAATATTTGCTTAAAAGTCTAATGATTAAAATACCTCTTCAATTGGCTTTATATATAAAGAGCCCACAATTTTGATGGCTTTATTATATGACCTAATTTCGCTCATGCTCACAGAATTTGATTCAAAATTAATTAAATGTTTAAATCTATCTTCATCTTCGATTGCTTTTTTAAAGACTTGGTATCTAAACAAATTTTAAACGTGTTATCGTATAGTTTTCGAAAAATAATTTTAGGTCAGTTGATTTTTGATATGTTGTTCTCCTACCTCTTCTGGATAGACCCTGGACTGTCTGGCTGGCGGTAGTGGTTGCGTTTATTAGTTCGCATCCCAACTGTGTAGATAATAATCCAAGGTTTTGAAAACATTTTAGGAAACCTGATTTTCAATTTCTTGTCTTTATATTGGTTAACGAAAAATATTTTTTTATTGCCAGACGCTTTTATCGTTGCTAATTATACAGTCGTTCCCCTTCTGAACCGTTCGGTATATTTTGATGAAACTTGGAACGATAATATATGACAACATATGACACGTTTTTTGACGTATTAGTGAGAGTTCTAAATGTCAAGGTCACAAATGGGCGCCAACGCAACCGCTACCGCCAGCCAGACAGCCAAGTATCTACGGGAACGAGGAGGAAGAACATCATATTAAAAAAGCAGCCAACCTAAAATTCTTGTTTTCCCCAAGGTTAGTTTATATTTATAAGGTTGCGACATATCCTCAACTTTAAGGCGGTTCGAGGCCGGGGACGCAAGAAAGGGCACTCCACGGAGAAAAGTTGGCAAGACTGGGTAAAATCAAAGCTGATGATCTATCCAGTGGCGTCTAGAATTTGCGCATTTCATTTTGCATTGTTTTGGAAGTGATATTTGTTTAAAGATGTAATTCCAAATGTTTTTTATTTAAAGTAAAAGAATTTACAACTTAATAATAATTAAAAACTGTTGTGTAAACGGTTGTTCTACTAATACAATAAACTGTATATCTCCGGCACTGAACAACATGGCCGAAAAATGGGAGATGTCACGTCATAACACGTCAAAGCAATATAGCCGAATGTCGCGACCTTTGGTTTTCTCGACATTGTTACCTCCCGGACTATTATAACCAGAGCCGTTCGTAGAGTGTCTGGCACCGTGGTGCAAACAATTTTTGCCGCCCGCCCTTCAATTCCAAAACTTTCCGCCCTTAACTTTAATTTCATATTTTTTGCCCCTCCAGCATTGCGCCCTGGTGCCTTGCACCACCCGGTATAGGCACGGCCCTGATTATACCAGTGTCTATATTTGTTGCAAAGTTCGGGTCGGCGTCAAATTTTTGGGGTCTAAGGAATTTTACCATTTTTTGTTAGTAAATATGTAAAATTTTGCGTTGTAATAATGAACCTTTACTTTTATAGGCTTTAATTTCGTAGAACTTGACATACAGGGTTAGTAGAAAAACATAAATAAACCAAATTTTGTGCCAAGGATCATGAAGAATTAATGTATGTGCTAGGTTGCCAAGTTTACAGTTTTCTCTGTAGGTTAGGGAATTTAAAAATTTTAAGTGGAATACCCTATTTTTTATTTATTGTAATCAATTGCTTTTATCAACTTTATTATGACCTGATATTATCGTTTTTTACTCCTGTCAATTTCGGAGATATTGCATCATGCTTTTTTGAAATTAATACAGAAGCGGCTAGGTATGGTCAATTATCTAAAAACGATCCAACCAATATTCGCCAAAATTAGTACAGGGGTGAAAGTGACCATCTAAATTTATGAAAAGCATTTTTCAACATCGCAAATGCAATTCCTAAATAAAAAATAATCCAGTTACTCTCCTGTATTTATTTTGACGAATTGCGGTTGGATCGTTCTTGAAATAATTGACCAAAGCTGGTCGTTTGTGTATTCAAGCTTAATGCCATATCTTTGAAATTGACAGGAGTAAAAAACGATAATATCAGGTCAGAATAAAGCGTATACAAGCATTTTATTATAATACTAAAAAATAGGGTATTCCATTTAAAATTTTAAAATTTCCCAACCTAGAGAGAAAGCTATAATATTGGCAACCTTGAAAATATAATTTTTAAATTCTTCAGTTCATGTTCAGTTACTTCTTCCACAAAATTTGGTTCATTTATATTTACCGGTTGCTGAGATAATTAACCGTTCCGGTTTTTTCTACCAACCCTGTATAACATTGACAAAACTAACTAGTATTAATAATTTCAAAAAACAGGTTAATTTACAGTTAAGATTAAAGAGAGCAATTTTATTACACTTATTTTATTAAACACTATTCTAACATAGCACTTTGGCGCAACAGTTCATGAAGACTCTGTATTGCCAAGAGGTCATTAGGTTGTGATTTCGCCGTCGCTGGTATAGTAAGAATCCTTCCTTCCTCCCCCCTTATCTTTTAAATGGGACAAGATATCGAGGTCGAGTAAATTTTGGGTACTTTTTGGCATAAAAATAATTTCTATCACTTGACTTAGTACCAAGGGAGGGGGGATCATGTAGCATGATTCTCTAATCAACGCTACTTCGTTTTTGAAACTCGGTCCACCCGTTCTAGACTTAGAACCATTTGAAATTTGACTTAAATAGTGTTAAAAACAATGCGGTTTTAATGACATTGGTTTGTAAGTCTGGAACGGCTGGGCCGATTTTAAAAACAAAGTTGCGTTGAATACAGAATAAGAGGGCCTTTAAAACGATGTGCTACATGACCCCCTCCTTTCCATTTGGAAAAAAACCCTATTACCCAAATTTTACCCGATCTCGATATCTTGTCCTATTCAAAAGATAAAGGGAAGAAGGACTTTTAATATGCTCACTGTATGTATGCTAATAAATTAAACTCGTTTTGTTTTAGTGTTGGAAATTTCCGCTATTTTGGTAAAATCAACTAAATGATATTTATTCAGTTCTCAGGTTCTTACCAATCCGTAATCAAACAAAACTCTTTGGCAAATTTGGTACCTACTTTCTTTTAAAAAGCGGATTATGGAAAAACTAATCCACTGTAGATATATATTTTTTAAATATTTCGGCTGTTAAAAACTAATTTCTTAAATATATTTTAAACAATATAAAAACCTTTTTCTCAGTTATATTTAAAAATGAGTTTAATACGTTTTGGTTCGTCATAATAACCAAAACGCGATTAGTAAAACAGGTACTTAACTCTTATAGGATTATTATGGTAATTTGTAAATAACTAAGCATTGTTTAATGATTAAAGTAATTTAGAATTAAATATTAATTAACTCTGTGGAACCATATTTTTTGTAAAATATTAAAGAATAAAATGAACAAGATTATTAAAGTTAAAAATGTAAACAACGAGCCATGCTTTGACATATTAACAATACATAACGAAATTTAATGATCATGTCCTACGACAAATTGACAGGGCTTCCCAAACTGTGCGTCGCGACGCCGCACTGTCGTCCCTTACTTGATCTTAAATTGGTAAATTAGCGTTTCTTGAATAACATCACTTTTTTTTATTTATCCGTCGCATTTTTTTTTTTAAATTAATGGTAAAGTGATACAGGGTGGTCCCTAAGTAACGGCCCTAAATTTAATTGAAAAATTGCGATGTTAAAATTTTGCGATTTAACTGAAATTACCTCATTACAAAAGTTGATATAACTGAGATACAGGATATAAAAGTTCAAAAAATATGTTTAATTTTTCTCGATAATATTTGATAGGTTTTGAATATTGTAATAAAACTTGGTATTTAGGGGTTTTCTGACATAAGCAATTTATATCTGATGGTAAAGTGTAACTTAGACGACTTAGATGCTTTCTTACACAAAATAGGGATACTTTGTAAAAATTGCCTTGAGCAACCGTTTTCTAGATATTCGCCCATAACTACAACTCCTTCATCAAACGAATGATTTAATGTATTTATCCATATACTTTTTGGTTGCACTAAACCTATTAAATGCAAATATCTTAAAAACGGTGTCTCCGAGCCATTTTTACAAAGTATACCTTTTTGAGTCAAAAGCATAGAATAATTTACTGGTTAACTTAAATGGTGCATACAGAGTAGCACAAAAAAGTTAAGACGTTTTAAAGAAATTCAAAGTAGTGTGGGTGGCGTTCACTAGTTAACGCCTAAAATGACCATTAAATATAAATAGCTTATGACAGAAAGCCCCTAGAAAACAAGTTTTATTACAATATTCTAAATCTAATAAATATAAAAAAAAAGGCACTTTGACACCCTGCATCTCAGTTAATATTAACTTTTGTATTAAGGTAAGTCTGGTTAAATTGCAATATTTTAACGTCAGAATTCTTCAGTTAAATATTGGCCCATTACTTAACGACCACCATGTATATCGGATCAGCTATTTTAAAGGTATATCTGCCAGTAATGCAATAACAAAGTAAGTACTATTAGTCACCCAATCCGAAATGTTTACATGCCGGTATTGATGTTGGACTGTCTCTTTTTCATGCATTGCCTGTTTGTATAATTGACTGACTGATTCTGTATAGGTCAATAAATACAAAAACCCAAGAAGCGTTATTTAAATTTGTATTCCTTTTGATTTTTACACTAGACCTCAAAAAACAAAATGAGAGGCCCCATTACCACCTTCTCCTCTACTCTATAGTTTTCCCGATATTTCTTATTTTATCCAGTTGTCTATAGATGTTTTAAATAAATAAAAAAAGGGAATAAAAGAAAATTTTGAAAACTTGAAAAGTTAGCAATGCCAGATCAAGCGTGAGGCCGTGAAGCGACAGCTTTAGCATTAGATCGGAGGGGCGCAAATTGCAGGTGAAAAGAAAGTAAAAGTAAGGAGTTTTTTAAATTGGTGAGTAGTACTTTAAACTTTTAAGGTGAGGGGCGCAAAGTGATATATATTTTTTAAAAATAAAACCATATTTTTTTGTAAAATACTTAAAAATAAAATAAACAAGATTAATTAACTTAAAAATGTAAACAACGAGACAAGCTTTGAAATATTACCAAAAAATAATGGAATTTATTAATGATGTCCTTCGACAAATTGTAGGTTTAATAAATTATTTAGATACAGTTTAAAAAATGTTAAGGTCGTCTTATTTGCTATAGTAATAATAGCTTTTAAACTTATCCTTTTTTACTTTTTAATTCTCAACAACCCTACAAATAAGGACAACATTTTTGTTGATTTTTCATCGTATATTAGGTATATTTTTACTCAAGGTATAACATATACATGGAATTCCGAAATTCATGCATCAAATTTTAATGGCATATTCTGTGTCGAAAATAGGTCCTAGTTTCCTATATAAACATTCTAAAAAAAACATTTTTTTATCATAATTGTTAAACCGCTTTAGATATTTAATCAGTATTTGGTACATTTGCTTAACAGCAGCAAAAGACATTTATTTTAATGAAAAATGGTACGCCACTGCATTTCAAAAATAAAATTCTTTTCTAAATCCTCATTTAGTTTAGAACAAATTTGATCTCCTGACTTTTTTTGTTTGATGTACGATTTTCATGCGTAAATACATAGAAACCATTTTTGGGCATGATCAGTTTGTATTTCTATTTATTCTTTAAATAGGGACAACAAAAGTAAAAACTGAAATTGATAGATATTTTTACGTAGAATACAGTGGTGTAGTAAGATTTTTTAAATTTTATATTTTTTGAGACATGGACCAAACATACGATTTTTCTTATGGAACCCTGTATATTTCCTATTCAATAAATTATAGAGAATAAGAGCTTTTTACAAACATATAACACCTTATGGTTATTTTATTTTACACCCTAAATTGATGTTTTAAATTTTAAACTTGAATTTCGCCTAGTGGGCCATGATGTAGACTTTATAAAAAAATGAAGTTAGCCCTAAGTTTCTAATTTGTTTAAATTTAATTAATTTTAATTTTATATAGTATTTTGGCTCCGCCCAGCACCTCCTTTTGCTCCTTGGTTCTGCAAGTTAGTTTACTTATTAATTAATTAAAAACCTAATTTTTTGGATCCGCGCCACTGTGTTTATACTCAAAACTGGGTCCAAAATTAGTACGTATCCATAATTTTTAGAAAAAACATTTATTTTAAAACAAAATTCTAGAAAACCACGCATGAAACTGATACCTTCAAAATTTAAATTTCAATAATAATTTTGGTAATAGTTTCATACAAGGTTTTCTGTTTTGTCTAAAATCAATTGTTTTTTTTTCATCATAAAACACATATTTATTTTGAACACGAGGACTGGACGAGATAAAATAGTTAAAACTCAGATTTTGCAGTAAAATGAAAATGAATTATAAACTTAGGACTTTTTATTCTTTGGTTATAAAGTCTAAATCATGACCCACTATGCAAAATTCAATTTTAAAATGAAAACATCAATTTAGGGTCTAAAATTAAAAAATAACTATAAGGTGTTATATATTTTTAAAAAGCTTTTATTATCTTTAATTTAATAAATAAGAAATACACAGGGTGTTCCATGAGATAAATTATATGTTTGGTTCATATCTCGAAAAAATATAAAATTAAAACAAAAATCTAACTACACCACTGAATTTTACGTAAAAATATCTACATATATCAGTTTTTACTTTCTTTGTTTTAAGGTTATAAAAACTGAAATACAAGGGGGTCCAAAAATGAATTTCGCCCTGTATGTCAAAACTAAGAAGGCTATGAATATTTTGATATCGTCCTTTGTTTCCATCAAAAAGTAGCAACAGTTCGCGAAAACTGCAAGTCATTATCTCTAATAATAAGATAACCTGCAATTGCAACGAAACTCCGACACCCTTGTACATTCTATTTAGGCCAACCGTGCTGCCCTCAGAAAGGTGTATACAAATAGTAACTATAATTTCTTTACCCCAAAAGACAACTATTTAACCCAATTTGCCATAGTTGAAAAGTTGATCGTTTGCGAGATACAGGGTGTACCCAAGTAAAAAAATAATGTAAAATTTGACACCCTGTATCTCAGAACTCAGAACTAACCAGAAATCTCTCGACTAAGGTAAAATTGCAGAAGATCATTGTATTTTGACCCAAACAAGTTGTGGTAGCATTTGTACAGATCTTTGGACACTACCAGGTGGCCTAGATAAAGCGTTAATCAATGCAATGACAAAATTTGGCATGGAATAAAATGTTTAATACGAAATATCTCAATAGCGGTTACTCGTAGCGATATTTGTTAAGTATATCTTTTTTGTACAAGACATATAAAAACTAAAAATTCTATACTAAAATTATAATACGTATGCAAGGGTGGGCCTAAGTCACCTGGCAGCCAAAATCAGTTTATGCGTCAGTCCCACTTAGGATTTATCTGTAGCAACGCGTCTGTTGGGCATAGGGGGCTCAACCTCAAGACTTATCAATACAGTTTTTGTTGTTTGTTTAAGCCGTTATTTTCGAGTGAAATGGGGCGAAACTTTCTAAGCTAAATTTTCGTTACAATAATGTGTGTTTTGTTGAAATATTTTTATTGTCTTGATCGCAATTATGGGGCTATTAAAGATCGCTTTTATCAGAAAGATGTCCTGATACACCTTTCCCAAATCACTAACAATTACTTTGTTAAATTATCCAAAAAGTTTGGGAAGACCGGTGGTGTTCAAGATGCTCCATATCGCCCATTTTGTTAAGTCCATCGAAAACGTTATTTGAAGTGTATTAAGATGAAAGGTGAGCATTTCAAAAACACATTGTAATTATTTTTGTAAAAATTGAAATAAAACAACGTTTTGTAAACTTGTGTTTTGGATTTTTAAAATATGTGCCAAATTTGCCAGATGACTTATGCCCACGCCTGTATATCAAGGCAAAAAGTTATGACACTTTGAACCTAAGCAGAGGACTGCACGTGGCTCCTTCTACATTTTACGATAAAAGCATTAGCATATCGATACAGTAATTCGCAAATAAGCTTACTCCATATTCACAAAATTTTTACAACAGAGGCAAAATATTTAAAAAATAATAGAAAAATATTTTAATATAAGGTTTTTAACATTTGTTAAGTAGAATAATGTTTATGGGGCTATTTTGAAATTAAGAAAACATATACATTCTTTCATGTTTATATTTTATAACAGTCCAAGTAACTACCTTTTGTTTTGAAGGAAAATAAAGTTAGCCGATTTTGGGAATTACGGTATCGATATTTCGATTTCCCACTCTAAAAAACCTTCTTCTCGTCTTCTAATAAATAAAATATATAAGAATAACTAAAATAAAATAAACATTTTAACAGCCTGTATCTCGCAAACTATTCGACTAGGGACTAAAGTAAATTACGTTAAATCGTTGTATTTTGGTCCAAGGAATTTGTTGTACATTTTGTACAGACCTTTTAAGGTGCTCGCCCACTAAGGCGACGCGTCGCGACGAGTCAAAATTCGCCGGAGAAGTTTACATGTATTTAAATGGAACCCCGCCAACATAGGCGGCGCGTCTATGGCGCCGATAAAACGACAGTCCACCAATAGACGAAAAATTTTTCGAGTTACAAGTTGTCAAAAAACTGAATATCCAAAGTTAACTAACCAGAACTAACAAAATAATTAAAAATCCGGACAGTACAAAAAGTTAAAATAGAACTGATAATAAATTTATTTTTTCTAATCTATTTAAATACAGACAAAGAAAACTAAAAAGACTATTTCAAATACATACCAAACTTTTTTGGATCTGGAAAAAAAAGTAAAATCTAAAAAGTTTTTTAAAGTACATATTAACAAACCGCAATTTTGTAACATTTTTCTAATTTAACGTGTCTATCTCTTTAACGCTTGACAAGTTACTAGAAATCCTCTAGAACGTCGAGTTTCACTGTATACGGTAAAATTTTAAAATATTTTTTCAGATTGAATAAAGTATGTCAAAAGCCCAAGGTGACTGTTAAATTTTATCTGGGATACCACACGTAACGTTTTAAAATGTCACTAATCTGAAAAGGTCGCGAAAAAGGGCAAAGAGGGATAAAAACCAATTGTCCTCCTTCAAAAAACTTTTAATTAGTTTGAAACTGTTTTCAAATGTTAGATATTCCGACCGTTCCGCGTTTGCCTCCAATAAAAGTAAAAACTCTCGCTTATCGCCTTTTTAATGAAGATCTATCTTACCATTCCATTACTTGCTATTACTACCTAGTTTGCATTTATATACGATTGTTTTTTATGTCTTTTGTGCAGCGGTTAATTTTTAATTGTAGTTCATTACACCCTTTTAGTTTTTTTTATATTTTCACCGGATTTACATATTGTATAAATTATTATTTTTGTGGTTTTTATACAGGAAAACACAAATTTAGAGCCCACGATTGGGATCTCAATAGGAGATAATAATACAGGGAGTTTCCTAACTACGGTACTTAAGGGAGCGACTTCTTATGTTTTTTTATAAAAAAAAGTTTCTTTAAACATACCGGGTGATGCATCGCCGGGCGGGACATAGAAAATCCCATGTAATTTTTAATGGGGTCAAATATTGGCTCCCTAATTATTTTAGAGAAAAATTCTATTGAAGTTTATTGAAGAGCATGCAAATCTACGTACATGGTAAAAACTTTAGATTTTACGGTTAACCCGTTTGCTAGTTAGATGCTAATATATTTTTAAAAATTGTTAAAAGTTAAGTTAAACTAAACTAGAGTAACAAATTTCAAGAACTTATGACATTTATAATATTTACATGCTTCAATAAATTATTAATATTATTACAATAACTAATATGTTGGAAATAAACTTAAGATTTAAGAAAATTTTCAAATATTCCTCCATCGACTGCTAGACAATAATACAGATGTTCATAAATTGTCTTCTATTATATTTTTTCCCGATTAAGCAATTAAAAATAAAACTTTTTAGTCTTCTAAATTTTCTTCGTATCTAGCTTTGTTTTTGATTTAAAAAATTAATGCCCAGTTTAATTTCTTCGAAAACTGTGCCTATAGGCAACATGGTGAAAAAAAATAAAAATATAAAATAAGCAATTATTTGCCTTAAAATTAATGAACAGTCGTGTATTTGATAGGAAATCGTCATTTTCTTTAATTACTAAGGTCAAAGTTATGAATTTTTAAATTTTGATTTTATTTTATGCTGTTTATGGATACTTTTTAGTATCACTTAAAGTGGATTCATTTCATTTCATTCTCGAAAACAAAGCGAGATACGAGATACACCTATTTAATTTAATAAGGCGCCGTATTATATTAAATAGGTGTACCAAATACCAGCCATATCGATATTTAAAAAATACCAACTTTTTAAAAAACATTAACTTCCTGTGCCTTAAGCTGCGTCCACATTAGTAAATAAATGTGTTGTATGTTGAATCTAGAATTCGGCGCAAATATTTGCGGCGCAAATTTCACGTTCTACCCACGTTCAATTTTACGTTGTGTGTCATGCGTTCGTGCTCAAAACGTGTGTGATCGTATGCGCGTGCATACTATTTTGTTAAAATACGTCCACACTAAAACAATATTGCGGCGCAAATCTCTTTGATGTTGAAAAAAACCGACAACCGACGGATCGCGTGCGTTGAATGTCGCGAAAATTTTTGCGTGTGTTCTATGCGGCGAACTCGTCCACACCTGCAAAAATTTTAAACGCACATATAAATTTGTGCCGCATGGCACACACAACGTAAATTTTTACTAGTGTGGACGCGGCTTTAGAAATGAAGCAAGTCCGGGACATACGAGTATGTTCATAGAAACTTTTTTCATAAAAAGACATAAGAAATCAACTTCCTAAGTTTCGTACCCTGGTTAGAATATACCCTGTATAGAGAATTTTGGTGCTCGTAAATACAAGAAATTCCAGAATTATACGAGGTAGGCCAAAATTGTGTTGTGTTTTTATTTTTATTTTCTAAAATTAATTTTTAAAAGTATATTGGATTTAAAAACTATAGAGCAGTTTTTGGAGTAGCACAGATTGGTGGTATTGATTTTTTAATGCAATACTTTTTGACAAGCTACACAGTATTTTATTATCAAACTTGGCTATGTTTTTTACTTTTTTATAAGATACCTATAAACCTATTATGAAGAGGGTATACAAATATAATATATAATATACAGTGAGGACATAAAACAGTCATCCCCCTTTTTAACTTTTTGTACCCTTAATTTCTTCTTTATAAAATTTGGGTGTAGCTAATGGAATAAAATACTTTTTGACGTAAAAATGATAGTTGCAACAATCAACATGGCGGATGGGCGCCATCTTAAGCAAAAAATTAAATGGAAGGGGGTCTTATGGCACATTATTTTAAAGCTCCTGACGAATACTTTACAACCCTGAAATATAAAGGTAATACCTTCACCTACTACAAAATGGCGGTACTGTAAACATTACCTAAATACCTGATTTGAATGGCCATATTTCCGAAACTAATAGAGTTAGATGTACTTAATGTGGTATTTTTTAAAGCTCTTAAAAGATCTTTTAATGGTGATACTGGTAATAATATACAAGGTAGGACAAAAGTTGATATTTTTTGATAAAAGCACCCTGTATATTATATCACTATTAAAAAGATATTTTAAATAGTTTTAAAAAATATCACATTTAGTACATCTAACTCTATTAGTCCCGGAAATATGGCCATCCAAATCAGTTATTTAGGTAATTTATAAAGTACCGCCATTTTGTAGTGGGTAAAGATATTGACTTTATATTCTAGGGTTGCAACGTACTCGTCAGGAGCTTTAAAATGATGTGCCATAAGACCCCTTTCCATTTAATTTTTTGTCTAAGTGGCACCCATCCGCCATCTTGATTGTTGCAACCATCAGTTTTACTTCAAAAGTAGTTTAAATGACACCCTTTTACCTAAATTTTCCCAATCTCGGTATCTTCCCATTCAAAAATAAAGTGGGGGAGGGACTTTTAATATCCTCACTGTATATACTCATAATAAAATTTGCCCCATTGTTTTTTTACTTATTATGTATTATGGAAAATCAATTTATAAAATATTAGAGAATCCAGTGTTATACGATGAAAGTTTTAGAACATAAATGGCTTTAAAAATGCAATATATCATCCCGCTTCAAAAAAAAAAAACTAAAAAATGCACCATTCTCTTCTGCTTTAAGGAGTGCTAAAAGTGGTATTAGTTTGTATTTGCCATTAAAAAAGTTCATATTTTTTTCGAATATTTCTCTTAATTTAACCGAACAGGGACCCAAGAGTCGGACAAAAAAACTTAAATCAGTTTACTATCTACTTTGCAAACAGCTGAGTGCACTTTGGGAAAATTTTTCAAAATAATATTGCATGAAACTAAACTTACTTAGTTTTTCAGTCAATGTCAATAAAAATAAAAAGTCAGCTATTTATTTCCCACCTGATTTTAGTCAGGTTTACGCGGTCTTACTTGTAGAAAGTCATGTAAAAAGCAACACTCCGCATCACGCAAGTTATTCATCAATTTTAAGCGAAAAACCAATTCTAAAACGGTATTTACCAATCGGTTATGTTGACTTTTAAACAATGTGCTATACCTCAAAGTTGTCACCAATTATTACCGCGGTTATAATTGGTTGAACGCCTAAAATGGATGATTAAGTATTTTCGTTGTATGAGAAGGTATCTCATACAACGGTATTTTGCATTAAAATATGTTTATTTAAAGCCTGTTTTGGATATTTTACTTTTCAGTTTTTTTTTATAGGGTTTATTACTGCTCTAAATTTGTTTTATTGTATTACAAATTATGTTTTAATGCGATTAATAAGAGGTTATGAGAGGGTACGTCTATGTTGCAGAAATACAGTTTTGTTTTTATTTTTAAAGGTACCTAATCAAGACGACAGTAGAAATGTCTTTATCAAAAGAAAGTTTGTATCAAGTTAATTTTTCTATATTTCATTTTTTTTCTCTTGAAAAAAAAACTTTTTTGTTCAGATTTTTTTATATTCCTAAAAGTTGATTTTTAAATATTTTTGATTTTTTTGTACTCTACCCTCAAATACCGGGTTTCCGAGCTTGTCTGTGCCTAGTCCCGGAATCCCAGGTTTGAAACAAAAGTTTGGGCTTATATCCCTAGTTAGGGCATACATTATTATTTAAATGCTTTTAAAATTATTTATAATATAGGCAGTGCCGGATTAAGACTTCCTGATGCCCTAAGCAGTTCGCTCCTGTGGTGCCCCTAGACATAATAAAGGTAGGTTTGAAGACCAAAAAAGTCACCACCTTTTTCAACAGACAACATTTCCTTTTACTAATCCAAACTTTAATTTTTATTATAAAAAAATGATGCCCCCTTTGTGGTGCCCCTCACAACGTGATGCTCTAAGCAAATGCTTAATTTGCTTATAGGTTAATCCGGAACTGAATATAGGAAAGCTGAATAAGAGCCTAAGCTTTGACCCAAGTACTAGAGACCACTACTACTAGTGGCTCCTCTGAGGAACGATGGTATAAATTTTCAAAGCTCATCCTCGGCTGCTTTCGGCACTGGCTATGACTTATCAAACCACCTTCCGTAGAGTTCACTTTGCTCGGACGAACACATCCAACATCACTGAATATAGGTAATTTAAAAATATATATATATATATATATATATATATATATATATATATATATATATATATATATATATATATATATATATATATATATATATACTGCTTTTAAACACAACGACAAAATATAAAATTGTTTAAAGAAGGATAAATTATATTTAAAAAGTAAAAAAATAAAAGCAGTTTTCATCAAAGAAAGCTTTTAAAAAATAATCATCTATAAATTTTGATAAAAGAGTTAAATGTTTGTATTAACGATTGTTTAAAATTAGGAATAATAAAAGTAAGAAACCCTTCTTTTAGGCTTAATTCGGTTTTACAAAAACATGCAATTCCAAAATTCTGAAGGAATGTTTATTGTAATTATATTGTTAAATTTCATAATAGAGACAAAACTTTCCACGTGTTAAAGGTGTATTAAATTATTTGAAAAGAGAAATCTTTTCATACTAAAGAGGAAAATTAATTTCATTTACCTGTGCAAATAAAAGTTATTCAGCATAA
The DNA here is from genome assembly GCA_014170235.1 of Listronotus bonariensis. Taxonomy (NCBI): domain Eukaryota; kingdom Metazoa; phylum Arthropoda; class Insecta; order Coleoptera; family Curculionidae; genus Listronotus; species Listronotus bonariensis. Next base: position 255,053 of record JACEGR010000127.1, read on the forward strand.
GGAACAATATTATGTTCTAAGGAAGAAAATTTCAAATTTCTTTCTCAAACAACTCGACGTGAACATTTTACCTTAAAATGATCCTTAAAAATAAAATATTTAAAATAGGTTATCTTGTGACTAGTCCTTTTTTATGTACACGCCAAGTGACTTCTGCAGTTTTATGATATTAAAATGTATTTTACACACGGTTTAAAAAAAATAATTTGTACTAATCCACTTGTATACCGGGGACAACACAGGATGTTGCCCCCTCCCCAATTTTTCTGTAGTACTTAAGAGAGACTAATAAAAATCTTACAGTATTACTATAGCATAACATTCACGTTTTTGTCATTATCATGACCTCAAATTACTTCCGGTTTACCCGGTTAAATAGGAAATGATTTTGAGGTCGTGATAATGTTAATGTGAAAAAATGTTAATTTCTTTTATATAAACATGGTCCATTATTTTTCGTGATTAAAATACTGGGTGTTAAAATATAAATTGGTAAATATCCTGAATATTATATACCCAATTTTGTTGTAGTTTAGCGATGTTATTTATTGTAATAAAAGGGCTAATTTGTAAATATTTTAAATTTCAGTCCAGTGACGTCTCGAGCATTAAAATGATGTGCCACAAATCTCCCTTTTCCATTTCATTTTTTTCCAGAATAACGCCCAACAGCTATCTTAAAATGTTTCATCTTGACATTTTACTCTAAAGTATAGTATGAATGCATCAATTACATTTCTTTAATTAATTCGTTAAAAAAGAGAAATTAAAGAAATATACTGCATAAAGTTCTTGTCTTAAAATCTCACTCACTAAAAAATAACCTGTTAAATTTAATATATAAACTTAAATATTTGTAAATTATTAACTTTATTTAACTTAAATAAAGACTGTTTTATATTATTATTATTTCTGGCATCACAACACCTTTACCTAACATAATTTTAATTGCAGAAACAAAAAGATAAATTAAAAATATTTATCGTAAAAAAAAATCTTGCAAAAGAAAGCTTAAAACTTGGTACCTAAATGTAAATTAATAAATTTAAAAACTAGGAATGCGAGAATGCTAGAGCCATGTACAAAATTTTATAAAATAACGGTTGCAAAGTATCTTGATACCTTGCTTTAAATTTAAAATTTTGTAAATTTAAAATGCAAAAAGCCTTTTTAAAACTACATTTTTTAAATTTTAAAACTTAGATGGGTCCTTCTTAACATATATATGGTATAAAGATCTAATATTAATAATTTATTTACCCATTTAAACTCATTTTATATAAATAATATTTTTATAACGATAGAAACACAAATTCTGAGGCGAAAAATCCATTTTCTCTTAAATTTATTAGACAAAAAGATGACTTTTTAGGTCACGTATGTCCTGTGGTAGCACTAAAAACAATAATTACAAAAACAAAACAAAACCGCCCGAATAAGTTGTTAATTAATTAAATTAAATAATCCTTTCTCGTTCCAACATTTTATACACACCGAGAAAGCTATTTCATATTTTTATACAGTGTGTCTCTAAAAGGAGAGTACATAGTAGATTAGTGAAGAGAATTAAATGCATGCATTTCCTATGGTCGGCCGTTCTGTTTTCATACCGGTATATTGTGACAATACACCTAATATTTAAAAAATATTTATAAATACCTAAAACCAGCTCAAAACTGTATCTACACAATCATCCAATTTGTTTACTAAAGTAATTTTGGCTTAGATCGTCATATTTTACCCTCAGGAATTTGTGATTAAATAAATTAAACTTTAGCAAATATTAGAAAATATATTTGTGAAGCGTAAAATTGCGACCACAGCACCTGCAATTACTTTGGCAACGGATTTCGGTTTTTAACTCGAGTTATGGTACGTTTACATCTGACATTTATTGCACGATAATTTATGTCAGACAGAAATTCTGGCTAATGTAAACGGTCAAAAATTTATTCTATTCTTTCTATTCTATTTTCGGTTTTTGGCTTTCACACAAATGTATTCAGCCATCGTCAAGTGGTTGTCGTCAAAAATTTATGTCCGATAGAAAGTTTTTATTGTTTACTCTACTTAGCCAGAATTTCTGTCTGACATAAATATAATGCAATACATATCAGATTTAAAACTACCATTACGCCTTAAAAGCATCACCCTTTTTCTGCAGACTGTAAAACAAATTTTCCCTCTCTCAAATCATCACAAATTTATTTTTCTTTATAAACTACTTTATTATTTTAGCGGGTCTGTGGGCCGCTTGTATGATATAGTATCAACTTTAACTTAACCTTAGGTTTAAACTAGAGATCTGGGTTTAAGATTATTCGTAAAACCATTACTTGACATTTGTAATGTGTTAATTTAAATTTTGACATTATACTTACATACCAAATAAAGCAGAAACGACAACATGAAGTTTATTAACGAAGATTTTCTCAATAAATTTGGGAACCTGAACAGTATTAAACTGTTTCTTTGAAGGTGGTAGACAATGTTATGTTTTCAATAATACTACTTTCTTGGAATTTTATTGTCTTTTATTTTTAACTGATAAACAACGTTTCGGATGGTGTCTATCTCCAACGGTTTTCAAGTGATAACTCAGTTAAAACGGTTGGAGGTAAACACCATCCAAAACGTAAAAAAAAATAAGGTAAACGTGCTTTTCAAGTTTAATGATGGATATCTTAAAAATGAAACGCGTCCTACTAAAAATTCTTTTAGATTCGTGATCAGCGTCCTAAAAAAATCCTGTATACTGAATTTCATCAAAATCGGCGATGCGTCCAATTTACAATTACCATAATTATTATTATTTGTCCCTAAAATTATACCTCTTTTGTTTTTTTAAAGTAATTAGTTGTCTCCCTTACAAAAATTATTTTACTAACTTTTTTAACTTTCGGTCATTGTCCTTGCAATAATTTCTCAAATTTATGCGTATAAGTTAAGAATCACCCTGTAAAAAGGAAAATTTATTATATTAATTATTAAGACAAATTAAGTGTCCCCTAAAAATCATAATTATTTAAACATTATAATGTTTAAATGCGTATATCGGCAGCTTAATTTTTAAAACTGTCATTGTCAATTAATATTTTGCGTTGACGTTCAAACAATTATAATACACACAAATAAAATCACCAATTAGATAATAAATATAATTTCAAATAATGTTACTAAAGAAAGATATATATATAAGGATTTTTAACAAATCCTACTAAATTTTATGATATAAACATTAAAAAAATTAACCGACTTCTACGATTAAGTTAAAACTAAAAAAAGAAGTAAGGTAATAACATATGTTATTAAAGTACAAAAAGCTTTTGTTTATTTAGTTATTAACATAAAAGACAATTGTAGTTTCACTATAGACACCCAGAACAATACAAAATTTTTGGTCATCAGCTTGGACGCTCGCTTCGTGGAATTTATGAAGCGGGTATCCATCGAGTACACACGTAAACAGTATTTACAATTTGCCGCTTTATAAATTCAGCCAAGCCAGCGTCCAAACTGATGACCAAAAAATTAGAATTGTTCTGGTTAGTCTATAGTGAAACTACAATTGTCTTTGTTAACATCTACTTAGTAGTTTAGCTCATATTACCCGCCTTCTTTTTTTTTTAATTTAATTTTTAGTGAGTTTTATTAATTTTGCTGAAGTCGGTTTAATTTTTATTTAAATGGTTATTTATAGTACGGTAGAGAGAAAAATAGGTCTAGTACCTTTCACTCTCGCGATCCTGACTTTGTTTTTACGGGACCACCGAGGAAGTGCACTTTTTCAAATAAAAGAGAATTTTTAAACTCGGTCCACAAACGCCGGAGTAAAATCGCGTAACATACACACAAAAAACATACAAGCGAATTGAGAACCACCTTTTTCGAGTCGAGTTGGTTAAAAATTTTACACAGGGAAAGGGCCTGGAAAAGGGCATTTTGGGGCAGTTGTCTGAATGCCGCATTATGATAAATTACATACATAATGTATATAAAAAAAGTAAAGTATGCTTTTAGTTGTTAGGTTTTTCTGTATTTTTGTACCTCAAAACCCAATAAACTGTCTGAAAAACTTGGTAATGTGGACCTCTAAAAAGTTAGCACTACCACATGCGAGATAAAAAATATCATAATGTGATTAATTTCTCGCTTTTTGTCGTGATTCTGTCGTACAAAGAAAAATTGTCGCGAAAAAAACAATGGTAAACTTGATATCAAGTTAGCCTTACCTCTTCTTAAAAACAATCTTCCAATTGTTGAACAAATGTCTTATCTGGTGCGACAAAATCGCGACCAAAAAGTGACAAATTATGCACTAGATGCGACCATTGGAAGATCGTTTTCAAGAAGTAGTAGTGCTAACTTGATATTAAGTTAGCACCACCATTAGGTTTAAAAACGCGAATTTTTTTTGCATGACGAAACCACTACAAAAAAATGGAGAAATTATGCGCTAGGCGAGATTTTCATCAGAATATTAATAATAGAAGATGGTTGGTAGTGCTAACTTGATATCATAATGCGGCGATTTAGGATAAAAAAATTCGCGACAAATTTTATTTTTGCACGACAAAAAAGCGACAAATTATGTACTAGATAAGACATTTGTCCGATAATTCAACGATTGTTTTCGAGAGGTGGTAATGCTAACTTGATATCAAGTTAGCACTACCATTGATTTTCACAAAAAAACGACAAATTAATCACATTATGCTATCTTTCATCTCGCATGTAGTAGGTACTAACTTTATAGAGGTCTCGTGTAAAAAAGAAAATGAATTCTATAAATCTTGCATCCGCGCAAATGAGATTTTCAAATAAGTTTATCTAAAAACATGGGACCACACCAAATATACAGAGTGTTGCAAAATGTTAACAAAATTTAAGGGCAGATTCTACATCAAAAATATAAAGAAAAGTTCACATAAACATGGGTCCTTTACCTTATTTAAGTAACTATTTGAGAAGCTCTAAATCAAAACCCAGTTTTTGATAAAACACAATTTTGAGAGTATCTCACAGTGTTTACTCCGCGTCTTATTACTTATGTTTAAAAAGTTTTTAAATCGAAATATATTTCATTATAAATATACAACGATAACATATTTTAATTAAAAAACTTTTCAAAATTCATAAACAGAAAAGGCACAGTAAGAATTGTAAGATATTCTAAAAATTGAGTTTAATTAAAAACTGCGTTTTGATTTGGAGCTCCTCATTTATTGTTGTTGTTGTATAATTGCTAAAAATATATATAAAAGCAAATTATTTAAAGAAAAAGTTTCCCAATTTTAAGGTCTAAAAACATTAAGTATTTTTTTTTAATTAAACTAAACAAGATACGAAAAAGTTTTAAGACAAAAAAGCTGTACTTTTTTGTCCAAGAGTGGCGTATCGTTTTTTTGTTAGAAATGTTCCTTCAGTTGCTGCTCCAGACGCCACTGGATATTAAATGTGATTGTATGTGATACTCTTATGAAATGATTGAAAGTGAAGCTTTCCAATTTTATGAAAAAATGGGTAAAATAAATAAAATCATGGGTTTTAGAAAGGTGGAAATCAAATATTAAGTGCCAATTTAGCGGAAAACTGAAGAATTACGTGCAAAAAAAGATATGGTGAATTTAGGCTAGTTTACTATTCAAGATTGATGATGATATCTTAAGAACAAAACCTGTCCTACTAAAAATTCTTTCAGATTGTGTATCTTTAAATATTTTTAAAATAGTAAAACGTTTTATACCATATTATACAGTTTTAAAATATTTTCTTAAAAATATTTTCCTTATTTTTAAAACACCCAATAGATATACTAATACTTCTAGGACATTTTATATTCATATAAAAATAAAACTTATGATAATAAATCGCAATATAAAATTTGGCTTAACAATTTTTGGCGCACTTTTACTTAATTGGTTTGTCTAAAAATATTAAAACTTTAAAAATGTACCTGCACGATTGCTTTTACCAAATAATTTCTTAGGACTGTTTCTTCGACTATCCGGATACCTATCAGTTAACAACAAAAACCTCAGGTAGGCCAGTTCAAATCTTTTGTTACAGTTCACTTTAATTTACCTGACATTTTACTTGCATCCTTTAGAAAAATCAAAATAAAATTCAATCCTATTTGTTTGTTTGGCTTAGTATTGTTTTACTGACGTTTAATGTATTTACATCTGTGACAGTACATAAAACATATGTATTAAAGCTTTCCTCTATATAAAATATTTGGAAAGTAGAGATAAACCTTACAGCATCACTTGATACGGTAATTAAACTTTAAAGCCAAGTAGGTTAAGTTGTTTTTTTAAAGAGTAGCAACTAAATTAAAAACATACCGTTTAATTATCACAAAAGTCATTGTAGTGCGCCGATTTAAAAACAGAAAATCTCTGCGAACTTTATACGATCACATGTGCGAGTCCCGATTGTCAAACCTAACCGCGTAACACCACACATCTCAACAAAACACAAACTGAGAGGAGAATTTCGAATGACAGTTTTGACGGTCTCGAATTTTAACTTATTTTGAACTTACACTAGAGGCAGCACAAGACAGATTTCCTTTGCGCTCTCATAATATCCTCTCGACCGTTTCAAGCATGTTGTCAAGTTGCTTTAAATGTACAAGAAACATTAAATTGGTTGCATACTTTAATATAATAATAATTTTGGCAAAGTGTAAAATATTGATTTAACATTAAAAAATACTGTAACAGTATAAATAACAGACAGTATGTAACATGTTCTTTAAAATTAGTCTGGTTGAAGTCGACGCTAAATTAATAACGGCGATTTACTTATAACGAGTAAAATTTTTATTTAATTTTTTAGTACTTATTTACACTTAATTTTGGTTAAAATTAAAAATCCCTGGCGTACCTTATACATGTAAGTCCTCTTACACATGGGACATACGTCAGGGGCGGTCAAAAGGGCGGGAGGGGGGTCATGACTCCCCTTTCATGTCACATCCTTTGTAACTGATAATTTTTTTTGCACCATGGCACGAAACACCCTAGAAACGGCCGTGATTTTACATACCTGTTTTAATTTTGGTTTAAGAGGTTTAGGAACTTTTATAGGTAAAGTAAAAATTAATTTGTGCATGGGCGAATCATTTAAAAGGCTAACAAATTGTATTATAAAGGTATAACACAGACCAAGTAACATCGTCATCAACAATAAACACCTTCGCAACATCGGTGTTACGTGTTATCCATTTAACAGCTTGGATGCCACAGCAATTTTCAGAAATTTGGCCAAAAGAGACAATTTGTTTATGCATGACTTTAAAATACGCAAAATAGCAGTGGCGACGCCAGCTCTTTAAGGTTTTGCTATAGGGGTAGCCAAAGGAGACCATTAAAATGGTTTACTTATCTTTACTTTTTTAAAAGGCGCCTATTTTCTATCTTACGAAGGCACGGCATATTTTAGAGGAGAGCCTGGGCCAACCCTTGCCCTCCTCCTAGCGTCTCCACTGCTTGCAACCGCACCGATTTGTTGTAAGACCGTATAGATTTCAAAAATACTACTAGAAACTGTGTATCTAAATGTGAGTTAGTTTTCTTTTTTCCATAATCCATCTATCGATAGTAGCACTAATCTATTCCGAGTCGGAGTACCTGCACAATAATGAAAAGTTAACAAGGACGAAACGACTTAAAGTTGGCGTCTTAAGAAACGGTCAGACTAGAGATCGCGCGAGCGATTTCTCGCAGTGAGAAAGGTTGCAAGTTAATTTTAACCCGCTCGCTAAGTGTCGGTGTGCAGTGCCGTTCCTGGGTCTTCTGTTGCCTCGTGCAAAAAAAACATTGTCGCTCCCCTCTTGTGCAAAAATTTTTAAAGAGCAAAAAAAAGGTCCCCACTTTCACAATATAAGTAAATCTTTTCTTTGAACTCTCCCACATTGATTTTTACTTTTTTCTTCCGTAAATATTTTTGAAGACCAGAAAAAAAGTACCCTCCTTCAATTTCACTCTTTAAAAAAACGCCCTTTATTTTTGGCAAAATGCCGCCCTCTAAGTTTAGCCACCCCGTGCAAATGTCCTTGCTGCACCTCCGCCAGGAACGGCCCTGATGTCGGTGTGGCATTTACGCATTTGGTTCTAAAAAATCGCTTGCTAGCTTATCACTCGCGAGATCTGGTCGTTTTCTCCGAAAAAAACACAACCTACAAGTTATCCCGTAGTTTGCCCGTAGTCAACAATCAACGTGTTGAAGAGGGACACGTTTAACAACCAACATTCTTTGAGCATTTTGCGCAGTGAAAAGGCTGCAAGTAAATTTAAGCCCGCCCGCTGAGTGTGAGTGTCAATGTGGCCACTTGCATTTACACATTTGGTTTTGAAAAAATCGCTCGCTCGCGAGATCTTGAGTCTGGCCCTTCCCTTAGAAAGAAACACAACCTTCAAGTTATTCCGTAGTCAACAATTAACATGTCACACTCTTAACAACCAACATTCTTTAAAAGGTTTTTCCGCAATAATGTTGAAATGTTAGTCGCTACCCCAAGTAGCATTTAGGCAAAATTATCGGTAAATTGCAACAATGCAATCCATTAAACTACATTCAAACCAAGATGCTAAGGATTCAAACATTTGACTCACCATTTTGTCAAGAATGATACCCTTATGGACAGTTGCGCATTACAGTGTTGCCATTGTGAATCAAAATCTCTTTGGTATCTCTTTGGTCAGAATCTCTTAGGTATTATCAAAGAAGATACTAAACTAGTTATTTTGTGGTATTATATATGCGGAACAAGATTTTCTATAACTACAGAGTAATTTTTAACCTATACGCATTAATTTGGAAAATAAACAATGGACAAACTGACTAAAAATGGAAAAAAGTTGTTAAAATATTTTCAGTTAAAAAGATTTTCAGTTATTTTAAATAATAAAAAAGAACATGAATTCTCAAGGGAAATAATGTGTATTTATTTTTATTTTATGTAAAACAATTAATTATCCCCTAATGTAAAAATATTTTACTAACTTTTCTCCTTTCATGTTTGTTTGTCTTCAGCAATAATTTCCCAAGTTTATGCGTATAGGTTAGGAATCACTATCTATAACTACAAGTGCCACATCATTTATATCTACTAATAATTTATTGAATTTTCCCATATATACTTTTTGATTGTACTTAACAACTTAATCCAATAAAGTATCTCATACACGGTTACTCACAGTAATTCTTACAAAATATACCTTTTTTGTGTAAAAAGCATTGAAGAGTTTATTGTTTTACTCAGGTGGTTATGTGGTACATATAGAAGAACACAAAATAGTTGCATTTTTCCAGAAATGCAAACCAGTATTAGTAGCCTACTAGTCAACACATAAAAATTAATATGGCATCTAAAAATAATTGGGGGAGAAGGAATGTAGAGTAAGGTTCTTAAAAGAGGAGAAGATAAGGACTTTTTGCTTTTTCAAACTTTTTGGTCCCTCCTAAAAATTTCGGCCACCCCTATAAAAGAAAAACCTAGCGTCGTCACTGTCTGGGCCACCTGGCAGTCTTCAAAGGTCTGTACAAAATGCTAGCACAAATTCTTTGGGTCAAAATACAACGACCTAATGTAATTTACCTAAGTCGAAATGTTGATCGAATAAGAAAATACAGGGTTTTAAAAATTCTATTTTAGTTTTTTTTTACGTTTACGCCTTGTATCTCTCGCAAAGAATCAACTTTTCAACTGGAGTTAATTGAGTTAGATTGTTGTATTTATGTGCAAAGTATTTGTGGTTGCATTTGTACACACCCCTTTAAAAAATCCGGGTAGCCCAGATAAAGTGTGAAATATTAGAAAATAAATTGTTTTTTGAAATAAAACGTTTAATCCGGAATAGCTTAAAAACGGGTGCTTGTGTTTACTAGGTATACTCAACTCATACGATCAACTTTTTGACTAATTTGTAATTTGTGTTATATCGTTGTATTCTGGTTCAAAGAATAAGTGGTAACATTTTGTACAGACCTTTTAGAAACATCCTGTATAAAGTTGTTAAATTAGGCAGTTATTTAATAAAAATAAGAATATAAAAACTTAAATACCAAAAGCCTGACATTTTTAAGCACTGCATGATTGAGTATGTACATGGTACAGGAACTTGCAATTATTTGTTTACCATTGATACTAGGTATCACTGATCTCGATGGATTGCCAATGTTATAACTTGCGCGAAACAAAAGTTACATTTCATGGGCGAAAAAACCGGTTTGTGCGCAAGCCAGTTGAGGGTAAACGCACCTGGCGCCAAACAAACTATCCGCATTATCGAAAAGAATTTGTCGACGGCGTCCTGGTTTTCTGTTCGAAGTACGGCAGCTAATGAGCGTCACGGTCAGACCGCGGACGAAGGGTACGGGGTGCCGGTGTTTATATTTTGCCACGGCTTTTAAGTGCGCATGTTCGTCCACCCACTCATTTGTTTACTGCGCGAGGTCGTACAAATCTGAAAAATGCTTCTTGCTACTGCGGATCTAAATGTAGGTTATCTATGGTAGGTACGCCTATAAAAACAGTTTTTATATGGCGGCGTTAAAAATTGACTTTTTACTCCCATGCTTTTACTTCAAATTTTGACATAAAATTTATGTCGATTATATTTTTTTAAGTGTAAGATGTTTCCTTAATTTAATTAAAAAGATGTACTTAAAAACATGCATACATATTAACAGTTTAAAAAGTTGGGGATAGATGGTGGCAATCTGAAAAAAGAAATTAAACTACTGATTTTGGATACACTCCATGCTGCCTTATAAAATCGATAACGTGACAGCGATGTGAAGGAAATAACAGGAATCTGAAACAACTAAGCGTTTTAAGCGTTCATTTATACCTTTAGAATTTTTGCATAATTCCTTTTAGATCTTAAATTCAACCTTTAATATGTGAGATTCAAAATAATAAGACTCACTCTTGTAAGTTGTTAATTATTATTAATTTATGCATATTTATGTAACTGATAAACTTAGTAATAGTAATAATAGGTTTTGTTGCTTCGATATCTAAACTTCTTTTAACTAAACACTTATGTCCCTTAAAATCAAAGCCAAGGGCCTCTCACCACGTGGCGTAGCTATTGGGGGCTGGGCGGTGAAATGCCCCGAGACTCCAAAAATCAGAAATTAGTTAAAAACATTACCTACTAATTATATTACACTGGTTGGTTTAGTGAAGTCGGTTCCAAACGACATCTGCAATAGAGCGTGTCTACTTAAGTTCGCACCATATGGAAAACTTTTTATTATTAATTTTACAAAAAAGTTATTTTTTTACAAAAAGTTTTGCATAGTCTAAAACCCATAATACAATATTCATATAATAATTTTTGGCAGTGGTATACGAGGTGTGTCAAAAAATATGAATTTTGCTCAAGAAGAAAGTACCTTTACTTTTCCTAAAAATCAAAAATTTTTAAAAAGAAAAGCTATTTAGGGTTTAAAATAACATTCAAATATACAAACTTCTTAATTTTTAAAAAACCCTTTTTTAATTTTTTATGCGTTAACGGTGAATATTTAAGTTCCTACATTTGTGCCCATTTATTTTAAAATCTAATATGCAAAGAAAGCTTAAGAACTGTCAAAACAGCGAATAGTCACCGAAACGCTCGTTATCGCAAGAAAAAAGTTTTTCTAGAAAATGAACAAGGATGCATATTTAAAGTTTATTTTTAATCCTAAACATCTTTTCTTAATAAAAATGTTTGATATTATGAAAAATAGAGGTACTTTACTCTTAAGCAAAATTCATATTTTTTGACATACTTACCTCGTATATACCACCGCAAAAAAAATGACCTCTGATAATTGCATTTTGGGTTTTAGATTATGCACAACTTTTTATAAAAAAATACCTTTTTTTCGTAAATTAATAATAAAAAAGTTTTCCATATGGTGCGAACTTAAGTAGACAAGCTGTATAAATATTTTTTAACTTATAAGGGAAAGGTGTCTGTTTCCCATTGGTGGGCAGTAGCGTAGAAAATTTTATTTCCAGAGGGGGAAAGGGCGGGGGTAATGAAATTAATTAAGTATGTTTGAACGGTATTTCGAATGGGAAAATCTAAAATCGGTAGAAAAAATTTTTAAGACAAAAAAGTCCTCACCTTCAAAAAACATGTTCTATTGTGCAGAAACTATTAATAAACCAATAAAAAGGCCTGCCTACTTACAAACCCTACATCACATCCTAGATTCTAATCAACCTTCAAACATTTTTCAAACTTCCTAGGGGGGAGTAATTACCCCCCCTTTAACCCCTTCCCACATTTCTATTCCAATATTGGTCGGGTAACCAGGTTGCGGATAGCGGCAAAACGATCCGAAATGACATCTAGAAAAGACGTTTTTTTTCTGCGAAATAAAATTACAATTGTTAGTAACAAAAAACAAAAAAAATGGCCGTCCACCTTTAGAAGACTTGTCACTGTTTTTTGCAGAAAAACATCTTGACTTAACTAATTGACCATCGTAGACTCATATTCAGTAGTAACAGAATACCGACCGAAACCATTTCTCGGCATGGTCGATATCCTATCTAATTAAAGAATAAATAATAAAGGTGATTCTTTTACTGCAAAATTTGATAAAAGCGATACAAAATGATGATGATAATTTTGGTAATAATAGGTGTATCGTCACAATATGTTGCCAAACGGGGTTTTGGGAGGTGAGAAATAACTTTTGACGCCACCCTGTATGTAACTTTAAGGTTAAAATAACATATTTTACATAAAAAAGGTATAATTAGTAAACGTTGATTTAGGCAGCCATTTTTTAAGATACTCGTATCTGGATTTATAAAAATCACTTTCAGTATGACCAGGTTATACAGAGTGCTTCAGAATAAGATGCTAATCTTTGAGAGTGTGAATCTTTAGGTGATTTTAAGAAAAAAAGTTTAAATAAAGCCACGGTCTTAATGTCATAACTTATGAGATACAGAGTGGTAAAAAGGTAAAAAGTTTTTTTTTCAACTTTACTACCCTGTATCTCATCAAAAGTTAAAACATTTAAAACATAGGTTTACTAACACATCTTTATTATTACCAAAATTATTTATAAAAAACTAGAACCAAAATAAACTTTTGGTCAGCCCCGAAACTACGGGTGGGGGGCAAACCGGGGTGTCTGCCCTCCCCTTCTTCTAGGGGCGGCAAGTTCAAGCATGAGCGACGTGTATTGGATGCGTTTGAGAAAAGAACCCGTGATTGTAAAAGGCGAGGACCTTTTTTTTGCTCTCCACTTTTTATTTGAGACAGTTTTGTGTATTATACATAGGGCGCCAAATGATGATTACTTTTCTATTGAGGTGTTTTATTAAGGCGCCAGTGGTGGAAAGAGGGAGCAATTTAAAAAGTGAGGACCTTTTTTTGTTTTTTTACCCTTTGATTGTTTTTCCCAGTAAAACTTTAAAGACGCAAAATCAATTATTCGTTTCACAAAAAGAAAATCGAGGAGGCGACAGGAGGCAATTTTTGCCACCACTTAAAAACGACGATCTGGGGCTGCTTTTGGACTAAGGTAAGTTGTAGCATTTTTTCCGCACCTTTTAGAGACATTCGGTATAAATAACAATAAAAATTTAAGTGGCACTTTTTCCATAAGCACTCGCAACATTGTGAAGTTGATTGAACTCGCAAATAGTGGAATAAATTTTAATCAACTTTAAAAATTATTTACAAAAAAACTATAGACAATTTTGTTAATATTTTATTTTTTCCGGGTTAGTGACGTATTTACCTATTAATTAAAATAGTTTTTTACTATTATAAAATTTTGGCCAAGAGCTCATTAATACAACGTACATATGGTAAAGGTTTTATAAAATGAACATAATGGATTATAAACGAAATATTCAGTGTGTTGCAATGTTTCAGTTTTTTGGTTGCCTGTTCTAATAAAATAAAAATGAAACTTCTTTTTGTTTATTTTAGGAAAATTGGTAAAACATAAAGATACAATGAACAAAAAAAAAAAGAAAAAAGTATATATTTGTAGTAACATTAAAACAATAATTGTTGGAAAAGATTAAAACTAAAATTAAAACCATCATGGCCTCAGTCGGTCAGCTCAATAGATAAACCTAATTTATAGAAAATGTATCAAAAATTTAACAAAAACTACCCAAATTTTATATTAAATTTGATTGATACCAAAATTTCATTGATAAAACAAATAAGAATTTAAATTCCAGAAAATAAAATTAAATTTCTGGTCTTTAATAAGCTACAAAAATAAAGTCTAAAGTTCTTTATAAAATAAATAAATAGTTCTTTTTAGTATTTACACGATATGTGGGAAAATAATGTGATACAGATAAAAAGCTCGAATAACAACTAAGTAGTAATTTTTGATTATCGATTATTACAAAATACTTATGATTTCAGCGGTTTTTACAACATGGCATGATGTTTGAGAACATTTATGCCAGACAAGTAAATGGACTAGTAAATAAAAAGCAAAAACTAATTTAAAAAAATCCGGATATATTAAAAAAAACCTTTAATATTAAATCAAATAAATAAAAAAAAACAATATTAAAAACCCTCAATCAAACTTACAGATGTAACTAATTAGTGATTATATCACAAAACTGCCATCGTATCACAAAAAATGAATGATTTACTTAATGCCCTAAAATATTTAACTACAATTTTATGACAGATAATACGAGTATATTTATAAAGGTCAGGCTCGTTTAATTTTTTTAATTTCCCAGTATAAAACATTATAATATTTAAAAATATGTACAGTTTGTCTACGTAAGTTGGCGTCATATGGTAAACTTTTTTATTATTAATTTTACGAAAAAAGTGACTCTTTATAAAAGTTCTACATGGTCCAAAACCTAAAATGCAACCATCTTTTGCCAGCAATCTACGAGGTTTGGCCAAAAATGTAATTTTTCCTAAAGAGTAAATTACCTGTATTTTTGCTAATATCAAAAATTGTTATAGAGAAAAGATGTTTAGAATTAAAGAAAAACTTTTAAATATACAATTTTCTTTATTTGTTTATACACTTCATTATTATAAGTTCTATAGGACAATTTTAAATAAACTTTTTAAATTTACTGTTATCAAAACAAGAACAATGTACAATGCACTAATGTAGAAAATTAAATTTTCTCGATTTTCGCAGAAAAAAAAAGAAAAAACATTGTTTTTGTAATTAAACAAAATTACATATTTAAAAGAAATTTTTAGTACCTAACTTCTTTTATTTATAACAATTTTCGATATTAGTAAAAATTCAGGTACTATACTCTTAAGCAAAAATTACATTTTTGGCCACACCTCGTAGATGAATGACACAATTTGATATATGATGGTTGCTTTTTAGGTTTGGGACCATGCAGAACTTTTTATAAAGAGTAACTTTTTTCTTAAAATTAATTATAATTATATAAATAAATAATTATAAAAAGTTTTATGACGTCAACTTACGTAGACACACTGTACTGTTGCCAAAGTTGACTTATTAAATAAACAGCTAGAAGAAGACATAACGAAAAGCCTATTTACCAAAAATTGTTTATATTTACCATGGCCAATATTGTCAAAAACGAAAAAGAAGAAAGACTTTACCCGATATTTTTTATTACTTAAGACAGTGGTAAGTAACTCGACACAATAGTGCGTGTAAACATACGAGAAGTAGCAACAAAATGCAGCAGCAGTAGGTCATTTAAATTTTTATTTTTTTAAATAATGGTTAATACCTTTAGTATATCATAACTTTCATATATCAATTTTTGGTGAATAGACTTTTCTTTACGAGCTATATAAGCTGTTTAAATAATTGACCCAGCTTTGAAAACACCCTGTCTAATGTGTCCGACAGAAAAAGTAGGTTTACCTATGACATTTATTGCATATTTATGTCAGACAGAAATTCTGGGCTAATTTAAAGAATCAAAAATTTATATCAGACGTACATTTATGACCGTTTAGCCAAAATTTCTATCTGACATAAATATCATGCAATAAATGTCGGATGTAAACGTACCTTTAACATTTAAATGAAAGAGTTATTTTGAGAGAGCTACTAAGAACGTGTCACATTAAAAATATATTAAACAGCACGGTATAAAGTTTGACCAAACGTGCCTGTTAATCTTAAAGAAAACTCATAATTATTGTAAATCAACAAAAACGTTCATAAATCTAGTCCAGGGGTGACCAACTACCTTCATTAGGGTTTTTTTAAATAACATGACCGTCGCGGTCCGGAAAGAAAAATTACCCACGGAAGTGGACGACGATGGCGCTTAATCTCCCCACTCCTTGCACTCGCCGCCGCTCGCCTTTACTCGCCTCACACCGCGATGACTGACGATCTTGGGCTTCGCTTGAAATTGCGTACCTAACAAGGTGTGCAAAAATTAAGTTGGTAGTCCGGATCCTGACCGCGGTCCGCCAGTTGGTGACCTCTGATCTAGGCTATGGTATTCTAAAATTGAGGGGCTAGTTTCAAAGTATACAATTTCCCTTATTAGATTGTGATTTTATACTCTATATAAAATAAACAATACACTAGAAGTGATGCATTCTTAAGTTTGAATACATTGTTATGGTTGTAGTCATGGCCTCACTTTTGTATTTTAAAGTATAAATGGAGATTGAAACTTTAAAACTAGACCCCTTAATTGTATTTTAAATAATATGCGGTAAATTCCAATTAAACCAATAAAAATATTTAAAAAAATCCTAAAACAAGTCAATTTTTATTTTTAGAACACATTTTTGAGGTAGAATTTTTTTGCTCGGGGTAATCCTCTTTACCCACAGACACAAACGTCAAAGAGTTTATAAGTAAAAAAGGATTTTAAGTGATACCTTGGTTTAAAGGGCTTTAAATTCTCGTTTCAATGGTCTTTAGTTTTTTTTTTAATTAGTTTAGTAGTTTTCAAGAAAATTGACCCCAAAATACCCTAAACCGAAAGTAATGAAAGTAATGAAAAGCAAATGGATTTGTGCAACAATGCACATTTATGTGATATAAAGATGTACTAAAATTTTACTATGATATTTTAAACAATAAAAAGTTACAGGCTTGAACCACCGGCTAGGATTCCCGATTTTTAGGTTAAAATTTCTTGAAAAGTACTAAAACAGATGAAAAAAAAATACCATTAAAGGGAGAATTTAAAACTGTTTGAGATGAGGGATCACTTGACCCCTTTTTCCCTTTAAAATTTTTGACGTTGGTGAGGGATGGAACTAGAAGATTTCCCTCAAAAATAAAAATTGACCTGTTTTAATGTATTTCAAAATACCAAATAATACCATCTATAAAGTTTAATCTTATAAAAAAATAAAATTAAAGTTAAAAGATAAAAAGGAATGTGCATGGATACACTTAATAATACCTATATAATTGACGTAACATATTTTAATGTAAACACCAACGATTTTTCAATTCGACTGCAATTTTTCATACCATCAAGATAAATTGAATTATTTTTCGTTATATAGAAATTGTTTTTGTAAATAAAAATATGTTAGTTTCCAGGTTATGCAAAGTTTTTGTATACAGTGCCGACAACTACGGTTATTTCTTTTATTTTAATATTTATTACGCGTAAAACGCCATAAAAAATGATATAATTTAGAGCACACACAAAAACGATAATCTTTACGATTTTAATATTGCTTTAAGTAAAGATAATACTTTACTATTAAAGTGATTTTTATTACATTTAACAACTTATTAAATTCAATAACATACAAGAGATGGAATAGGTTGTCCCATAAAACTTTTACGCTTTATGGTTTAGACCTATTAGAAAACATTACCTAGGGTTCTTGCCAGAGGGGACCATTTTGGGCCTGGTCCTGCTGTATAGAGTTCTGCAAGTCAATAAAACCCTTTTAATTTAAAAATGGGTCACAAAACTTTGTTTTTATTTTTCTTTAAAAAGCTATAGAAAGCATTTTAGTAAAGGATAAGAAATACATAAAAAAAATTTCGTAAAATATAGTCGATATTCAAATTCTAAGATACTCCTTTATAACATAACAGCCTGGCTAATAATGAATAAAAATATATTGTGTTGTTGTTTCCTATTCTTTTAATAAAAAAAATAATTACACGTTTGAGATATAAAAAAAAACTTTCTAAAAAACGGATATAATATTCTTATATGAGAAAGATTTCTTTAATTTAATGCAAAGTATCATATTAAAATCGCATTTTCTCCCAAAGCTATAAGAATATGAAATTTGCAAGGTAATTAAATTGCAGTTTACTTTATTAGTTGTTTATTACAGTACTCAACATTCTCATCAAATTTAGGCCAAACTAACAAAAATTCTACGATATTCACCGGAGTAATAATTACTTTTTAGATGGGTAATAACTTTGACATAAATCATATAACTAAAATATCATAACAAAAGTCAATGATACCCACCTAAATGCCGTTGGTGAATACCGATTCCTTTTCGTATAATTAGTTGATCGCGCAAATTTGATGTCAGTGTATAAACAACCAAATAATTGAGCCCCCAGAAAATATTTACATTACTTATAGTTTTAAAACTAATTATAGGACTAAGATCCCAGTCTAACTCTAAAATAACACTTGAATATTTAAAAAAATATGATAAATTATTCACAATAAATACCTATTTATCATGTTTCAACAAATAAAACATATCAAATTTACTGTTTATAATATGTGTTACAGAGATGCTTAAACAGTTCATACGACCAGTCTTTTATTATATAATAAATAAACTTTTGTTAATTAGTTTGAACAGATGAGTTGTGCAGAAAAATTGGAATAAAAGTATATTATTAAGGTCTCTAGATCCGTTGTACGATTAATTTAATCGTCTGTGGATATCTTAAATTATAAATGAAGTTTTATTCAAATATTTCTAAAATTATAAACAATGACTTATCTAATACTAAAAAAATAACGGATAAACTTTTTTTTAAATACCTTCACTATAAAAGTAAGTAGAATCAAGCCCACATTACTTTTCCGCCTAAATCTGTTCACTTCTACAGTTCAGATTTGTATGTATAAAGGGTGATACAAGCTAAGTGTTTACCAAAGCTTATTTCATTGTAATAAAAGATAGAAAAAATTAATCGAAAAGCACAATGACAAAAAAGGCAAAGTATAAAACTCGAAAAGCTTGAATACAAACACATTGGAAAATCAAAAATTCCAAGCAGTGTTTCAAAATTTTTATATTTACAGTGGATGTGCAAAAAGTTCTCGATGAGAACATCAAATAACTTGGTCTTAGTGAACAATTATACAATGTCGTACCATTATGCAGAAGTTACTACTAGTACTGGTGACAGCATGAAGTGTCTGAAAGTTTATGATAGATACGCCAGTATTTCATATTACCTAATGCCTAACAATATTAGTTTGGCTCCACAAAGCCTAATCCATTATTATATTAAACTTTTTGTTTCAAATTATAATTACTCTATTCACATAAACTGAGCGTACAAAGAGGTTCCTAACAACAATAAAATAAAAAATCTAATGACAAAATGCCCTGCACTATTTGCATTGAAAACCGGAATCGGTGAAATTCTTTAAGATTTTTATTATGTTTAAGTCCCATCCCTACTGGTAATATTTTCAAAGAAATTTTAGGGGATCACCGGTGATATTTTGGATTTATGACTGCCCAAAATGACGTCACTAGATGATATAAAAACTTTTTTTTTTTTTTTTTTTTTATCTTTGGACAAACCACGAAGGCTAAAAGCCTAAATACTAACGTACCGTGGGTGTCTTAAGCGAGGTAAGAGGGAGTTTGTTGACACGGGACTTAAATACTTTACTTTAAATATATAATTTATAAAAAATAGATAGAAGATCGGAATTTGGGTGATTTGGGTAAACATACATATGTATATTTAAGTTATTAAGTTAAGAATTTAAGTAATTAAATGTCTTTATTCTGAAGAAAAGTAAAATAACCTTTTGTTTAAATTTGTACTGCCAGAAAACAAAATCAACTATTAAAAAATATGATTTCTGTTTTTTTTATACATATTAATCAGTGGAAAATACAACTACACAGTACGCTTATAATGCTAAGTAGTAAACAATTATTCTCGCTCACCCTGTACAATAGACGATACCTTGACGAAAAAAAGTCATTAGTTTCAACGTCACCCGTCTTAATATTTTTCACAGCCTTATTGCTAACATTGACAAAAGGAAGAAATGTATGTTTTGCTATTAAATATCACGCGTAAAAATGCTTGTGCCACAATTTTCGATAATTTTTAACGAATATTATGTACTGAAATAAACATAGATACAAACAATTGTTACATAGGTCGCCACATACAGTGTGGTCCATTATGTGAGCAACAAATGGGAAACTTTTTATTTGCAATTTCTTAGAAAATGTTATTCATCATAAAAGTTTGTGGCCGGTCTCAAACCATATAAACAGTAGGTAGTTGGTTTTATTAAAAGTTTAATGTTATACAGGGTAAATCAAAAATATTAAAAACTGCTTAGGAGAAAGGTTCTCTTAGTCTAAAAAATATAACAAAATGTTGAAAAGAAAAGTTATTTAGAAATAAAATGTATACCAAATACCAAGTCATGGCCTCCTATTTATTTTTTTATTGGTTTTATTATAATATATTAATTTTAAGTTATCTGTTTTACACTTTCACATAAAAATTTGAAACAAAAATTTTTCAAGGTAAATATTTGTTTTTTATTTTTTAAATATTATATTTATTCATAATTATTAAAAAGCATACTTGTGAAATTCTAGGGTCCTCTTAAATATTCTTGCAACAAACTTGAGTTAGAGGTTAAATAAAAAACTATAAATTTATTTTGATTTTACAAATTTGCTTCGATTTGATTAAATTTGTTTACAAGGTCAGTTGGTTGAAACTGCCTAAAAGAAATATTAAATTTTTAATCAACATTTTGTTGTATTTTTAAAAATAAGGGTATTTTACTTCTAAACAGTTTTTGTTTTTTTGTCCTACTGTGTATATCCTCCAACTTTTAATAAAACTAACCACTGCTAATACAGTTTTGGACAATGCACCAACTTTCATGAAAAATTAAATTTTCTAACAAATTGCAAATAAAAAAGTTTTACATTTGTTGCACACTTAATGGGCCACACTGTATATCGGTATATACAATGTAAACATATCAAGAGATACTTTAGATAAAAACTATAAACAGGGATGTCATGTTAGATTTTAAACTACATAATATGTTATATACGCCGTAGCATACATAAGGTGAAAGCAATCAAGTCCGTCCCATGAGGGTTTTTTGTTATTTAACTACTAATAAAATTTAATTTAACAATAAAAAATAGTTTGTACTTGCAAGTGACACAGTCAATAGGTCCTTCGGTCTTGTGCTATAAAAAGCGTTTGCATAAAAATATAATAAATGAGCTTAAATAAATAATAGTTTAAAAAACTAAAAAACACGCTTGTATATGCAACCGAACTAAAAATTAGAAAATAATTTTTCATTACAAAGAGTTTGTCACTTCAGAGTAAAAGCGTGGAGGTGCATTTTTACTATTTTTTTCATAACTTTTCCCTCATAGATATTTGCAAATAGAATAATTATAACATTTAATATATTAAGCACCCCACGCTTTTATTCTGAAGTGACAAACTCTTTGTAATGAAAAATGATTTTCTAATTTTTAGTTCGGTTGCATATAAAAGCGTGTTTTTTAGTTTTTTTAAACATTATTATTTTTCATTTTTAGTTCGATATATCAATTAGTTTTTTAAAAATAAATGCTCCAGTTTATTCACTAAAAGAAATAGCTTCGCCATTTTGTCATTAGAGACACAGAGGATCTGTAAAGGAATTTATTTATCCTGGCGGTCCTAATCAGGATAACGGGATACTGTTTTTAAATTATTGCATTGTCATCGGTCCTTGGTACGTGCAAAGTTTCAAAGGAAATTGAATCGCTGGAAGTTGGTAAAAATTAGGCTCAAAGATTCCGTTACATAGATAGATAGATAGTTACAACCCAAGCTAATAAAAAGCGTGTTAATAATAAGGGTTTTTCTTGTAATTCTTTACCTCTCTACAAATTTTTACTAGCCTACCATGTTTTCCATTTTTGATTAATCTTTAAAAGATTCAAGATCCCATTATATTTCAAAAGAAAAAAAAACCACCCGATGTGTACAGGGTTGTTTCTAAACACATGCGAACCATTTTAGTATGTGATCCCTGTTTAAAATAAAGTGGGTAGTTTGCTTTATAAACATAGGGTCAGAAGTCAACCCTTAGGGGATATCTCGGTACAAAAATGACAAAAAATAACATATTTATTTTTCATTTAAAAAACGATAAGCGCTAGAATATTAAAATTTTACGAAAATATTACTATTATAAAAATTCACTTTCTAAATATTTTGCACTTTTTTATAAATTTGGATAGACTGGTTTATTTGGGAAACTTTTTTAACTCATGTATTTTTTTTTGTTAAACTTACGAATTTCAAATAAAAAAATTAAATGTAAATCATAACGTGCCGGGACGAAAAAATTATTTTATAAAAATTCTATTTTTCTGCTGTCACCAGGAATGCAGTTGTCAGTGGCGCAGAAGGCTGAGTAGACTGGAGCCTAGGGCGGCGTTTTAAGGGGGCGGCAGATTTCTTTTTTAGTTTATAAATTGTTTAGTTGATTTATCATTTTGTACGTAGAAATGAAAGTGAGGACCTTTTTTTGCTCTTCAAAACTTTTTTCAATGAAAAGGAAAAAATTAGGGGCGGCTAAAATTAATAGCTTACGATCGGCAAATATGTAAATGCGCCTCTGGTAGTTGTAATATGTCTTCATTTGACATGGCTTGGCATTTTAAATACAATGCTCATTTTGCTTTTAAGCAACAACATAAAGAGATTTTTTCTTAATTTTTTTTGCGATACCTCCCTAATGGTCGAGTTTTGACCACATGTTTATAAAGCAAACTACCCTGTATTTTGAACAAGGAATCACCTCCTAAAATTTTTCGCATTTGTTTAGAAACACCCTGTATATGTATTTGCATTATGTAAATTGAGGATATGTTCTGTATTAACTTGCAACCGAACAACGATTTTTAGTTTTTAGTTACTTATTAAAAAAAAAAACATGTTTTTTGGCTTTTTAATTGGACTTGGCATGTACCCAAATAAATAAAATCTATTGCAATATGTTAGACTCATATAATTAGTAAAATAGTTTTTTCATCCTACTTTGTTATGGGAATTTAAATTAAGTCTTAAATACAGCTAAAAGAGATGGAAAAATGGTTTAAAGGAAAAGTTGTAGGTCATTTAGCCGTTCATGTAATTCAGTTTTCATGCCAGCTATATGTTGTTTGGTTTTTGAGATTTAATTATATAAAAACTGAAAAGATTGGAATAAGTGTTATAGTGTTTTTATTTAAATAATTTAAGAATCTGTAAAAACATTATTAAGGCAACTTTTGAGAGCAATGCATTACTGCGTTCAAACTGTCATGTCAACGTTTCGGTTTTGAGATACAATCATCAACTTTTATTTTTCTTATGGCGGTAATTTTGGTTTTCACCATTTAACATTCAACTCTTAATAAGCAAGTATGTCGGAAGAGTCAATGTAAGCATATTTCTAACTTTTATAAACTTATATACCCAAATAAAGACGGATATTCACTTTGTGTGCTTCGGGACATTATATTATTTAATACTAATTTTAACCTGTAACTTTCTAATATAAGTGAGGAGCCGACTTTTTTATGCATTTTAATTTTATCAAATTTTCAACCAAAGATGACATTGCAAACTAGATATACAGGGTGTCCGGAAAGGTGATGTCAAAAATTATAGGCGTGAGCCAAAATAATGTAAGTACTTCATATTAAAAAAAAGTTCTATCGCGCTTCGCTAGGGAGATATTGACCCTCAAGATTAGAATAAAAAAACTAATTTTATTTATATCTTTAAAACTGTTGCCACAGTATCAGTGATATTTGGGCAACCAAACATCACTGCTTCTTTCCATAGGTAAACGGCTGTTCACTAAGTCGACATTATACAGGTTGGCAAAAGTATTTTTAATTTTATGTATGCATTTTTGACACAGGTGACAAATTTAACATGTTGCTTTAACCGTGATTTTTGGTAATGTTAATAATTAACACTTAAAATTTCCCAAAATTACAAAACCGTAAAAATAACCAACTTTCCGATAATCTTTGAATCATTTAATTAAACTTTTCTATATACAACTTTTTCCAAAACAAATATTTAAAAAACGGCAGCGAATCGCGTTTTAGCTCAATTTAACGTGCTACGGCATCCTCTTTAAAATGTTATAAAAACAAACAAAACGGCCGCCATAGGAAAATGAAAAATCGATGATGGTATCTCAAAATCGAAACGTTAAACTGACAATTTGTCTGCAGAAATGCATTGCTCTTAAAAAGTTCCCCTGATAATGTTTTAAAAGATTCAAAAAATTACTTGAAATAAAAACTACATCACAAATTTCTATCTCTAAACGCACTGTGCGACGTGTTCAGAAGTTATTCAAATTTAAAATATAATTCACTAGCTGACTTACTTCTTTGGCGTTAATTATATTTTTCTCTGAACTTTGGTTTAATCATAATAAATATAGCCTAAAGCATTCCTGAATAGTGGAACTTTCTGATTGTAAAAGAATTTTCATGATTGGTTCAGTATTTCCAAAAATTAGCCCTTACAAACAAACAATCAAAGTTACAAACTTTACCTCTTTATTTAAAATATTAGTATAAATAAATATCAAACAAAAATCTACAAAAAAAAGTAAATTTGTTTGCTTTTTTATTCTTATTTATATTCACAAAAAATCTTCCGCAGAGAATCGAACCCGGACCGCCCGCGTGGCAGGCGAGCATTCTACCACTAGATCACCGGAGCTTATACACGTAGTTAAAAACTTAACCTTTAATAACATTAGTATAGATTGATATAAATATGTAATTATTTTTCTCTAAAATTTGTGTTTAATCATTATAAAATATCGTCGCTGTTATTAAGAAGGGGCTTCGATTTTTACAACTTTTCAGGGCGGTGGTTTAAAGAAAGCTGGGGTCATCATTTTGGCTGAACCGCTGACACTTGCATTATATTTCAATTCATTAATCATTTCTGATGTAGGTATATGTATATATTCAAGATTATTATAACATAAATAATTCTCGCCAAATATGCAGATAGGGTTATAGCACTCTGACTAGTGTAGCTTTCTTATTGCGAAAGAGTTTTTATGATCGGTTTGGTATTTACGAAGATGTGCCCTTGCAAATTTATAGTTTATCCAAGATCGCCGACCGTGCCCACTTCGTTGGGCGTTAAAATCTGAACTTTTTGTTTAATCATAATAAAATATAGCCTATAACACTCCTAAATAGTGTAGCTTTCTGATTGTGAAAGATTTTTATGATCAGGTTCAATACTTCCGAAGGTTAGCGGCTACAAACAAACAAAGTAACAAACTTTACCTCTTTATAATATTAGTTTATTTTTTTACATTTTTTTTTTTGACGAACTATCAAATTTATCAAAAAATGTTGTAAAATTGTTATTATTCTACATTTTTTGGTTTTACAGATGCCTTAATTTAACTGTCAAATTTCTAATACTATTGTATCTTATTTTTCAATAATTTAAAATTATTTTTTGACAGAAAGATATAAGTGACTTTGTATCGAAAGATTCTATGTTCGTTTTCAAAGTTTTTATTTAACTTATGATTTTATGGAAAAAGGATATTGCGAAACGTGGGATAGCGTTGATCGAACATTACAATAAGTGTTTTGCAAAAATAAAGATACAGCCCTAGTCAAAACGGAATTAGATTGACGCTTAAACGGCCTACAACTTTTCCCCTAAAACCATCTTTCTATCTCCTGTACTTTGCAATATCCCAATACATTCTCTAGCAATTTCGGACACACTGGGGCGCATTTTGAATCGACGCCCGGTAAACACATGTGCAATAAGCAAGACCTTATAAAAACTAAACATAAAAAAACGAATTCGTTTTCCAAGGTCACAAAATGGGTAAAGTTGTCTCCAAGTTTGTCGAATCTGAATGCGCCCCTGTATATTGTGACATTTCTGGTAAGCAGGAAAGCAAAAACCATACTTAAAAAACTGCCTTTGAGTTAAATAATAAAATTATTTCTTATGGTATAGAATTTATTGGCCACACTATATACTTTCAATTTTTATACCGACAAAAAATAATTATAGCTTTTTCCATTGGTGTACCCAGTGTGATTGTATGCGTTGAGTGCATTTGTATATTTTTTTCATTTAGCCAATCAAGAACAGCAATACACTGACTGTGTTTACTTTGCCAATAAAAAATGTAATTTTTACAGAATTATGGCTTAAAAATGGCTTTTTGTGTTAATGATTATTTTATCAACCAACAAATTGTAAAAAGTATCAGCTTGTAAAATGTATGTGTTAAAAGTATGTTAAAAAAATACATAGTTCCATTTGAAAGCTATGATTTGGTTTAATTAAAAACATTTTTTGCTCGGCTAAGCATTATAAAAAGTTTTATTATCATAATAGAAATAGGTTTCTAACCTTGGCAAAATTGTGTGAATAAATTGACTAGAATATTATTACATTGAGAAGCCGAAGCAAAACTGAGATCTTGGGCATAGAAACAAAGAATTTACCAGTTTTCGAAATATTTTTAAAACACTAAAATATCATTAAAATATAAATAAAATTATTTAACCCCGTGCGTAATGTTTATAAAACTCTGACTAGGTTAGGATTAATTTCACAGACTTACTCGCACTGGAATCACGGCGTCTTTGATACTATGTAGAATAGTTAATGTAACTATAATATAGTCATTTAATTATTTATGTGTTGTACATAACTTATCTTTAATTTTTAATTTGTGTTTAAATCAAATTTCGTTTTTATCTTAACAATCCCCTTTTTTTTTAGATGTTTTAATGCGCATTTTGCAGCGGTACATTTAGCAATCCTATAATTTCTTCCTATCCCTTTAAACATGCCTTTACCAAAACTCTACTGTTACTCTAACCCGTCTACCATCCGCTAGTTTTTCTGGTCTTCCAAATTTAGCTGTTTCTGGTTCCAATTCTAACAATTCGCGAATAGGTGATTTAGGGAACGTGATTTGAAAACTGTTCTATCTCTGCTTTCATCATGCTGTAATATACCTTCCAGACACAGTCAAGAGACATTCCTGAATCGAGAAATATAGCTCCTGCCACTGATTCAAAGACATCGCTACAAAGCTTTGGAACTTCAACATCCTCTACCTAAAATATAAAAAAGTGTAGTATTGTAATTTCTTCTACCTATTTATCAATCAGTATTGCCTTTTGCCTTTTCATAATAGATATGGTCGCCAATTAATTGTACTAGTCAGCTAAATTGCTAAACGTACGAAGGATAAAAGAAATTAAGATTTGCCGAATTACTAGACGAACCAAGTGCTTGTTCTAAAGTAGGACCCCCCGCCTAACTTTTTGAATTGTTTGGTAATTTTTCACGAAAATTCCACACCACTGTTTTTTGACCGATCAAACGTGTAGTTTTGGTTGCATTACCATTGACAATACAAGTGTTTATCGGATTGTTTTCTCCTGTCTGGGGTACCCTGAAGCGAATTATAACGGACATTTTTGACATAATCATTGAATTTGTTTTAACGTCATATCTGTCATTCACATACATAATTAAAGAAAATGTTATTTTGTACCAGTTGTAGTATTTCAGACATAACATAACATAAAGACCCTAAATGACAATTTTATACAACTACAGTTAGTAAAATAATATCATAAGACTGAAGTACTAGACATAAGTGAAGAGCAAGCAGAAAGCAAGGTATGGGTCTAAAAAATTTAAAAATAAACTATTTTTACCAACTGTAGTAATATAAGGTATATATAATATAAAAAGAATAAACAATTATCGATTTACATCTTTATATCTTCTTTAAAAGAATACAGGGTGTTAAAAACATCAACAGCAAAAGTATGAAAAATCGACCATGACAAGACATGTCCACACTGCATAAAAATCACTTTTGTATTAATTAAAATCAGAAAAGTCCAATAGTAATTTTTATGGTATATTACTAGATTATATTGAAAGCAGGTAGGTATGCCCACTTCTCAATTTTTTCTCATTTATTTTAATTTCAATATCTAATAATGATTATATTGATTCAACAGAACCTAACTAAATTCCACAACTCTTAAGGTATGGAGGTTTACATGGGTCGACGTTTTTTGTTATTCAGGGGCTACGTATCCTAAGTAACAAAAAGGTAACACGTTTAGAATTAAAAAAGGATTTTTCTTTAAGTTAACCACAACTAACCACAGCTTTACTCACAAGTAACCACTCATTTTTTTTTTACAGAGTGGTTTTTAACTATAACGTCATACTAAACCAAGTAACTAAATGCTTTGAGCTGGTTTGCTATCTGGTTTCAACTGTCACTGCGTGCACTGGCGTATTCCAGGTTTTCTTAATTTGTTTGTTTTTAAAAGGAAATTTTGAGGATTCATAATTAATTCTCTTTAGTGTTAATTGTCAATTGTCATTCGTAAAACCAGAAGTAAAACCACCAGGCTGTGGTAAGATTAAGGAAAAATTACTAAATATACATTTAAATTTAAAAAAATGTATCAAACATATAATAAAACAGTCAAAGTCTGTACAAAAATAGAAATGTCCAAAATAATTTTTGATTTTTTCCCATAAAAATAAATAAAAGTAGGGGGGAATGTTACTATGAAATATATTTCTGGGCCCACAGAGTAATAATTTAATATATTTAAAATGTTTGTTTTCAGAATTTCAATTTCAAACGTTTTTTTCGATCTTCTTGTATTTGTAACTGGGCATGCCCATTTTTTGAATAATTACTCCTTATACCGTGTGTCAACGAATTTATTAGACAAGCCCTAACTCCTAGACTATTAAGATGCTCATTTAGACAAAGCGTCGCGTCAAGTTCGTCGCGTTTTAAAAATATTTTTATCATTTTATTTTACAGATTCGGAAAAAATAAACTTGGTGTAACGTTTACTTTGGAATGTATCTTAAATTACCAAAAAGAAGTTTCTGAAAAACAACTTTTTTAACGCCAGCAATGCCATATCACTGTTCTTTTTTAACATTTTTTTTTTTATTAGGAATTAGTTTTTATGAAACCAAACATAAGAAAGTTTCCCATTTAGTAAGCAAGTGCAGCGGGCAATGTGTATTTCTAAACCATATACTGAAACTTTGCATCAATGAGCAATAAATCATCAATTACCTTTATATTTATAAAGGAAGGGGTTAGAGTATTTCTATTGTAAAAAGTACTACAAAGTATAGATATAATATAAAAAAATGTGACTAACCTCTTCACATTCTGTTTCAACAACTAAATAAAGCTCATCCAAAATCGAATGTCCACTTTCTTCTTGTAGCCGAATAAATCTTTCTACCACTTCATTCAAACCAGGGGAAAGATGTCTAAAATACTTATGGAACCCATTTCTCACTGCCAAAGAGGCAAAAATGGTATTGTTAACCAATGCTGACCTCAGATCAGTCAGTGCACCAGGTGAATGCATTCTAGGATCTTCATACAAATGCCTTGTAATAAGATAATCTAAAACTGCATCTCCTAAAAATTCTAGTCTTTGATAGCAATCTGTAAGTTGATTTGGACTGTAAGATGCATGAGTCATTGCTTGCAGTAAATAAGAGCGATCCCTAAATTTATACCCAATATGCCTTTCAAATTGGTCATATCCATCTAAAAGTCTTTCTAACTCTTGCTCTGGGTTCGAAATATTTCTTAATAATGGCGACTTTGGTATTTCCACCTATAAAAAAATACAATGTTAAGCACGAAAAATTATTTTCTTAACTTTATATTTACCTCCCCATAAAAGTCCCATCATTATTTTTGGGCAAAACCCTAATGCCTAGCCACGCCATAAAAAGCAAAGCGCCTCTAGAGTCCACATTCTATAAAGGGTAAGCTCCTATTAGTGCTTCAAACACAATCAGCTATGCTCTTGTCTGGAATGCTATGTTGGGTTACAAGATTATATGGAATTATATTTGGAAGAGCATATACACCTCTTTCTCTTACCATGGAGCAGAGTTTCTTCAATGGTCATATTTCTCATTGCTACCATATCTGCTACTGTCCAACAGTTTGCAAGGGAAATTGTGCGTCAATTAATGCATCTTCTAACTGTTTAGGTACATAGAAACATGGAGGCAACCAGTTGTCATAGGTCAAATTTTGTTGCTATCATATATTCACCTAGTCTTTTCTCTTTTACCTAATTTATACAAATTTAGATTACTAACTTGTTTCGACCTTAAATGACTAAGCTTCCCTTCGTGAACATACTCATACTTTGAGTACAAATAGTTAGTAATGGCATATTTTAAGAAAGAGTCACCAATGGTTTCTAAACCTTCTCAAGATTTGCTACCCATCATTGTGCATTGGACATGGTAAGGGCTTGTAGTAGCACATTTGGACTGGGCCCTGGATGAGTGTTCAAATCTGGCTGCAAGTCAAAACTAAAATTAAGTGGTTCTGAAAAGTCATATTCGTTGAGTGTTAAGGTCCAGATGGCATGACTACCAATCTGTCAAGCGACGCATCTGCAATGAATAACTCCTCACTATTAAAACTTTCTAACTGCATTGGTGGTACCTGGCTTTTGCCACCAATTTCGCCCGAATCCTTGCGGAAATTCTTCATTTACTTTAATTAAAATTCCACTAGAACAAAATATGTTCTTTATTTTTTAGCACAGGCTTCGTGAAACTTTGCTTTCAAAAGCTTCAGTTTCCAAACTGTTATCATCACTTGTCCAGGCGTTTTTATCTTCAACAAGACAAAAAAATTCTTCCTTCCCATCTTCATCGTCCAATGCCTCGGCTTGATGATCTCCAGTAAATTCTATTCTAAGGCCACCCCCATGCGTGTCCAGAATCTTCAGACTCTGGTTGGGAATGTCATCTGACATTATCAGAAAAATCGTCGTCGTATGCGTTACCCTGAAGCCAACTAGTAGGAGAAGCGATATCTTACCAAAGCGTTGGAGTCGAATTCGCCTATAGCCATGTCATTTGACCAAGTCCCGATTTCTATCCACTTGTTTCCATTTGGATTTTCATCATTCTCGGTATCAGTGCGTCAGTTTCCGACGATTCTCCTCTCAGGGTCATAATCACTGATCGGGCTTAAGTTCGATTATTTTAAGTTCTGGAGCTTTTCTTCAGCCTTTTCTTGCAAATCCTTAGTTTTCCTCCTGCTTTCTTGATGTCCTCCTCTCTTGACTTCTCAAGACGTCGGAAGGTTCCATCCAAAATTTAATGCTGGCCACTTAAAATCTGTGAGAATAAACAGGGAGGTTACGACGGTTTACATATCGTATGACTTACCTTCATCCAGGAGCGAACTTTTCCTAGAATAAGATCCAGCTACAGTACGTGGTTTGGTTACTAGCTAACAAGAGTGCAGTGATTCTATAGAATACAAGGTAATGCAACTGCTTTTCTCCAAAGGAAGAGGAAACGGATGTGTGCACAAAGTTCTGGTACTAAAAATTTGCTTTTGTTTCCAAATTTTCTCTTTTGGCTTCGTTTCGTTTCCACTGCTGGTCAGTGGCACCACTCCCTTTCTGTTTACATACCTTGGAGTCAAAAAATTAAGTCTAGCGGAAGTGTGATCGACATCCAGAAGATACTGCTCTAAATTTTGAATATGAATACCGTATTTCCTGACAATATTATCAAAAGATTTATATTCAGAGCCAGGAAAGGCTGACTTAGGATTAAGAATGAGCAAAATTTCAGCAACATAAAAGTACTGTGGCTGGTCTGTGATTTCTATACCAGGCATTACCACTGCATCTCTGTATTCATTTAATGTCAAGATTGATATTCTTTACGGTCATCATCGGGAATCAGTTGGGAATAAAATCCAGATTTTTGAATTAGATCAATAAAATTCCAATCAACTTCCACACCAGTTTGGGCTAAAAATATAGGAATTATTAGGAGTTGAGTCTTTGTTAATAGCCTGACTGTCAATCCGTCGGTACAATAAGGTGATTCTTTCTGCGAGCAGTTAGGTTCAAACAGCATTAAATACTTCTGAAGGTCTTGGAACGCTGGTAAAGTGTAGTTAACGAACTCCCTGAATTTTTGTGAGTTTGTTGCTCGTCTATTACAACTTCTTTAGAACACACATACTAGTTCTACACTTACTTCTCCTGATCTGGTAAATATAGAGAAATGCATTAATCTAAAATTAAATATAAGCTAATTAAAAGCAAGAATGAGGTTTTAAAGCACAATGTACATTGTACCTTTGGTATTTCTTTTTGGTTAAGATGTCAAATCCTGAGTGTGGATTCTTCAGGGGAGTAAATTTTCTACCACGAGTGTTCTGTTCTTCTGGTAAGGGACATATTGAAAGTCATTACTACTTTGTAGAAATAAGATGAACTCTACAACAGTAAGGTGACAAATCTAACAAAGCATCAGCGATTTTCTTGTTGCAATATTGGTCTTTTAGTGGTACCTGGCCTACTTCTAATTTTCATCAAATTCATGGTCTATAATAATACTATTCCAGTCTTCATCAATGGGTATAGAATTTTCTTGCTGATAGGTTGTAGTTGATCGATCTAACTCCCCAACCTTATGCAGAGTACTGACATAATAAAAATGCAGCTGCCCTTCGAGAAAGTAAAAATTTGGCATTACAGGACTTACAATAGTTTGTTTTACAGGACTATTGATGGGCAATCGTATATCACAAACCCAACCACCTGGCACCATTTGTTCATGCCATATTGGTGGTAACCTGGTAAAACTATCACTTGGAAGTTTAGCATTAGTATCGATTAATTAAAGCTATAGAGTTAAAAGGCGGTAAGATTTGGAGAACCATCATCTTTTAGAGGTTGGTAAGGTTTACAACAAGAGGAATAACTATCCGCCGAGAAGTTCTTCTGGTTTGTCTGGTTCTAAAGCTTGGCAGCGTCTTAGAAGTGTTTTCAATCTGAATTATATAAAGAATTATTTAAATTAAAGACTACTATTTGGCCCTATTTGTCTAGTCTAACCTCATTATGTTAGAGACGGGTTGTTAATAAATTCATCAATTTCATCCTCATTGGCAAAAAGTATATAATGAGCTTCGGACGCCCCGAGCACGAAGGCTTTGCTTTGAATATAGCTGTGAAATGTTTCTGAGCAAATCAGCCCCTAACAACCAAATTGCACTTAGGTAAATCACGGCGCGTGTTCCAAGGCCGCCGTTGAGTGTTCAGAATATGTACACTCACTGGCATCTAAATTGTAAAACCTCTTCTTGAGTTTTATGCTCATGTTCTGCCTCTCTGTTCTTTTGGCTATATCAGCTACCTTTTCTACGAAAAAAAGAGCAGATATCCAATTAAAAGTCATCATCCTCCTGTGATAAGCTCTGAAACAAAAGGGCCTTTTAATTTGATATCATAATTTGAGTCAGATCATAAAAAATAGACATAAATAAACTCATTGAAAATATATGTAGTTAAGGGTTTAAACTTACACAAAAGAAGGCCAAACAAAGCTTTGGTTTATACCTATTGTGAACAAAAATTAATGCACACAACATATCATCTCATTGTCTTTGATTCAACCTCTTAGGGCTTTCCCCGCACCCTTTAAAAATTTCCAGTTGGTACCTCTGCCTCACAGGCAATTTTTTCTTCTTCTATAATTTTAGGCTTTTCTCCAGCAGGTTTAAACTGTCGCAACACATATGAATAAATTTAAGAACTTTGGCTGATGAATAATGTTTAATTCTTTCAATTTCATTATCCAGTTTTCAAATTCATAATCGCAAACAGCTCTAGTATGCACCAGTGTAGTTGAAATTATGCACAACAAAGGTAGTGACGTTCATATGGTGTTTTAACCTTAAAAAAATATATATAAGAGACTTTAAGTAAAAAGAAGTTCACAATAAGTACATTTAAATTATATAGACATACAATTTATAGACTAAAATTAGTAAACAAAAGCATAAATACAGGAAGGTTATCATGACAAAAAAATGAAAGACTTGGTATTTGAAATAAAATAAATGAATTAAGAAATGCTAGTTTATTATTATTCATGAAAGCAGAAAAAACAGTGAGGCAGTAATTGTTTTCAAAGAACATACTTTTATAGCGTTTCCCAATCGCGGTAAAAAAATTAAAAGATGTGTTTCTACGCTAATTCTATGAAAAAAGGAAATGCTATTTCAGGATACAGTGTCAAAATGTCATTAAAAAAATAACAATTTATTATTATCTTTAATATCCCTTATCCGATATTGATGGGATTTGATAGTGTTGTTAATAGCCTAAAAAAGGGGCAAATTTATCTCTATCTTGATTAAAGATTTACCAAGTCCAATAAGCGCCGCTAGCTTGAATTTTTCTACAAAAAAATGGACGCACACCGACTTTTGTTATAGTTTTATGTAAAGTAAGTCTACGTAAGTTGGCGTCATATGAAAAGCTTTTTTATTATTAACTTCACGAAAAGAAGTTATACTTTAAACCTAAAAAGGCAACCATAAGATATAAAATTTTAACAGTTTTCTACGAGGTTGGCCGGATGCAATTTCTGCTTGCTTAAGAGTAAAAAGTACCTGTGGTTTTGCTAATATCAAAAAATTGTTCTAAAGAAAAGATGTTTATATTTTTAAAATAATTTTTAAACTATGAAATTTTCTTTATTTAAAAAAAATATATATTTTTCTCCTGAACCCTTAATAATCTGCAAATGCGCTCATTTATCGAAAAGTCTTCCAAATAAAGTTTATAGATATATTTTAGATCTATTTTATAAAAATATGTTTACATGTACAGGGGGCATCACAACGAAGATATAGACACAAGTTACCTTTTTTTTAAATGGAATGGTGTATATTTTATTGAATTTTTGAATTCTCCACAAAATTTAACATGACTTTGTGTAACATATGCTATACCTAAACTCACTAGTTTAAAAGATACAAGGGCTTAAAGAAGTATTTTATCGATATTTTTATTTTCACCTGTTACAATATTTACCTAGTTACATTTACATAGTAACATTTTGGGTATGTATGACATGTATAAGTGACGTTTTGGTAATTATTGAGCAGTTGTTAGTTAAACTATTTAAAATAACTAGTCATGGCACTTTCTGAGAAAGAGAGAATAACGCTTCTTGCGATTCGGAGGGTTTGGGGATCGCGAGCGGTCTTACCAAGAAACCCGAGGATCTTTTTAATACAACCTTTCAGAGCGTACGCCAATCTCAAAGTCTACAGTAAGCAGAACAATTAGAAGATTCCAACAAACAGGAAATTGCAAAGATCTTCAACGCACGGGGAGGCCAAAGACAGTTTGCAACGAACAAAAGAGTTTAGAAATATTACAACATTTCATAGAAGATCCAAATTTGTCATTGCGTAAAGTTGCCAACGAATCAGATGTTTGTTCTTCATCAGTCAAAAATGTTCTTAAAGGTAATAAGTTTCATCCCTATAAAATTACGTTGGTACAGGAACTATTTGAAGACGATTTTGATCGCCGAATAGAATTTTGTGAAATTATGATGCAAAAATATGATGACAATAGATTTTTCTTTCAAAATATCTTATTTTCTGATGAATCAACATTTATGCTAAACGGCACCGTAAACCGGCATAACTGCAGATATTGGGCTGATGAAAATCCTCATTGGATGCGTGAAGCACATACCCAATATCCGGAAAAAGTTAATGTTTGGGCCGGTATAATTAATAATAAAATAATAGGGCCATTTTTTATTGAGGAAAATTTAAATGCAGCACTATATCTTGAACTTCTACAAAATCAAATATTACCAGAAATAAGGACACTTCATAACTTTGAAATCATGTGGTTTCAACAGGACGGCGCCCCCCTCATTTTGGATTAAATGTTAGACGATTTTTAGATACAACTTTTCCCAGCCGATGGATCGGCAGAAGGGGCGAAATTGAGTGGCCAGCAAGAAGCCCCGACCTTACGCCTCTAGACTACTTTCTTTGGGGACATTTAAAAAATAGGGTTTATTTGACAAGACCAGAAAATATCGATGAACTAAAAGGAAGAATAAGAAGAGAATGTGAAAACATTACTCCGAATATGCTACAAAATGTTACAAATGCTTTTTATTACAAAGTAGCACATTGTCAAGCCGTTCAAGGAGGTCACTTCCAACATTTAATTAAATAGGTTAAGTGTTTACAAGTTATTTTTGTGTCAATTCTGTTTTTATTAATAAGTGTTTTCATATTTTAAAAGTTAATAAATATTTACATTATATTTTTTAAACCCTTGTATCTTTTAAACTAGTGAGTTTAGGTATAGCATATGTTACACAAAGTCATGTTAAAATTTTGTGGAGAATTCAAAATCCAATAAAATATACACCATTCCATTTAAAAAAAGGTAACTTGTGTCTATATCTTCGTTGTGATGCCCCTGTACATGTAAACATATTTTTATAAAATAGATCTAAAATATATCTATAAACTTTATTTGGAAGACTTTTCGATAAATGAGCGCATTTGCGAATTATTAAGGGGTTCCGGGATTTTTGGTTATACTCTCTGGCTTAAAAAGTTTTGACCAACCATTCTACTAATTGGCAGATACTTTTTTTATGTAGTTAAACTAAATCCAGTAATAATATCATTGCTGTAAGTATTTATAAATTATGCAAAAAAGAGTTGTGAAAAAAGGCCGAAAAGTCGATGTTTCGTGTTTTATACCCCTATAAAATTAGATTTGTTTTTTAAATAAAATTTAGTTCATAAAGAGATTTGTTATTAAAGTAAATTTAAAACCTCAATAATTTCAGATGAAAACAGTGGCCTCAGAATGTACGCAAACAGCTACTTCTGACATTGATGTACACTCCTCAAAAGAATTATAGCATATGCTCGATTTCTTCCGCAAGCTTCAATAAAAATGCTTTCATTTTAAATGGCCATATCTCTTTTAATTATTAAGTTATCAAAGGCAAATAAAAAAGAGAATGTTAAGGAAGGTGGAGCTATAACTTTATCGTAACCGTTGTTATTTACTATTTACCAATACATCCTACGGGGCGATAAAACTTTTTGAAAAAATAATAATTTTAACCGGCCTGTATAATGTGCTATTAATTGGGACGAATATCACTTGTAAATAAATTATACCCTTACTCATTTCTGATATTTTATAATCACAAATTTGATTACTCCTTTCAACAGCATCATACAGGGCAATTAAAAATTTTTTTTGTTTTTAATTTTATTTTTATTAGGATGTATTGGTAACAGTAAATAACAACGGTTACGATGAAGTTATAGCTCCACCTTTCCTTAACATTTTCTTTTTTGAATTGTCTTGACAACAATAATTAAAGAATGTAATGCATTAAATGAAAGCATTTTGTACTGAAGCTTATGGAAGAAATCGAGCATATGCGATAATTCTTTTGAGAGTGTATTATTGATAACTGACTGATCTCTCTTATATATTGTTTATAAAGAAAATATTTGAAAATTTTTACAATATCTTCTTTAATATAATAATAAAATATTCAGAAAGTATAAATAAATTATAGAAAATTTTTTATCTGAAAAAAATATATGAAAATAATTTTTAAAAAAACCTGTTCCTAAATCTGCCTTAAGTTGGGGCCAAATTAACTAATTTATGCAAAACATATCACTGCCAATTTCCATCAAAATTGAATAAGGGATACATAAGATAATTGTAATAGAAGTAGCAAAGACAAAAACATCTGAATTGAGCCTGTGATATCATTTAGTCTTACATTTACTTTTCCCAGACAACTACAACTCCTGGGAGGCAGTTTTTCAGTTACAACTCTACCTGGTGTCAAGTTATAAATTTACACCCCCCTTATATTTTTTATCGTACAAAATAATTTAAATTATAAGTTTATTAGCTTATACTGTAGTTTCGAATTAGTAATCAGATTTTTATTATCCCTTAAGATATAGGGTACAACAGAAGGTATGAGTTTTTTAAATAAAACGCCCTATATATTATTTTACCATTAAAAAGATCTTTTAAAAACCTTTAAAATACCTAATTTCATATACTTATTACAATTAGTTTTAAAATGGCCATGCAAAATCTAATGCATTTTTTTTCAATCATTACCAGATAAAGATAGTACCTATCTTCAATACACCAATATAAAAGTAATCCTAATTTTGAAGCTTTTTTTTCACATTTTGAATTAGTGTTTTGTTTCCATGCCTACTACAAAAACTTAAATATCAATTTATGTAATGTAACAGTAAACGCGACATCAACTGAACCAAATGGTCAATACTTGATTTACATTTTCCTTTAGTTCATGTCACCTGTTTTTAATTAGTGTTTGCACAAATTAACAGAATTGACGAATTGGGTGAACAGAAATTTGGTATTTATACTGTTTTATATTATTTCTCACAAAGTGGCACACACAATTTTCTAAAAATAAATCATAATGGTATAGTAATGAAAAGGATAATTGAGGCATTGAGAGAGCAGCATCAGGACTCATCCCACAAATCAAATCATAAAGCTAAAACCACATTTTAATAACATAAACCTATTTATTGGGAACAAAGTGGACTAAATGACCCATTACAATTGAATAATAATTATTAGTACACATAGGCCCTGATAAAGAAGTTTTTATGCTATTGAAAATGCTGTTTAAAGCACAACTAATAATTGTGGACGATCGTATACTCTTCAACGCCTTATTCATTTGAAAATGAAGGGAGGCTATGATTTTTTTGTTGCAATATTAAAATTAATAAGTTTAAATAAATAAAACATGTATAAACTGGTAATTTGGGAAATTTTTATACGATCGGGTAGAAAAAAATAGTAACACATGCATAAAGTATCTTTTTTTACTCATTGGATTGCCGCACTTGCCCTAATGAGCTGGTGCTGTCAAACTTCCCATTCTTAAAAAAGTATCGCTTTTGTGCACTTGATACATAAAATTACTATTATGTTAATCTTAAAGAAAACTAATATGTGAGATCGTAAGATACAGAATACGAGTTTTTCTGTTGATGTTTTTTATCATAGCATTTAAAAGGTGACTTTGTTTAGAAATTTAAATCTTGGTTTTAAAGGTGTCTATGGGATCATGTGATACTAATTGGATAATGATAATTAAAAAGGAACTATGCACCAAATCGCGAAAGATAGGTTTTGGCACCAAACAACTTCCTTCTATTCGTTTTACATGAACCAAACGTCCAATTTGGCGCTTGGTTCCTTTCAGTTAGCATGTCGTGCGAATTAAAGTCCATTAAAATTGAGGAGTATCACATGTAGAAAACCAACGGGAAAAACAATGAAGAGTCAAAAATAAAGAGAAATGTTTAGGAAGGGTCTTTTAAAATTAAATTAGAAAAAATATTTAGTTATTGTGACACCATATATACACTATACATATACATATATATATATATATATATATATATATATATATATATATATATATATATATATATATATATATATATATATATATATATATATATAAAAGAGTTACTTAGGGAACCTATTGTTAAAAATACAACATAGGTACTTATTATGTTTGGGAAAACGATGAATATCTAATTTTTTAAAAATATATTTTATTAAAAATTATTTTAGCACAAATTGTATTATTTTTGAGGCACAAAACGTAACTGTAAAACTTTTATTTAGAAGTGATATTGGTAATGAAAATTCTTGAAAAACTTCAGTTCTACACAATTTTTCCTATGTACTTTTAGTTTTTAGCAACAACCACTATTCTTCCCTAGCTTTTATGTTGTGTTACCTTTTTCCCTACAATCTACTCAAGAGATGGTAATAGACTGCAAAATAAGGGATGATGAAAAATGGACTTTTATTGTTTTTTCTATCTGTAATCCCTATATATTCTCACTCCTTGATTTTTCTATTTTGGAAAGAATATTGATAGCAGCTCTATCAGCACCCCAAGGTCCCTAAGTCCTCAAGAATATCCAGGTGATTTGTTAAGTAACTGTATAGGTAGCACTTTTGGGTCAGGAATATCTTTAAATTCTTCTAGAAATTCTTCATCATAAAATTTCACTGGGGTCATACCTGTGTTCATTCAAAAAACCTTTGCATGCTTCAATAATGCACTACTGTGGTTCCTCATGTAAAGTAAAAGACACAAACTTTTGGGCAAGGATTATCAGAAATTCTTTTTGGGTGACATGGAAAGACGAATTAAAGTTACTATTTCACTTGATGTATCAACCAAAGAACTTAGCAGTTTTTCAAGTCGCTGGGTCTGCTTCAAGTCTATCAGACTGCAAAAGTCTGGAACCTAGCATTCCAGTAGTTAAACCTAATATCCTAGGCTTTAAATCATTCTTTAAATGTTCCTATATTTACTCATAATTTCTGTTATCATAATTTGCCTATTTCCATACAAACAAATATCTATAACTATTAAATTTGTATTTTTTTAATCTAGTAAAGTATTGCTGTTAGTACATACTGCCAGGTTACAATAACTTGATTGCTACAAAAAGAATATCAATATTTTGTATATCTTCGCTAAACTAATTACTTTAAGATCAGTCAGGTATTTAACGTGGGAAGCAAGAACAGACACATTTTGTGGGTCCAAAATAAGCAAAGCTTTTTGTAGGGCTCCGAACGCATTTGCCAGGAAAGCTCTTGGAGAAGTTTAACTAAAAGAAAGGCCTTTGATGAACTTGTACTTGAACACACTATAGTATTTCTCTTTTCGCAGAGTCTAAAGTCTCAACCTTGGTATTCTCGGGGGTGAAGGTGTGTGTGTACACATCTTTCATTTAAATAACAAGCCATTTTTTTAGTTTTTTTTTATAATTTTAATTTTTAGAAAATAACTTAAAATCTTAGGTTAGGTTTTGGTATAAGATGCTTAATACATAGTTTTTTAAAATATTTCGTAAAAACTTAACGTCATTTACTTTGTTAAATGGTTTTTATTTCAACTAAACACACTATTTACAGAAACTTTATACTTTTTCATTAAAAACAAGATCTTAAAAAAGACAAAATATAAATATGAATACTACCGCCATTCAAACAATTTGTTATTAATAATACAAATTACAATACGGATACACACCTTTGGGGCGCGTTCAGAATCGACGCTCGTGAAGGCCCGATAAAGACATGCCCAATAAGCGCACAGTGGCCGATTATTGTTAAAACGTGGCATAAATTAAAAGAAGATCAAAAATGTTGTTTTATCATTCCAAAAATTACAAACACACAAATTATAATCATTTTAAGTGGCAAAAGCTTTATTGATATCTTAATAAGTTTTATACAGGATGTTTCGAAACTTGGCATGAACGACAACCTATATACAGGATTCCATAGTATCCATACTATTGAGAATTTTGATTCCAAACAAAAACTATGTTATAGACTGCTATTTTAGCTACTTTTTAAAATTATTTTGAAGTATACAGGGTGAGCCAAAAACATGGCACACCAAAATCAGGTTCTTTTAAATGGGACTGGTATATTTTTGCATTTTTCGAATCTACATAAAATTCTAAGCATTTTGTCTTGTCATATTCCTATACCTAAAGTTAATAGTTTGGGAGTTATTAACAATTGAAAATCGGAATTTTTGGACTTTGACGATTTACCAAGCAAAAACAGTTGAAGATAGAGCAAAACGACTTTCACTTTCCTATCTTAACTTTTCAAGAGCTATCTAACGGAAATAAAAAGTGAAGGCGAAGTGAAGGTGAAGTGAAGGTGAAGTGAAGGTGAAGTGAAGGTAAATTGAAGGTTAAATTCACCTTCATTAACCTTCAAATCACCTTTACTTTTTAATATATTTAACCAAGTAGTGACAATACAAAAATCGACCTTACTAACTGTCCAGAGTTATTAGTTTGTGGTTCATAAAATATTTAATGTATGTCTCGAAAATCAATAGTTTTTGAAATATTCCAACAAAATAAGTTTAAGTGTTTTTAACAAATCACCCTGTATCTCAGAAACAACTGAAATGTTGCATCGCGGTAAAAGCACTAGCAGCACTTGCCATTTCGGAAAAAGCAAAAGTGGCATCACCTAAACTAGACACCCTGTATAGGGTATTCTATTTAAAAAATAATAATTTCTCACACTTTTATAAGCTACCTTGTATAAATTTAAAAATACATTGCAACCTCTGTGGATAACAATCCTACAACTTCTTAAATTAAATGTTTTTTGTAGCTAGAAAAATAAAGAAGCTGGTGGAGTCTATAACCCTGCACTAATATTTTAAAGTTTATTAAAAAAGCGCAAAAAGTCGCAAAACTTTTCTTGGTAATCAGAAAACTAAACAGTTAGAGAAGATAATGTGATACAAATTATAAGAGGGTCGTTAGCGGAACATAAAAAAATGCTTTTTAAAATGGCTACTTTGCTATAATTTTTATACACTTGATTAAATGTGTTAGTAAAATAGAAAACAAAATTTCAATAAATGAATAAAACATTATATACATACCTGACTAAACACTAATCCCACTAAACAGTAAAAAAAATTCTACAAGAAATTTTTAATACAAGGAATCTTTATAAGACAATGTTTATCATTGAATAACGTTTACTGCATAGAAAACTTGGCTTAATTTAAAGATGGCGTAGAGATTAAAAACAAGTGAAAAATTCAGAATGGTCACAGCCATCTAATAGAATAGAATGTTAGGAAGTAGACTATTGACAATTTACTTAATTTTTTAAGATTTGATAATTCCCTTTTTGCCACAATTTTACAAAAATCGACCATAGTACGGCACCGTCTTTTAAAATACGGCACCGTCTTAAAATACGGCACCGTTTTTTAAAATACGGCACCGTTTTTTAAATACGGCACCGTTTTTAAAATACGGCACCGTCTTTTAAAATACGGCACCGTTTTTTAAAATACGGCACCGTTTT
The DNA here is from genome assembly GCA_014170235.1 of Listronotus bonariensis. Classification (NCBI taxonomy): domain Eukaryota; kingdom Metazoa; phylum Arthropoda; class Insecta; order Coleoptera; family Curculionidae; genus Listronotus; species Listronotus bonariensis. The sequence continues at coordinate 298,180 of JACEGR010000127.1, forward strand.
TTAAAATACGGCACCGTTTTTTAGAAATACGGCACCGTTTTAAATTTCAAGGTCAAGCATGTCACTTGATAAGCCGGATATGTTAGAAATTACGGCCCCCACACCCCGCGCTTAAGGTCTGGACAAAAAAACATATTTTAATACATGTTGCTAGCAAAATCTGTAAAAATTGCTGAATATGTTGAAAAATACCACCCTCTTATGGAATTTAGGTTAGGTGTGTTTTAACGTGTGTCAAAACAAGAAACCTACTCTTGATGGGTTAATATACCATGCGGTTTTCGCTATTCGATAGGTATACTTGGTAATATTAGTGTCGTTGACAGCCTCGTATATAATTTGCATATCTACTTATGATAATATTAGCACCGCTGGCGACCCTGTATAATTTACCTATATATCTCCTTGTATCACGGCAAATTACTGCTTTTTAAATAAAATCACTGTTATTTGCCGTCTTTTAAATTATATAGCTGTTATTTTATTAATAAACAGTTTATTACAGTATAATTATTTAAAAGACGGCAAAATTACTGCTTTTTAAATAAGAACACTGTTATTTGCCGTCTTTTAAATTAAATCGCTATTATTTTATTAATAAACAGTGTATTACAGTATAATTATTTAAAAGACGGCAAAATTACTGCTTTTTAAATAAAATCACTGTTATTTGCCGTCTTTTAAATTATATCGCTGTTATTTCATTAATAAACAGTTTATTACAGTATAATTATTTAAAAGACGGCAAAATTACTGCTTTTTAAATAAGAACACTGTTATTTGCTGTCTTTTAAATTAAATCGCTGTTATTTTATTAATAAACAGTGTATTACAGTATAATTATTTAAAACACGGCAAAATTACTGCTTTTTAAATAAAATCACTGTTATTTGCCGTCTTTTAAATTAAATCGCTGTTATTTTATTAATAAACAGTGTATTACAGTATAATTATTTAAAAGATGGCAAAATTACTGCTTTTTAAATAAAATCACTGTTATTTGCCGTCTTTAAATTATATAGCTGTTATTTTATTAATAAACAGTTTATTTCAGTATAATTATTTAAAAGACGGCAAAATTACTGCTTTTTAAATAAAATCACTGTTATTTGCCGTCTTTAAATTATATAGCTGTTATTTTATTAATAAACAGTTTATTTCAGTATAATTATTTAAAGACGGCAAAATTAGAAGCCAAGATATACGTTAAAAACTGTTAGTACGGAAAGGGACAATAAATTAAATTTGTGTGCCATTAAAACCCAAAGCTTAATAAATAGACCCTTCGAACTAAATAAAAAGTCTACACCTGCATAAAAATGTTTAATGCCTTGGTATAAAATGTTAAGTTTAAACACCTAAATAGGTTTTTGCCTGTAAATAAACCTAAAACTGGCCCTTTCTCTCAGTTCATAACCCAGTTTGAGTCTAAATAAAAACTAATAAAAATTAACTCTAAATAATTTATTAACCTACTTTTTTAAAACTTCCTGTATAAAATTGGAAATTCAAGTAAGATTACTAAAACACTCAGCATAAAAAATATTTCGGTTTAATACCCAAGGACAGATCCTGTATAAATATAAGTTTAATAAATACCCTGTATAAGAAATTTACTTCAGTTTAATATAAATAAGTATTCATGTAAGATTACTAAAGGCCCTGTATAAAAATATTTCGGTTTAATATAAATAAGTATTCATGTAAGATTACTAAAGGCCCTGTATAAAAATATTTCGGTTTAAAATACTGCTATCGGTTTATCACCCTGTATGTATGAAACAACGGTATTTTTAATAAATAATATCTATGGCAAAAAAATGATAACAATATTGTAAAAACAACATTCGAAGCAGTAAATCTTATCAATATGTATATATATGGAAATAATATTATCCGCCTCATTAAAATTCGATAATAAATATAAAAAAATATGGATAGCATAATTATAATTACCGCAGGCTATTTCCTTGATAACATGATTTAGTAAACACGTGTACCAACTTAGTTTATGACTCTCTTAATAAAATAATAATAATTACGTTTTTTAACATTTATTGTATACAGGACTACCACAGTATTATTTTAGTCTTAACCTCAGGGCCAGTATTATATACATTATATGACTCACGAAAAAAAAAGGATCTCACTAAGGGGTTATCATGTTATCGCTCTCAGCACGGCAGGACGGGTTGAGATCCTATGACGTCATCTTAGCAATTTCACAAGCACACACGCACGCTGTAGCTAAGCGGGTTACCTAACTTACAGCAGCCTCGACGCTAGGTGGAGTACCTAACTTGGGAGGCGGGTTGCCGAAGCACTAGGCACTGCAACTAACTTCAATCTGCACGCCACGGGTTGCCTAACCTTGGCGCTGGCCCTTGATCATGATCCCCCAACAAAATGTTACTTCAGCTTTGTCTGGCAACGGTTGTAGGAAGGTGTAGTGAAAGTGTAGGACTAAAAGTGGAAATAACTTTAAAAAAGTTTTTATGCCAAGGACGTTAATGACTTATGTCACAAATGTTACGCATTTAAAAAGGGCTTTTATTGTTCTATTTATCATCAAATAAATTTAATTTCTTCATTGCAGAGTTCAGAGTTTTATTTGTTTTTATCTTTGTGTCATCTTACGAAGGCTTATGCCTAAATTCCAGAGTACCGTGAGTTTCAGGTTATTGAAGTTGAACCCATTTTTTACCCTGTTCTGTGAACTTTATCCAAGCACTGAAACATGAAGTTTTTGCGTTTCACAGCACTCCTTTAGGACAACGTGCGGTAGTGTCACCACGGACGATGAATTGCCCAAATAGCATTCAATTGATTTAACTTTTGTCTTTTTAATTATTAAATAAAAAAACTATTATTAAAATAAAAAATAAAATAATAAAATTTTTAAACAGTGACATTCATATTTTAAATAATTGTTTTGTTGATATCATGTACAAAAGGCAAAATTAAATGCATTAAATCCTATTAAGGCAATTCATCTTTCTAAATATTAACGCATCTTAGGGCTGTAGAGCCATATATAGTGACACTTCTCCGGACATGGGTCCCTATACTCAAATTTCAACTTTACAAGTTTCTGACAAAATTATTTAAAACATCATGTATAGAAAAATGAGACTTACTATATAAGCCTTGAATTCCCTTTGTTTTTGCCTAATTTACCTACCTAATTTAACATTAAAATTGTGATAATGTATAATATTTTTAATGCAAGTTTTTGTTGACGACTTTTAAAATACTTCGTATTATTTATAAAAGGCTAAAATTATTATTAACTCTTTAAACATTGTGTATTTTTAAAAATAATTAAGGAAAATTATCTTTTTTGACCAAATACATATTATGCCGCAGTATAATAATAAATATCCGAAGTCAATAGGTTATTGACTGAGATATTTAAAACATCATATACATTATAAACACCCAAAATAGAAATAAAATCCTTCTGATTTGGTTAAAGTTAGTTCACTTTCTTTAAAAAGCTTTATAAGTTACAATCTTTTACGTACAAGTTTTTGTTGACAATAAACTAACTTTTATTCACTTTTATTAGGAAACAAATGTTAAATAAATAAACTAGAATAAAGAACAAAAATATCAGTACTTATGGAAATTTATATTAGCACATAATAAACATACGAAATACAACACATTTCACTGCAATCACAAATTTGTCGTTAAATCACAAATTTATAATCTTTAAATAAATTATCGGACGGTTATGATTTAAATAAAACTGATAAACAACATGGCGGCTGACCATGCGCGAGAAAAATTACCGTTCGTTCCCGCCAATTCAAGAAATACATCAATTTTAGGCGAAGAACCAATTCTAAAACGGTATTTACCAATCGGTTATGTTGACGTTTAAACAATGTATTATACGTCAAAGTTGTCACCAATTATTACCGCGGTATTGATAATAGTGCTGCTATGTTATTTTTCTGCTATGCCCAGAGTGGTATTCTTTCGAGGAATTATCAGTTATCAAACTGATAGAAGTGAAACTGATACCATTCTTTCGACACTGATCAGTTTCACTTCTATCAGTTCGACCTGACCTGCAAGTAATCCAGAGTAACTTTCCAGTGACGAAAATTTTGTGCGTCACGCTCCTGGGCTTAAAGCTCTTGAACTGCTATAAAAAGTTAGTCACTGGAACGCACCCCTAGACAAGGAAAGAGAGATAACTTTAAGAAATTTTAAAATTTCGTTTTTTTTACCCTTTCTTGGCTTTATAATTATAATCTTTTTTAATATCTAATTCCATTTTAAATAAATAATTTTAAAAATCCATCCTTAACCATAAAAAAACACGTTTGAAGCACAAAAACCAAAGAGGGGTTGGTGCATGAGTGGCCAGGGGAAAGAAAAACGGAGTAGCTTAGGTGCATAACACTTTCCGTCACTGGAACGCTGTAAAGTAGAACGAAATGCTCCTGAGCTACTCGGGAGCGCTCTATTTGCGTCACTGGAAAGCCACTCAGGTTGTCGATTCTGTATGCGCCCAACTTCTTGATAGGGAATTTTTATTTTATGAGTCACGGAGGGCCTGTCTGTGACGTAATAATTTTGACATTTTCAGAGAATCCAATGTTTACTTGGGCTATGCCGCACCTTTTCTGTTTTTTATTGTGATATTAGTTTTTCGTATTGAATTTCACGGAAAAACAGCAATAATCTTGTAGACACAATGTTTCAAAACAAGATTCTAGTCTGCAACTTAGAATTTAGAAAATAATGGCCAATAAGTACAAAAAATAACGTAACAGGAAGTCACAAAATATTACAGGTATGGCTGGAACTGATAGAGTATCAATGAACGATGCAATATCGAATGTAGAAGTACTGGATGAACTACCTTTACCGGATGAACAGCCCTGTATAGAAGCCCAACCATGTAGTGTAGTATACCAAGCAAATTTTGACACTAATTTTGAAGATCGAAATGGTTTCGTTACAGGTATTGCCAAGTATATTGAGGAGGCTACTGTACATGCTAGTCTAGTAAGTTCTCTTTTAAACACACATATTAAGGGTTAACGTTAGTGTTTTGTAATCTTAAATCAGTTTAATATCTTGGTAATTGTCTAGAAAGTTGCGGCAACTCCGATTTTGACGAAATTTGGTATACAGGGGTTTTTTGTGGCGCTGATCACGAATCTAAAAGAATTTTTGGTAATTATGTAGAAACCGGCCGCAACTCCGATTCTGATGAAATTTGGTATACGGGGGTTTTGGGGGCACTGATCATGAATCTAAAATAATTTTTGGCGGCAATGTTTCGTTTCCAAGATATCCATCATCAAAGTTGGCATTTGAACTAACCTAATTTTCACCATATTCCCCCTTCTTTTTGCAGACAATTTGTGATTTAAAGCTAAAGGGCCCACAATATTTGGTTTTCACCTTTTAAAATCTTGTTTTTCTGTGTATTTTACACCTTTTATGAAATAAATTGGGAAGGGTCCCTTTAAATATGTAGCAAGCCATGCAAAAATTTCCGGCGCATTTACCATAACTGCAAACGAAGCTTCGCAGTTTAATTAAAAAAAGTGCAAAATACAGGGGAAAAATAGTGAAAATAGGTTAGTTCAAATACCAAATTTGATGATGGATATCTCGAAAATAAAATGTTGCCTCCAAAAATTCTTTCAGATTCGTGATCAGCGCCACAAAAACCCGTATACCAAATTTCATCAAAATCGGAGTTGCGGCCAGTTTCTAGATAATTACCGAATTTTGTTTCTGAAAAGTTTTCTTCTCGAGATATTCATCATCAAAGTTGAAATTTTAACTATCCTTATTTTTACTACACTGCTCAAAAAATTAGGGGAACACTTCTTAATACATCTATAACTTTTTTAGTTGACATGATATACAAATGAGACATCCAAATTCTTAAAGCCACACACTTTCTCCTAACAAATTGATAATTGTAACTTGCAAAAATCATTTATTTTTAAGATAGGACTAACAGTTTAAAAACACAACGAAAAACAATGTGACGATAAAGTGACCTATTCTTTGTTTAGTGATGTAGTAGGCATGGTAACAGTAACAAATTGTTGTTAATGTCAATTAGATGTCAACAAGATTAAAATGCAGAATCTTAGTGAAGTAGAAGTTGCTTGTGCTATTTCTTTGATTGAGAATGGATTTCGTATTACGCAAGTTGCAAGAATGTTTTATCGCAGTCCTTCTGTTATTCAGCATCTGTAGGGTCATTGTAAAGAGACAGGTCAGTATAAAAGACGCATCGGGCAAGGTCGAAAAAGGAAAACTACCGCAATTCAAGATCAATTTTTAGTTCTTTCGTCTTTGCATAATCGTATCCTAACAGCAAATGATCTTCAAACTGCTTCTCAGGGCCACTCACCGAGTGGATGTTTCTGAGCAGACGGTTAGAAATTGATTAAGAGAAGCTAACTTGAAACCCAGAAGACCCGCGCGAATACCCTGTTTTGATAAGGCATCACAAAATATGCTGTTTAACTTTTGCTAGTAAGCATATTAATTGGCAACTTCGACATCCAAGTGCTATTCACCATCTTACACATTGTGATGGTCGAGTATGTGTTTACAGACGTCCTGGTAAACGGTATGAGGTATTGACACAATGGGTTGGTCTGCGATTAGTCCCGACTTGAACCCTATAGAACACATTTGGGATTTGTTGAACAGACGTATTTGGAAGCGCCTAAATGCACCCCAAACTCCCCAACAGCTACAAGAAGCATTAATCGAAGAATGGGAAAATATACCCCAAGAAGATCTTTGAAAAATCATATGAAGCATGCCAAGGAAGTATCATGCTGTTATTCGTGCTAATGAAGGACACACACGATATTAAACCTCACACAAACTCAATACCGCAATGTCCTACAAAAAATGTAGCTATTGTCACATTGTCTTTCGTTGTGTTTTTAAACTGTTAGTTATATCTTAAAAATAAATAATTTTTTGCAATTTGGATGTCTCATTTGTATAGCATTTCAACTTAAAAGTTATAGAGGTATTAAAAAGTGTTCCCTTAATTTTTAACAGGCATAAGATAAAGGAAACATGATTCTAAAGAAAAGAATTCGGTCACCTTGTGCCAGAGTTATACAGATCGCCTCTCTGAAGCGAAAGTTCACTCGATGAGCGTCTCTCCTATAAGTTATTTCAGTAAAATATCGTGGCTCTTAACATTATTACTTTGTGTATCAAACAGCTCAAAGGAACGTTGCGCTTCTGTGCCATATTGTGACAAAATAGCTCCACAACATGTCACATGATCTATACGAGACAGATTTTTAACATTCCTAACACAAGAGTTCTGCACTTTTTCGATTTTGTATTTATTAAAATTTGTCAAGAATGAGCCTTATACAACATCAAGATAACCCCGATATTGAAAGTACCATGCTCTCCGTAAGCAACTGTTTGCAGGGAAGAAGACTCTTAAATTAATACAGTGAATTAAGTTAATGATATGATCGTTGACAAATCTTGTTAACATGTGATTTAAAAGTTAGCTTACTATCCATATACAAACCAAGATTCCTCACTTCATCAGTCCACTGTATGTCAACACCATCCAATTTAATGTTTAAAACTAAAACATGTCTTTTCGCGAGTACAGAGTTGCTTTAGTTTTACTAGGATTTATGAGCAGCGAATTTGCAGATGCCAGCTTAAGATACTATTTAAGTTAATACTTATTAAATTTATACTATCTGGGAGATTTTGTATCGAGTTGGGGAGATATATTTGCAAATCATCTGCATACATATATGGTATTTACAATGATTTATATGGCCAACAAGGTCCGAAGCAAAAATCTTAAAAAGAAGTGGCCCAAGAACAGATTTCTGGGGGACAGCCCTCTTCTACAGACCGTATCAACCCATCATCACCCATCAGTCTGACTGCCTGCTGCCTATAGTGGATTTAACTGTCGAACCATCATCATCATTCATTTTATAATAGGTTAATTTAGCTAGTAATAAATCTATATTTAAACTATCAAAAGCCTTGGTCATATCTATAATGACAGAAGGACAGCATTGCCCTGATCAAAGGTTAATCATATGTCACTAGTAACTTTTAAAAGTGCTGTTGCACAGCTACAGTTGTCTACTAAACCCGATTGGAATTTAGGGATTACCTATCAGATAGATATTCCATGGTCTGATATTTGACTAGCTTTTCTAAGATTTTTGATGGTGCAGGTGTTATACCTTTACAATTAATATTAGTATTACAGGTATAGAGATCATGCCAGTCAATGCTCTGCAGATCACTCTGAAACTGCTCAGAGTGTACTGTTTTTAAACTTCTAATTTTTATAAAGCGTATTAGGTTTTTAATTCTTTCACATTTTATTCGGCAAAAAACAGCCTCATGGTCAGTGTGAATGGGAGTTACAGGCAAAACACCACTATCCACAACTAGTTCATTTTTGTTTATTAAGATTAAATCAATAGGAGATTGATTATTAGGAGTGATTCTAGTAGGATTAGTAATAGCTTGATACAAATTAAAGGTGTTAAGAAAATCACAAAAAATCCATATTCTACACTGTCTTGGCGGCACAAAAAATTTACATTAAAATATCCCTACAAAGACATATATCATTATCTTCTCATCATTTATCTTATCTTTATCTTTATATGTAGTGGATTTTTCTAATAGAATTTAACGTGCCCGAGGGCACGTTGCATTCCGCCTAATTCTAAATCCATTCTATCGAATTTCTATCCAAAAATAAGATGTGAAAAAATATTATCTCTTATATATTTTTAATGTTGCCGATGCTCTTCATATTTTACATTCTATAAATGACGTTTTCTTTAACCTTTTTTTGTCAATTTGAGACTATAAATTTTAAATCTTAATTTTCTTCTAAATTTCTCCGTTTTTCAAATATATTTAGAAAAACATATATTACTTAATTTTGTATGTGATTTTGATGAACATTAACTCATTTTACTTCGCCGAGCACCCATATTCACTCCCAGTCCTGCAAGTTTGTTAAGTTATAATTAATTAAAAACAGGATATTTTGGATCAGCGCCATTGAAAAGTTGTTTTATTTAGATGAGGGTCTTAAATAAGTGAGTATCATTTATTAAAAAAAAAAACATAAAAACAGCAGAAAACCGTTTTTCCGTACTGTTACTTTACGTTTTTATCTTTTATTATTGTCAAGTATTTTACTTGTTTCGTAAGAATTTCTTTAATAGGGTATCCCATATGTTGTTAGAAGTAAATCAATAAAGCATTATAATTATGATAATAGTACTAAACTTGGAACCACTTTCTAGGAATGAGTTGTTAGATGAGAGGCCAAGAACATGCTGTAATGGTATATACATGGCGATGCTGCTCCCGTGCAATGCCACAAGACTCAAAATCCAATGAACAACCAAACAGGGTTGAAGAGTTATGAAAAAAACTGTAGAAGTTTTAGCACCCGAAGTCAATAAACCATTGGAGTTTATGTATTTTCAGGTAATTTATTTATTCTTTTACTTTAAAAGGTTGTTAATTTGTTTATTTCTTAACATTTATTTTTATTTCAGAGAAAGGCAATTGAGCGAGGTTTCACAAGAAGTCAAAACGACTGTTGCCATACTGAAAAGAGAAAAGACTTTGTTTCAGAGGCCTATCTCCTTACTTTAGGAAAATTCATCAATATGTTTGCTGTTCTGGATGAGTTAAAATATGAAGTCTAGTGTTAAAAATGATTATTCCACTTATCGGAGGTAAATTATTTTTGGTATTTTTGGAGTGAACTCAACATTTAAAAAATATTTTTAGGGCTGCTCAGTTTTTAAAAGTAATGTCAGACTCCCAGACTTTACAGGAATCCCAAAATTTGTCTATGTTTCTGGCAACTCAGAATAAAATTCGAGACACTGTAAAAGAAAACTTGGAAAAAATTCCTGGTTATGAAGATCTTTTTTAGCAGATGTTGTCAATATTTGTGTTCATATGTTTGAATCAAAAATGTATCTAACTCCTAGTGAAAAACATATGCTTTGTAAAAGTCATGGGATTTGGTCTGTTCTTAATGGATAGGTGAGCTTGGTAAAATTAACAAACTTGACCAGAAGAAGAAATTGAGACTTGATAAAATAGATAGAATATTTAAGGTATGTTATCCATAAAAATATGTTTGATGTATCTTTTTCTCACATTTTATTCGTTACAGAACCTTGAAGTTGTACTCCCTTTGGCGATATGCAGATAGCACCATTTAACTACATTAAAAGAAGTAAACATTTTGATGCCAGTAAGTGGCCCCTTTCCAGCAGTCAGACACCATCACCCCAAGCAGATTTGATGGTACATTTACCGCAAATACGAGAAGATCATGTCAAGTCACATTTCTGAGCTGGCAAGATATTCAAAATGAAGTAACTACAACCTATAAAGAGTGTGTGAAGTGACACTGAAAATAAGGATACCGCAGAGATTTGGCGTTAAGAGGTCTACAAACTTTTATCAGAATGGACAAGTGTAGTAACAGAATTATATTCCTGGAAGTTTGTTACACCCCACAGATCACCATCAAAACAAAGAGTGCCCTAAAGAAGCTGAGGAATATGAAAGAGCTACAAGGTATAACTATACTGATGAAGAAAAGTTTGCTCTCATTGAAGTTATAGCAATGATTAAAGGGCTACAAGTTTTAATGGCATTGAATGGAAACTGTATTTACTGATGCCATTAGGCGAAATATTTATGCTGAACTGCAAGACTTTGTGCAGTTAGCCCTAAGAGAGCCATTAAGAAAAGCTATAAAGAACAAAAGAGGATCTCATAAGAAGGTTTGTTTAAGTTTATTTTAAATTTGAATTGAAAATAAATAAATAAATGTTTTTAGTATTATAATGTCAGTAAGAGAGACATGTGCTGATTGGCAAAGAGGAGTGGATCCTCTACAAGATCCGCATTAAAAGGCAAAAAAGATCCTGATAGTGGCTTTAATTTAAAAGTGCCCCGAAGAAATGTTGGTAAGTAATTTGTGTTTTCTTTTAGATATAAATGATATAAATCTGCGGGATCCATCAAAGTGTCCATATCAGATGGGATTTGTTAGATAACCATTTTTTATACTTTTAACATCTAGAGATTGATCAAACCAAATCAATATGTTTATTGGAAAAAAAAAAGAATATGTGAACATAGTTAAAAGCTGAAAATGTGAACATAAGGAAAAACCTAACCAGTGCCAGATCAAGTGTGAAACCGTGAAGTAACCCCTTAAGCGCCAGATCGGAAGGGACGCAAATTTAAGGTGAAAAGAAAGTTAAATTGCAAAAGTAAAGGTAAAGGGCGTATTTTTTTTACCTAATGAACCTTTTTTTGTACAATGATTTTTTTTTTTATATTTGGCAACAGTTAAAAAGGACGCAAAATTTACTGTTTACTTTAGTAGAAAATATACCTTAATCTGGCGCTGAACATAAAAGAGAGCCAAATCTATGCACTGAGGTCGTGTGGGTTGGAACAAATTCAATTACAATTCAGTGGTTTGTTTTTAGTGAAAACGCTTGAACACATTACATTTTATTTGGGCTGCGATCATGGTAATTTCATGTATACAGGGATGCCCCAAAGAGAGTCCATGACCACCAACTTATTTTTTATTTGAATGGAAACACCTAATTTTTGTTAAATTTTTAAATTCGTTAATTTAGTATATTTTATTATACCCTTTTGTTTTATATTTTACATAATTTTAAAATAAGGATTGCACAAATATAGACAATTTAACTACAAAAGTTTATACAAGGCCATTTAAATGTGAGTTTGACAAAACTAAAATAAAATGTATCTCATAAAAAAATAAGTAGCAATTGTTACAAATGCAGTCAACCAATGAAAATACCTTTCTCTAGTTTGTTTTTGATTATGTAATTCTCAAATAAAAATAACCCAATATAAAAAAAGTAAAACAATCAAATCGTTAGTAACATCTAGTGCCTAGTAGCCTTACTTTAGCCACGAATGTAATAATTTAAGCTGTTATGTTAGATAGCTAAAGAAACAAATAAATAAATGCCCTTTAGGATACCATACGGATAACGGAAGCTTTCATGGCCTTGTTCAACTAAGGAATTTTGGTTCTTGGGTTTGGACCGCGTCAAATTGGAATGGTTTACCGTCGTTTCGCCATCGATTTCACGAGGCATCGTGGGGAATATTTATTACTCTTTGAAATCGAAACACTAATTCACTTAGTCTTTTGGGATATCAAAAGTATTACACAAGTAGGAGCTCCAAATCAAAACGCAATTTTTAGAATTCCTCACAATGTTTACTGCACGTTTTCTATTTATGAATATTGATTATTATTATTATTAAAAAATATTTTAAAATATACATAAATAATAAACCGCGCAGTACACTGCGTTTTGATTTGGAGCTCCTCAAATATACTCTAAAAGAAGGACGTGCACTTTGGTCCTGGTTCTATTTTAAATTAGGATCTAAAACCCTGGGTATACTTAAGTTCGCACCATATAGAACACGTTTATTATTAGTACTTAACGAGAAAGTATTCTTAACAAGCAGTCGAAATCATTCAACCAAAATAAAAGAGGAAAAACACCTTACTGCTTGTAATTTCCTTGCACTGCAAGGTCGCATCTGTCGGAACACTATCCTATCTAGATATGCAGATTTTTTTTACACTAGCCGGTATTTCTTTCAGAGATAGTTGAGATCATCAACCTTATTATTAATTTTATGAAAAAAGTTATTCTTTAAAAAAGTTCTGCATAGTCTAAAACCCAAAATACAATCATCAGATATATATTTTTTGTGATATATGAGGTATCTTAAAAATATTAATTTTGCCCAAATTTTAAAAACGTCATAGCCAACTGTGGTTGCCATTTAAAAAAATGCAAGTTTATGTCGTAGCTCTAAAACGGAGTATTACATTAAATATCAGGTTTTACCTTTTTATTAAGAAGATATTTTTCTACATTTTCTATTTGCACTTTTTTATTTCAAATATTAACTGAGTTACAGTTACATTTCAAATATTAACTGAGCTACAGTTATATTTCAAATATTAACTGAGCTACAGAAAAAAATTAATTTGTGGAAAAAACGGTTTTTGTAAATTACCTAGTAAGCCATGATTTTTTGGACAAAAAAGAAGTGATTTAAACAAAGCTCTAAAAACTACGATTCTTTCCCCATTTAACCATCTTTGTAGCTGCAGCGGTTTCCGAGATTCCTTTACTAAACATTAAAAAAAAACTGACCCTGTATAGAGTGACCGCCAGAAATGTCGAACCATATGGAAAACTTACTCGAACTCCATACACCGAAACTCACAAAACATTGATCAAAATTTATATAAATCATAGCATATAGAATACATACAGGGTGGTCCCTACTCTATTTATACACGAAATAACTTCGCCCCTGTACAAGATATAAAAATAAACTTAAAATAGAAGATGTTTATTTTGATACACTCTTTTTATTGACAGTACCAGTTAATATACAAGGTGTTTCAAAAATAGACATTTTAATGCAAGTAGGTTTTTTAATGGAAAACCCTGTATATTTTAACAAATTTTTACTCTCTATTAAATTCTACTTCAAAAATGTATAACATACTCTACGTCAATTATTGCTGGTTTCTAAGATATAAACAGTATGCTAATATATTCATTAACGATTAAAAGTCAAGAAAGAAAATACCATTTTGGTTTTAATTATTTTTAAATAATTTTGTCACTGTCAGAGTGACAAATAATATAATAACATGCAAATGATTACCTTTTATTAAAGAATTACTAATGGTTATCTCAGCAATTTAGTTTATTTTAGACACATATTTAATTAATTGCATTAAAAAAACAGCAATACGTCAATTATTATGGCTGGTTTTTAGGTAAATCAAGTAAATATGTTTCTAAAATAAACTAAATAGCTGACCCTTGTATTAGTATTTCTTAGAATAAAAGGTTATTAATGACATGTTATTATATTATTTGTCACTCTGACAGTGACAGAATTATTTAAAAGTTATTAAAACTATAATATAATTTTCTCTCTCTCTCTCCTCACTTTTAATCGTTAATGGGTATATTGCATACTGTTGATATCTCAGAAACCAGCAATAATTGATGTATAGTGTGTTATACATTTTTGATGAAGAGTTTAATACAGAGTCAAAATTTGTTAAAATATATAAGGTGTTCCATTTAAAATAATCTCCTTTGCATTAAAATATCTGTTTTTGAGACACCTGGTATATTAACTGGTAATGTCAATAAAAAGGGTGTATCCAAATAAACATTTTTATTTTAAGTTTATTGCTGTATCTTGTACAGGGGCGAAGTTATTTTGTGCATAAATAGAGTTGGGACACCCTGTTTATGAGTTAGGTGCAAATTAACGAATATGGCACAAGAAAACAACCTTCATTTTTGAACTTTGCTTTGGACTGAAAAAAATTATTTGGAAAACTAAGAATTAAAAGTTACGTCATATTTTAAAAGCAGAGCCTCTTATTAAAAAAATAGGAAAACACTTACTTTTCCAACTTACCTCGTAAGAGATTAGATCGAACTAAATTAACTGCCGTAAACTTATCCTTATTGCCCTTAAATTTAATAAAAATGTCAAATCTTTGTTATTTCTAAAGCATTTAAATACATTTAGATCAATTCAAAAAACAAATGTAAATTTTTGCTTTTTGTGGTTTAAAGAAAGTAAAATTTAAAAGCCCCTTTAGATTAACATTTTTAAATGTATTATCATATCTTCGTTTACTATTTAGACTAATCCTAAAATATTTTTTAAATTTCTATAAACTTTTTCATAATCCCAATAAAGTTTAATTTTTTAGCATTGTAATAAAATATCATAGAAATAAATTATTACTGGTTAAGCAAATAGGTATTGTAATATCGGCCAGTAAAGCAACAACAAAGTATGTAAGTGACTCGTCCAATCAGAAATGTTTACAAGCGGGTGTTTACGTTAGATTGTTATTTAGCTGAACCGGTATATTTGAAAAGTAAAGACGTTTTTATAAGGCAAAAACGATGTGGAACATTAATCTAAAGAAGATTTTAAATTTAAGCCTTACTGAAGCACAAAAAAACAAAAATTTACTTTTTCAAAGTGATCTAAATGACTAACGTCTAGCGCCTACCTGAGCATTGATCTCGAATCGCAGCACAAATGTTGTAATTTGTAGAAAGAAGGGGGAATATGGTGAATTTAGGTTATTTTTTAAACTAAAACTAGTTTTAACTAGCCAGAACATCGACTAAACATTCTTTTAGATTTGTAATCAGCCAAAAAAACCCTGTATGCCAAAAATAATCAATTCGGCAACATTCGGGATTAATGCTCAGGTAGGCGCTAGACGTACATAAATATCGAAATGTACTTAATTAAATGGTTTAAGAATAACAAACCTTATACATTTTTCGAAATGTAAGGACAATAAGGATAATTAATTTATTTCGATAATGCAGAACTTTTTTAAATAATTTTTTTCTTTAAATGAATAATAAAAAAAATCCTTATGGTGCGAACTTAAGTAGATATACTATACAGCGTGTTTTCGGTAGTTCTTACCAAATGCGAAGCTATTTAATTATTAACTCTACGAAAAAAGTGCCTCTTCATAAAATGTCCTGCTTGATGGGAAAAAACATTTCCACCAAAATAATTGTGTATTGGATGGCTTAAAAGGCATTCGGGCCAAAACTTTAAAGAGTGATTTCTTAGGTCATTTTATGAAGAAAAGTTCCCATAATCATATGTCCGGTGATGCTTTGTTTTTAAGATACAGGGCGTTAAAGTTTTTAAAAAGTCGGTACTTTATAAATACCTTAAATACCCTTAAACTGATTTGGTTTAAATTTTATACATTTGATTGATGTAATAAAGTGCTTGTAAAGCTCTAACTAGATTGTCTTTATTGGGTCCAGTGGCATCTCAATGGGCACCACAGCCAATATTATTGAGTGAAAAATGTACGCCACTAGCTTTTAATGTAGTTTTTATATTTTTCCTATGAAGCAACTAAAAATACAACTTTCTAGTGTCATATATTTTTCGTGACTGCCTAAATAAAGAAAACCGACTTTAAAAAAAACTCCTTATATTTCAGAAACAAAGTAACTTAGGACATATGTTTATAGGAACTTTTCTTTATAAATTGACATAAGAAATCACTCCTTAAAGTTTCCCCTCATAGTGAGGAAATACCCCATATTTTAATTTGGAAACAAATCTTTTTAGGCCACCCTGTACATCCAACATACACATATTTTTGTGGAAATGTATTTTCTCATCAAGCAGGACTTTTAGGAAGAGGCACTTTTTTCGTAAAGTTTATAACTAAAAAGTTTCCCATTTGGTAAGAACTTCCGAACACACGCTGTACAGGGTTCCTGTGTCAAAATTGTCATATTAAAATCAACTTATTCGTAATTTTCAGAAAAACTGTCAGTTAAAAATGTTGTTTGTATGCAGAATTTTTGCAGAATACGAGTCAGATAGATTTTTTTATCATACTATTCTTTCCAGGTCCTTCTTCGACGCAACTTTATATGGTGCGGACAATGCTTGAGTGCCTGATATCTGAGAAATCTGGTGGAAAAAGACTCTTCGAAAAGATATTGAAGGATCATGTTTAGTGGCGATTGATCAGTTTCATAAGGCTTCTTTCTATTGGAACTATTTACTCGGTTTTAGTGAATATTTGCAAAAGTGCTGCGATTTGTCGCAGTTATGGTATAGAGAATTTTATCTTGAAATGACTATGGGACGAAGAATTAATGTAAGTTATTTTAAATCAAATTCAATTTTTTTATCTTAAGAAAAAAATCTTGCCAACAAAATTAAAATCAAAAATTTAATGCCAAAGAAAAACTAAAAATTAACAAAGTTACAAAAACATTGGTGATATCGCGGGTGGCCTGGCAATACCGTTTATTTGCCATTCTTACCAAAAAGTTTACATATTTACAGATTTAATTTGTAGCATAAAAATAAACCTAATACAAAAAAGCCTGTTTCTTTAAATTGTATAGCTAACATACTTTAAACACTTACCCAAAAAATTACATAATAATTAAACCAGTAACAGATTAAACAGTTTTTTCTTTCCGTAAAATATGTTTGAAATCAGGTATTGCTAAGTCAGCCGCATTATAATATAATATTATGATATATATAATATGAGCCCCTTTTTGTTTTTTTAATACATCTTCTTATTTTTGACTACTAGTTTAAATAATAACAAATAATTAGTTACATATGTACAGGGTGGGCCAAAAACTTTCACACTTTTATCCAATAATAACTTTTACCTGTTTTTTTATTTTTAGAGAGCTAATAGCCAATTTTGGTCAAATAGATTTAGACAGGACTGGGCTTACGGGACTTTTTAAGCTAATACGTTTTTGTTGTAGCCAAACTATGGGAAATGATTCAGTAAAAGCGAATATGTCAACAATTTGAGGATTTACGAATTATAATTATTTTTGATAAGTAATGCTCCTCATAAAGAATGAATTTCTCTCAATTTTAAAAAGGAACTTTTTTAGTGTTCCTTGAAAATCAAAATGTGTGGTTACCATGGTTACTGAGTTGGATGCTGACCAAACTTAACAGTAAATTAATTAAAAATAAACGTGTTAGCCTAATTGTAGATAAAATTATTTTTTTTGCAACGAATTTTAATGCATCATTTTGGAAAAAGTCTCGTAAGTCTAGTCCTGTTTAAATCTATTTTATTAAAATTGGCAATTTATTTGTTAATAAATTTGCAATTTTGAAAAAGGAAACAAAAGCCATATCTATACTCTTTATACTCGTAACGAATGCTTGAAATGTGGGCCACCTTATTAAAATGCAAAAACTGGTCTGTACAAATTTTTATAATCAAAAAGTAACAAAAGATTTGTTTTAAACAATAATTGCAAATATATTTGCCGTGCTCTGTCAGTACAGGCTTCGTGCGCCCAACTCTCGCAGATAACGCATCGCACCCATATCTTGCCTTTGAAACTTAAGAAAACAGCCCATTTATTTTTCAGATTTAGCCTATTATACAATTTTTGGAGAATGTACTATACTTTCTTAAAATAATTTGAGAGAAAATTCAAGTATAATATTAAAAAAAATAGGGGGTTGGTATTTTTGTGGTATTTATGGGAAGTTTATTATCTTAAATTTTATTTCCATCTCCATATTTTTTGGACGTTCGGGTCATTTTATTTTCAAAATAAATAAAAACTTAAAATAATCCAAATATGCACATAATTCAATTCTGTGTGATGCCGATATTTCAAACATAACCAATAAACTTTGAAATATTTATACGCAATTATGTTATAAGGTTAAAAAAATACGTTTATTATCATATAGAGTAACCAGTATGCAGGAGCCTTACCAACTGTGACTTCAAAGTGAGGCCTGGTTACGGTACAAACTGACAATTATTAGTTTCGACTCGAAAAAATGTATGGCGTAAACTTTAATTTAACAAGTGTTTTGCTTTTTACGCCTTTTGGTTTTCAGACGACGGCAAACAAAAAGTGTGGGTTGAGGGGTCATGAGTTTGCGTATTCAGACCTCCTCCTTTACCTTTAGTGTTACCATTTTAACCTTGAAAATTATCAGAAAAATATTTATTTAAATTATTACTACCTTTGCCAATAGTAGTTTAGTTAAAGCTAAATGGTATAGTATGTACAAAGGTAAATTCTTAAAAATACAGTACATTGGCACTTTTTTTAGAAATGTACTGTAAGACATCATCATAATGAGGAGTGTAATGACTTGATAACAATGGAGAAAAGAATTCAATTCCCTATTGACATGTCTATGCCATGGATTTTGACCGACCATATTCTTAAGACTAAGGAACCTTCAATGATGGAGTGAGTATTTATTTTACATTTAAGAATTGTGTAATGAATAGAATAATATTTTACGTTAAGCTAAACTTACACACACACTATATTTTAGGTATGTTTTGTATCCACTAGACTTATACAATGACAGTGCTTTATATGCTTTGACAATATTTAGAAAGCAGTTTTTGTATGATGAGGTGGAAGCAGAGGTCAATCTTTGTTTTGACCAGTTTGTCTTTAAACTTAGTGAACAGATATTTGCCTACTATAAACAACTAGCGGCAAGGTATAATATTTTGCAAAATTTCGGTTAACCAAGTTATTAAAATCATTTTATTTTAGTATATTTTTGGACAAAAGATTTAGAGTGGAATGTTCTGCTATAGGTGCATATTTATTACCCTATCCTAGAGCCAATAGATATGAAACTCTTTTAAAACAAAGACACGTTCAATTATTGGGCAGATCGATAGACCTAAATAAGCTGATTACTCAGAGAATTAATGCTGACATGCAGAAGTCCTTGGATTTGGCGATAAGTAAATTTGAAGCTGGAGATATTACTGGTGTTGTGGAGTTAGATGGACTTTTACAGGTAAGATTTTTTAGCATTATGTCTTTGTCTTTGATTTTGACTAAAATTTATAATAATCACCCTACCAAATTTCGTATCTTATTAGGTGCGCCTAAACTTACTGCGCAGCTAATATAACTCAAATCAAAATTAATCCTTGTTCCAATTTTGTTGAAATGAAATGACTTTTCATGTCCAACCTCACTAAAAATTTTAAATATATTGTTCTTCCTGCCGACGGCGATGCTTTGCCGTAATCTTTTGTTTATATTCTTGTCGTTTTATTTATTTATTTATTTATTAACGGATACTCCATTTTACAACAATTAATTACAATATAAAAAAGTGTGAAAAAGTTTTAGTGTTTTTTTATACCTAAAAAATTATTAATTAAATATCCTGAGTATTTTAACAGGTTATTAAGCCTAAATTAGTTATTTTTTAAAAAAATTTCTAACATACTAAAAAAGATATCCAGATCGCCTAAATTTGAGGTAAAAGGGTATCACTTACACTGCTTTTTGGCATAAAAATAATTTCGGTCACGTTTCCTAGTGCCAAGGGAGCAATAGGATTTTTTTCAAATAGAAAGGAAGTTCATGTAGCACCTCGTTTTAAAGGCCCTTTAATTATCTACTTAACGCCACTTTGTTTTTGAAAATCGGCCCAGCCATGTCAGACTAAGAACCGTTTGAAATTTTCCTTAAATACTGTACAAACAGTGCGGTTTTAATAACATTTTATTTGAAAGAATAAAGTTGCTAGTGCCCCCTGACACTAAGCCACGCGAAATAAATTATTTTTATGACAAAAATTAGTTTAAGTGACACCCCTTTACCCAAATTTTACCCGATCTTAATATCTTGTCCCATTCAGAGGTTAATTGGGAGAGGACTTTTAAAAACCGCATCGTATGTACAAATTGGAGCTAAGCTTTAATCGCTTGTAACTCTAAAAAAACTGGACCGATTTTAAAAAATAGAACTGTATGAGTAGAAAATTAAGGGGTATTTAAAACGAGGTGCTACATCCATTTAAAAAGATGAAGTTGCTAGTGCCCCCTTGCCACTACCCGTGGAACCAAAATACTTCACCCAAATTATACCAGATCTCGATATCTTGAGCCATTCAAAAGATAAAGGGGGAACTCTTTCATTATTCGCACTGTATACAGTATCTCAGACAATACATGAAATACATCTTTCAATCATAAATCCTTAGAATCGCAGAAATATTTTAATTATTTTACAAAAATAGATTAACACTATTGAAAAAGAAAAAACATGAAACACAAAAAAAAAATCCAGCGGGGATCAGCGAATTGCAAAACAAAAAAAAAGAGTCTTTTGCTTTTGCTCAACTTAAAACAACAAAATTTGTATCAATTTTAAATGTCATTCTATCACCTACTATAACATCTAAATATATATTTTTTTGTTTATGTGATTTACTGTTGTTGTTAACTTTTAACTTTCTGTAGAATGCTCGCATGTCACGCGGGCGGCCTGCGTTCAATTCTCTGCGGATGCAGATTTTTTTATATATAAAAATAGATAAGAAAAAAGCAACATATTTACTTATTTTCAGTAGATTTTTTCTTCGATATTCATTTGTACTAATATTCTAAATAAAGAGATACACTTTGATTGTTTGTAAGGGCTAATTTTCGGAAATACTGAACCGATCATCATTCTTTCACATTCAAAAAGTTACACTATTTAGGAATGCTATAGGCTAATTTTTTATTATGATTGAACAAAAAGTTTAGAGAAAAATATAATTAACGCCCAACGAAGTGGGCACAGGTCGGCTAGTAGATTTTAACTGGCAATATTTTAATGAAATATGTAAGTGGATTCAAAGAGATAATTTTAAATTTTTAGGTGAATAGACTATGTCACAAACTACTCAGTAAATGGTTAGCCCTAGATGATTTTGATTCTATGTTTAGAGAAGCCAACCACAATGTTCTTGCGCCTTATGGTAGAATTACCCTCCACGTCTTCTGGGAATTAAACTATGACTTCTTGCCTAACTATGTGTATAATGCTGCGACCAATAGGTAATTCAATTTACTTACAAGTCAGAAGATATTAATATTAAAATTTAATTTTTTTACATTTCAGGTTTACAAAATATAGAGGAATAGCTTTTGCACAAGCAGTATCCAGAGATAGGCCGCCCCAAATGTCGCATCATTATCTTTGGGGCACTAAACAACTGAACTTAGCTTATACAACGCAGTATAGTCAATATTCAGGTTTTGTAGGGCCCCAACATTTTCATACAATGTGCAAGCTTTTAGGTTATCAAGGCATAGCTGTCGTTATGGAAGAACTTTTAAAGATAGTAAAAGTTTAATCCAAGGAAGTCTCTTACAATTCACAAAGACTCTCATGGAAGCAATGCCAAAAATCTGCAAACTTCCAAGATATGATTATGGTTCCCCAGGTGTGTTGGGATATTATCATGCCCAGTTGAATGACATTGTTCAGTACCCTGATGCTAGGACGGAACTATTTCACAACTTCAGAGAGTTCGGCAATATTATCCTTTTTTGTTTACTGATGGAACAAGCTTTGTCACAAGAGGAAGTTTGTGATCTTTTGCAAGCTGCACCATTCCAAAACATTTTACCAAGACCGTTTTGCAAGGAAGGGAAAAACTTGAAACAAAACAGAAAAGACTTGAAGCGAAATATGCTGCCCTACAAATTGTTCCTAATATCGAAAAGTTAGGAACTGCAAAGGTAAACTAGATACTTTAAAGTAAAATAATCAAATTTAAAATATTCCTGGTTTTCCTAAGAAAACAAAAACATGATGACAAAAATTACCAAAATTAAAATGTTTGCAAATAAAACACACAATTGCACATTTCTAAAGTACTGTCAATAAAATTGCAATAATGACACAAAAGAAAATATAAAAGTAAATTAAATCACAAAAACATTGCTGATATAATACAATTACTACATTTTCATGCGAGATTCAAATCAATTTGAGTCCATTTTTGCCTTTCAATACTGCATGAAAACTCGAATTGAAATCGTCTTAGACTTCAAGGTCGATTTGGCAAAATTGTGGGATCGGTATTGAATACCATGAAAACGCTAAACTAAGTACCAGCTTGCACATAGCACCTAATCAAACTATCACATTTAACCACCTAATCAAACTATCACATTTAACACTAACCTTAAATTTTTTTGGTGCGTTGGTTATTTTGGCGCTGTTTTTAGATACATACATATATTTTTAATTTAAAATTAAAACAGTAATTAGTTTTGGCCAATTAAAGTGTCCATAGATAGATGTGACAGCTGACAAAAATCAAAATTTCAAATCGTTTTCAAATTGAATTAAATACTGCACATAAAAACAGTAAGGTATTCCAAACCAAAAATAGCGTCGAATCGGTTTGAATCCCGCATGAAAACGTAGTAAATATTTAAATAAACTTCAAAAACTAAAAATCTATGATATGAAGTTAATTATTTAAGGTTTGCTGGAAGTGCATTATAAATAGTACTGCAAAAGCAGTATGGACTTTTTGAAATGAGGTTGTGTTATAATGGGGTATGTAGATATTAGTGTTGTGCCTGGTGGGGTAGTGGTGAACAGTTGTGACTTGTTGAAATTTTCTGAAATGTTTTTTGAAACATAAGACTGACTGCAGGATTAAAATGCAGGGTAGTGATAAAATTTTATACTGGAGAAAATATGGCTTACATGAATTCAAAGGGTGAAGTGAAAATATTTTTCTAATTATTCTTTTTTGCAATATGAATATTCTTAAAATGTCCGTTGACTGGCCCAAAAAATAATTTAGTTTAATAATCTTTATTTTAAAATTATGTTAAAAAAACATAAAACGAAATAGTGTCAAGTAAAATGTTACTATATACTAATAACAAAATTCTAAAAATTCCTTTATATCATAAGGGTCGATGTCTAAAAGAAAACTGAATAGGGTCTTTTTTAGGAAATTGACATTTCTAATACTTTTAATTTTCTGGGGTAAACTATTATAAAACTTAAGGCATGAGTAGTCTGCTCCATTTTTCTTCATTTTTAATCTTATGCTTAGGATTATAAAAAAACGATAAATTAAAATAAGTTTTTAATGCCCCCTAGTTCAAAAACTGAGACGTTTGGGACATATGTTTATATTTATATAAAGTTTTTTTGTTTTTCATTGCATAACCACCTCATAAAGTTTGTCGGTACAGTTACTGTAACCTTGTATATGTAAGTCTTCGTTACATCTAAGTGGTTTTTATTATTTTTAGCAAGCAATGATATCTCGAGAAGGTGACCTTTTAACCAGAGAACGACTGTGCTGTGGATTGTCAATTTTTGAAGTAGTTTTAAATAGACTTAGAAGTTTCTTGGACGATCCAGTATGGGTAGGACCGCCACCGACTAATGGTGTCATGAATGTAGATGAGTGTACCGAGTTCCATAGGTTATGGTCTGCTTTACAATTCGTTTATTGCATTCCTGTTAGTGAAAATGAATATACTGTAGAGTAAGTATTAAAGTGTACTTAAAATATACATTTTACTTATTGGTTTTTAAATTATAGGGAAATGTTTGGGGAAGGCTTGCATTGGGCAGGATGTACAATGATAGTTCTGCTGGGGCAACAAAGAAGATTTGAGGCTTTAGATTTTTGTTATCACATACTTCGAGTACAGAGAGTCGACATGAAGGATGAAGTAGTCAAAAGAATTGTATGTTTAAAAGTATTACTTGTTTTTAAACAATAATAATTATCTTTGTTTTTTAGATTTTAAAGCGCATGTGCGATAGAATTCGTCGATTTCAAGTATTAAACTCGCAGATTTTTGCAGTTTTAAATAAATTTTTAAAGTCTGGAGAAAACGATGAGCTCTCAGTGGAACATGTACGATGTTTTCCCCTCCAATTCATCCATCGTTGGGTTCTCAACAACAACATTATCATGCCCCTGAGCATGCTAGACCATAATGTTGGTAAGACTAAGCTTTATACTGTATGGAACATATTATTTTATATTTATATTAATTTATATTGTTTTAATAGACTGTTAACTATATGTCTTTTTAACTTTTATAGTCTTTTATAAATCACATAATAGAATTAAGCTTATTTGTATTAAATTGAGAAATTTGCATCAAAATTGTGTATATAGTACATGGTCTCTATCAATTATTATGGAATAATATAAAATTTGTACATTTAATTTGTTTTTTTTAATAATTTGGTTTCCCTTAGTAAATACAGTACATTTCTTTTATGTCCCCCTCTTCTGACGAATACTTTATTACCTTACAATATAGGACTTATTTATAGAAACTGCAGATCGTTTCAGAATATAGAAACACTTAAAAAACTTTACTATGCGCTGGTCCGGAGCAAGCTGGAATATGCTTTACTTATATGGTCACTGATTTATGAGAAATACGTTAAGGCAGTAGAGCAGGTACAGCGTAGATTTATGAAAAATTTGTACTTAAAAGTTGAGGGTAATTATCCGCAAAGAGGAATAGACAGTGCCATATTGGAAAAAATTTAATATGGTTAGTTTACAGAAAAAAGAAAACTGAATAATATTGTGGTTCTTCATAAACTTTTCAATGGTGTCATTGACTGTTCGTCTTTGCTGGGGGCAATATCAATCCTACATGACAAGTAGGCATAGTCGTTTCTTTTTCTTGCCTTCACCCCAAACAAACGCCTTATATATGTCACCTTTAATTAAAATGTGCAGCCTGTTTAACGGTATTTCGGAGAGATGTGACATCACAATGAATTTTTCTGGATTTATTCGTGCATGCTCAGAAGTGATTGTTTAGAAAAATATTTATTACTTATGTTTACTATTAATATTACTAAATGCACTCTAAATTATTTGTAAATGTTATAAATACTTAATGCAATATGTGTATAGATTAAGCCTGCCCTATTAGTGGTTGTTCTGTTGGGCTTGTAATGAATAAATAAAAAAATTAAAGTAAATATCTATACCTACTACCAAATGGCGGTACTTTCATAATTACCTAAATACCTAATTTAGATGTCCATATTTCTGAAACTAAGTATGATATAATTATTATGATATTTTCTTAAAACTCTTTCGAAGATCATTGAACTGGTGTTATAATATACAGTAGGGTGGGTCAAAAAATCTAATAATATATTTTTTATTTTGCACTCTGAAAAATTGGTTGGTAGAGACCTCAAAAAGTTCTCTCCAACTACGAGTCCTTAATTTTAATAGAAACGTCCTCCGCGTTTCGGTTTTATGTTTTTACTTTTATTTATCTATTATTATTCTCATATTTATATCGGTTCCTACTATATGGAAAAAATATCCTATCTTATATATTTGTAAAAAATGAATTATCTGCCAAAAAGGTTTCTTACAATTTTTTCGTAGTCCACACCGTTCAAAAGTTTCATGGTTTTAAGGTATTTTTTTAAGAATTCAACAACTTATTTACAAAATAATATTATTTTACGCGCAACTCATGGTTTTGTCGGAAATTCACGGCTCTATAAAAATGTTCTCCTATAATTAGTCGTTTAAATTAACCGTTCAAAAGATGCTCACCGCCAAACTTTAATGCACAATATTTTTAATAGTTTTTTATTAATAATTCAAACAATTTTAATTGAATTAAAGAGTTTCGGGAAAATTATTAATGGTTCTAGTTTTAATTAAGATATGATAAAAATAGGTATTCTAATCCTGTGACGCATCATGGCTAATGTGTCAAACGTTCGCCTCACCACGAATGTGTCAGACACGCTTGCCAAGCGAATGCATGCAAACCCCTCCAATAATAAAAATTATTTCAATCAAGTAAAAATTTTGACCTAATTATTTCCAATTGTGTCCTCAATTTCTCCGGTTAAACAGGTTTTTTCAAAGCGTAGTTTATCATATAGGTCTGTTTTAAATAAAAGTACAATAATATGGCATATTATGGTCCCGTGGCGTCGTCGTTTTTTACATGCGTACCGATCACTTACGGTGTGTACTAAGTCCGAATCGTCGTCAATGCCCTTTTTTCTCATTGTAATGTTATCAACACTTTTATTTAGTTTTGTTATAATTCTTACTAATAATAATATTTTTAGCTATTGTTCTCATGGGACAAGAGACAAACTGGCTTAACTAATTACTATTATTTTATTAAGGGCATTGAATTGTTGCTAAATCTACTAAATTTTATTACTATAATAGGCTTGTTCGTGCAGCAGTTGGAAACTGTTTGCAAACCATCAGGCTCATGCCCAGGAGAAAAATCCGTCGGATTTTGTCTCGTGCGCAGTGTCTGATTGTTTGCAAACAGTTTCCAACTGCTGCAGAAATAAACCTAACAATAAAAATGAATTGTCTGTTTACACTTAACATTTTTAAGCCGCTTCGAACAATTCGCCAAACATCCGTCCAAACTAAGCAACCTGTTTGCGCGCTCCTTTGACGCCAAAAAACTGACAAGCTCTGAATCATTCGCTAAGCTCCTTGAAAACACGCACAGTGCGTCGATATGTGTACAAAATGCCAAAATCAATATTTTTATAATAACTAATAATGTCTGCCTTTTTACTTATAGATAACCAGATAATAACAACACAACTCGTTTTCTTTTTTTTGCTTTGCCAATATAGAAATATGCAGCTTTATATGTGGTCCTTTTATAATGCAGAAAAGTGCCTTGCCATTTAATTTTTTTCTTCTCAAGTTCAAATGTTAACTAAACTTATATAAAATTATAAGAAAATCTGTAAGGTTTGTATTTCAGAAAAAAATGAAATTTTTATATGTACGATTTTTGTTTATGAAAATATGTCTTGCAATAAGCTTAAAAGCAAACAAAGTTTAAGACTTAATATAGATTTTTAAAAATACAATAGATTGAATACCATGTTTTTGGGGTCATTTTACTTGTGGACGAGGGAGCAAATATTTTTGTATTAACTAGCGGCAACTATTTATAAAATTTAAAAACCCAAGAAACAAATAAAAAGTTTAAAAAAAAACTTAATTTACCAAAATTTGGTATTTTAGATGTTATTATTATTTAACTTAGTATTTGTTAATGTTATTACATAAAAAGAAAGTTTTTATAGGATAAAACTCGTTAATCCTCAGTTTATTATATTTAGAATTGACTATTTAACAATATTTTTTGCTTTAAAAAGATTAAAATAATGTGGATACTTAATGTGTACCACAACCCTCATATATATTGTTAAAAGTAATTGGATTACTGGAGGAGTTCGCATAAAATTACTTTATTTGTCGGTCTTTTGCCGGTAGTGTATCTGACACACTCGTGGTGGGGCAACCGCTTGACACATTACCCATGATGCATCACATGATAAAAATACCTCTATTTTATCATATCTAGTTTTAATGTACATAACAATATTTAAAACTTTTTTTTCTAACCATGGGTAGGTATATTCAAACAAAACATTATTGCATTTTTCTATAGGGTTTGTGTTCCTTTCAAATATAAAAGGAAAAAAAATTGGTTAAAAAGGACTCCCATGGCGTCACAATATCAGATGTTTACTGTCATATCGAAGTTGGGTCACCTTCATCAAGTTTAGGCGAAGAACCAACTAACTCCAAAGAGAATAGACAGACTTCTCCATGCTCCTTGACTAACTCTAAAACGGGTAATTGTCTAGAAACTGTCTGCAACTCCGATTTTGACCAAATTTGTTATACGGGAATTTTTAGGGCGCTGATTACGAATCTAAACGAATTTTTAATCGGAAACGTTTCATTTTCGAGATATCCATCATCAAAGTTGGTATTTGAACTAACCTCATTTTCACCATATTCCCCCTTCTTTTGCATATAATTGTTGATTTTAAGTTAAACTGGTTCACAATATTTGATTTTTACCTTTTAAAACCTCATTTTTTTACTTATTTTACACTTTTTTTTTTTAATTTCGTAGCTTCATTTAAATCGTTTTCAATTATGGCGAATGCGCCGGGACAATTTAATGCATAGCTTGCAGCGTTTTTAAAGGGAACCTTCCCAATTTATTTGATAAAGGGTGTAAAATACATAGAAAACGGGGTTTTAAAAGGTGAAAATCAAATATTATGGGTCACTTTACCTTTAAATCAAGAATTGTGTGCAAAAAGGGGGAATATTGTGAAAATAATGTTAGTTCAAATGTCAACTTTTATGATGGATATCTCGGAAACAAAACCTTTCCGACTAAAAACTTTTGGCTTCGTGATCAGCGCCCCATAAACCCCGTATACCAAACTTGGTCAAAATTGGAGTAGCGGACAGTTTCTAGACAATAGAGAGATATGGGTGGTGCTGTAACGTCATGCGGTATTAACGTAAGCGCTATTATGACAGTTAAGTTATGCGCGATTCGATTTTTACCGTCGCCGGTGGTAATAACGTTACCGCATGAAGTAATTTGCGTGCTGATAACGCCGTGTGCTATTTAAAATAGTGAATAGAATTGTCGGGTGCACAATATTTTTATTTGTTTTTTTAAGGTTATTTATTTATTTCGGCGATTTCTAAAAATATTTTTGTAATAGGGCCACAGAGAAAAGTTAAACTACTAATCTTTGATAAGGCCCTGCTTTTTTATTTGGTATAAATATCGCAGGTGGAAAAAAAACGAAAAGGTTAAGATTCTCGGCCGACAATGACCTGGCTTTACTACTGAGAAAATGTCTTAGTCAAAATTCATCTGGAAAAGTAGGAAAATGTACAGTAAAATGTGTTTGAAATAACGGGTAAAACTTTAGTATTCGCACATTAAAGGATCATTTGTTTTTGATTTTGTAAATTCGCAGACAGGTGTAATTAACCGTTCGTAATACGGCGTCTTCCATATCTCTAAAAACAAACACTAAATACCGTATGCGGTATTTAAATAGCGGATTACGTAAATAACGAACGTAGGCGGTAACCAAATTACCCATATCTCTCTAATTACCCTAAAACGGTATTTACCAATCGGTTATATTGACGTTAATACAATGTGTAATACGTCAAAGTTGTCACCAATTATTACCGCGGTTATAATTGGTTGAACGCCTAAAATTAATGCTTGTCTTTAAACACTATCATCAATTTTAGGCGTTCAACCGATTCTAACCGCGGAGTAATGGGTGACAACTTTGACGTATAATATTGGTATAATACATTGTTTAAACGTCAACATAACCGATTGGTAAATACCGTTTTAAAGTGGTTCCTCGCCTAAAATTGATGTTTGGGTTTTAACTATATGAGATGACGTCAGGTATTCAATAACCGTTCATAACCGCTGCTATTTTGACATTCAATGTGAAAACGCAATAAAGTATTGACGTCGAGAAGTGAGAAGAAAAACGATAATAAAACTAATAGAAAAGTAATGGTTTATTTTTACAAATTTTGATGTCTTGTGTTTTTGGTTTTCCTTAATTTATTTTTTATAATCAAATATGATGCACCTAAATGCGGATATATCAAGTGCCCTTCAGCTACTAGAAGATATTAAGCAGGGTGTAGGTGATCTTGGGGACCCAAAATTGCAAATGAACACATACCAAGACCTAAATGCTCTATTAGCAATATTAGAAAACCCAGTATTTAGGAGTATAGTTACAGTTCAGGATTCTCTAAGTGAATTAAACCAGCAACTTGGGCAACATCCTTCTATTTTGCCAGTAGATTTTGATATAACCTCATCTGGAGAATTGGTGCTTAATGTCCCCCTGCAGGTGAACTGTATGATCCTGAATATAATGACTATACATCAAGAGACTTCGATGAACAAAGGGTTCCGTCTGCTCCTATTTCCCCAAGCTCCCCACAAACATCAGCTTTTGCTGCATCAAATAATAAAATTCTCTCATTACTTAATAGTCAAAAAATAAATGGAACTGTTTGTAATTCCGAGGTAAGTACTGAAGGAAACACAAATTAAGTTGTGTCATCTCAGTTTTTAAAATCTTGTTAACCTTTCCTAACAATATTATTAGGAAGATTCAAAAGAAAATTGCCTAGTGGCACTCACTTATCTTAACGGAAGATAATTAATATTTCAGCAATCGAAAAATAACACATTGTTCTCTTTTAATGTATAGGTTATAGATCTTAACTAACTTAAATATTTTTTAATGACCTAGAAAAATGTTTGCTCCATTTTCATGTCATTATTATATTTTGGGTTTTTAAATTATGTTTTGTGTATTTTTTATTTTGTCAATGAAATTACTTTTATAACAAAAAGCTATGTTTGAGTTTAAGCTGCATAATATATGTGTCTCAGGCAAATGGATACTTTAGGCAAATGGCTTCTGCCTAGGCAAATGACTTTATGAAAATAATTTTTATTTAAAAGCAATTTGCCTAGGTAAATGCATTTGCTGTGGCCCTTGTTATGCAAATGACTGTGATATATTTGAGAACATATTACTTAGGCATACTTACAGTGTGTTTTGCAGACTACAGTAAAAAGCAAAAGCACATTTAATTTGATTGGTTCAAAGCACTATAGATGGTCATTCAAAACTGTCACATTGGGGCGGTCATGGTTAGTTTTTGTTAGTTATTTTTTTTAATTTGCTTTATTAGGAAATTTAAAAAAAATACTAACCAGAACTAACTATGACCCCCATTGAGACAGTTTTTCATGACTGTCTGATTATGCAAAAATTTACACTTCTGTTTGCCTAAAAATTGCCCAGGCAAATAGAATCCAATGCTGTTTGACTAGGAAAATAGCATTTGCCTAGGCAAATACCATTTGAAAATAAAAATAGGCCATTTGCCCAGGCAGAAGGCATTTGCCTAAAATAACCATTTGCCTGCGACATATCTGCTACAGTCATATTCACCAATCACTGATAAATATTTTTTGGGCTGATAGCCTGCTTAACAGACTGTTAAAAGGTTTTCTGTATTCATCATGCCTAGTTAGTATTTATCAATTAAATAGGCCCCCTGATAAAATTTTTCAGTTTGTTTTCACTTTGTTAAGGATTTCGAATGTCAGAGAAAGTGATTCATATAGCTTAATAATTTAATTTTGCACTTACAACATGTGTGAACTAGAACATCAATATGTAGTAAATGCCAATTTAAAGAAATATTTTTTTTATCTATCTGCTCAAATCAGGGCGTGCATTTTTGGTGGTGAATACCATGTGTTATTATCAGAGAGATAAATCTTAGCAAACAGATAACTATCACACAACTATTATAGTGGTGTATATTGACGAAACTCTACTTTATTTACCTCAGATTGTTTTTAAGCTTAAGGGAACCTAGTTTTTATACACTTTTGATAAACAAATGTATATCGTTTTAAATTATTGGGTATGATGCACTAGAATTTTTCTAGTCTCTTTTATACAGGATGTCCACAAGTTCTTTGGCCAAAAATATGTTGATTCAACTTGGCTTATCTATACATAAAGTTGCTTAGTTTAGACCCTAGAAGTCTTTAATTTTTTTTTAAAAATCATATAAAGGAATTGTGTTATACTTTTTTAGCCACACATTTGTAACAGTAAATTACAGTTTAAACTGGAAAAAACCAATTTTTTATACTTTGGGATATCTATGGACTTTGTGGTTTTCGTGAACCTGAGCTACTTTTTTGTGAAACAAAAGATTTCATTAACAAAGCCATCATAGCCATCCTAGTTTCTGACCTACAGGGTGTTTTTTATTTTTGTATCCCAGTTATACAAATAAAAATATTTTATTCTTGATAAATATTACATAAAGCAACTTACACACGTCAAAGAAATAAAAAATTTAAAGTAAAACACATTTGATAGACATTAATATTAAAATTAATATCCTAAAATAAGCTTAGAATATTTTAAAAAGTTTTACAAATATAAATAAAAAATTTACTGAAAAAAATATATTGCTCATTTTACATTCTCACATATTAAAATAATATTTTAAAAACTCTTTAAATAAAAGAGTAAAAACATCCCCTGAGCAGGATGTCAGTTTTTTTTATAGCTTTAAGTGGTAGACTTTTTATTTCCGTGGGTAGTCTATTATAAAATTTTACACCCCAGTAACCCAGACCACTCTGACACCTCTTCAGATGCCAGCAGTTTGGCACAATATTACCTCTATGGCGTGTTCCATAGTTATGGATTTTCTCTTGGGTTGTAAACATGTTTACATTGTTTTCGATATACATAAGATTTTGCATTATACATATCGATGGAAATGTAAGAATTTTCAGATTGGCGAAAGCATGCCTACAATCTTCACTAAATTTCAGTCCCGCCATCACTCTAATGACTTTTCTTTGGAGACCGAAACGACTACTGGCACCAGACTAGGGCTGCTTAGAAAGATTTGAATGAAATACGCCAAAGTACGCAGTTTTAAATACATTTAAGGCAACATTATCTGCAAGGCCCCGAAGCAGGTACAGGTTCCTGGTCAGATTGGATGCAACCATGTTCACATGATCATCCCACAAGAGCCGCTGATCCACATGTACTCCAAGAAATCTAGCACTCTGAATATTTGTGTCCATTGCGCTAAGATCTCTCATAGAGGAGCACACCATCCTCACAGTTTTGTCGTCTTTAACAAATAGTTCATTAATATTAAACTAGTTCTGAGCCCTCTCCTGTGCCAACAGTGACCCTCTCATGGACT
Source organism: Listronotus bonariensis (assembly GCA_014170235.1). NCBI lineage: Eukaryota > Metazoa > Arthropoda > Insecta > Coleoptera > Curculionidae > Listronotus > Listronotus bonariensis. The sequence continues at coordinate 331,339 of JACEGR010000127.1, forward strand.
CTTCCACCGAATCAGCATTAACACACACTGTTGTGTCATCAGCAAAAAGGGTGAATCTATATATAAGATCAGATGGTGGTAAATCATTAATGTATTTAAAGAACAATATTGGGCCAAGGATAGATCCCTGTGGCACACTTATGTTAGTTTCACCCCTGGCTGAGGCCACCCCCAATCTAGGACCATTTGACCTCTGTTCCTTGGATATGACTGCACAAGCATAAGACAAGACTGTCCAACGAGAATTTGTAGGCCTTCAGTTTTCCACGGAGTATGTCATGGTTGACACAATCGAAGGCCTCTGACAGGTCACAAAACAAAACTGTATATACTGGGATTTATGAAAGGCATTCAAAATATCCATAAATAAATTATGAATTCCCTTAACTGTGTTCTTTTTTCAAAAGCCAAATTGGCATTTACTGAAGAGGTTATTTCTTTCAAAAAGTGTAAGATTTGCCTAGCCATACACTTCTCCAATATTTTTGATATCATGGGAAAAAGGGATATAGGACAGTAGCTCTCCGGTCTATTAGGATTACCCTTCTCAAACAGCGGAATCATTAAAGCTTCCTTCAAGACAGTTGGAAATACATTGTCCTTCAAACACAAGTTTTTATTTCTTAAGTTGTTAATAATATCTCTGATTTCAATGTAGCCCACCTCCGAGAAAGAGAAGCTACCCGGTGTCGGTGAAACATGCACACCCTCTATGGAATCTCGATCAGGCTCTGAGATATTATATAATTATTCTGACAAATATACAGGGTGTTCTATTAAAAAAAACAACAATAGTCCATATTTCAGATACAATAATATTTGAAAAAATCTGACTACGCCACTGCAATCTACAAAATATTTTTTTATGAGAATTAGTTTTTACCTTTTTGATACACTACAAGCAAACTAATATGGGTACCTGTAAATGCAAACTTTTCAAAATTATTAAACTAAGAGGGCTATGACAGCTTTGTTTATGGCATTTTTCGTTTCACAAAAAAGTAGCTCAGGTTCGCGAAAACAGGTTCTATCTTTAATAATATTCGAGATACCCCACAGTTGCAACCAAAATCGGCACTCTGTACAAACAGTTAATTAAAGTTGGTTATGATTAAGCAACTAATGGACAATAGAGTTGCAAAGTTTAGTTTTTTTGTGGATAAACCCTATGGTCAACTAAAATTTTGTGAGAAAATAAACATGTTTTAAGTTAAAAGTAGCTATTCAGAAAAAGAAAACTGGTAGTGATTTTAAATGCATTAAAAAAGATATGCACCCTGATTCAAATTTTATGAATGTTTTAAATTTAAAAAGTAGCGCTACATCCACAAAAAACTGTAGCTAATTATTCTTCTTAAAACTTGTTACAACCGTACCTAATCATTTAAAGCTAAAGTAGTTTTTTTTTAACATGATACTCCTTTTTATATTCAGTATTTTTGGCCCATCTCCGAAAAAACTTTATTTAAGCAAAATGACATTAAACTATTTCAAAATGTCATCTTTACAAAGATAAATTGGGTTCTCAGCGATATATTTTCATAAAAAATATTACTTGGATGTCATCTGAATAAATGATAAAAATCATCTGATTTTGCTTTAAAATGTTAAGATAGAGAAGTTTTAAAATATTTAATTAGTCTTATAACTTAGGTTAAAAAAAAAAACTTAAAAAAACAAAAAAATCCTCAATTAAAATTTTATTAAAATTGAAGAGAAGCCAGTAAATACACAAAAAAAATGAATAAAAAAAAAGAAAAATTAAATAAACTTTTATAAAAATTATTGTAGCTTGTGAATTGAAGAACCCTAAAAAATTAATAATATCTTAATGTATTGGCTTTTCTTTTAAGGATAATTTTTCCAGCAAACTTTTGGTCCTCTTTGAATACCTATCTTTTATAACACTCCTCACAAAAAATTATCGGATATGCTTGATTTCTTCCATAAGCTTTAATACAAAAATGCTTTTATTTAAACGGCCACATTTCTTTTAATAATTAAATTATCAATTTAAAAAAATGTCAGGAAAAGGTAAAGCTATAACTTTGGCGTTAACTGTTGAAATTAATCATTTTTAATCTGCCTGTATGATGTGCTATTGAAGAGAGTAAACAAAATTGTGATTATAAAATGTCAGAAATGGGTAAGGGATATTTTATTCACAAATAAAATTACTCCCTTTTAACAGCACATCATACAGGGCGGTTAATTTGTTTTTTCAAAAACTTAATTATCCTGTGGGATGTATGGTTAACAATGAATAACATCGGTTACGCCAAAGTAATAGCTTCACCTTTCCTTAACATTTTTTTTAATTTTCTTGATAACTTAATTATTAAAAGAAATATGGCCATTTAAATTAAAGCTTCTTTATTTTTTTATTTATTTATTGGTTCTCTTACAAACACTAAGTTTTACAGAAATGGTATAATACACAGGTAAGAGAAAAATATCCTACTAACTAAATAACATCTACAACTATACAACACAATACATACCAATTGGACAAGTATAGCATTCTTTGCAGCTGTTTGAGTTTTATGTAGAAAATATCAAAATTATGCTCACTAGCTAAATTATTGCACTCAATCAATATGATATTTGAGGTTACTTATTATAAGTGAAAAATATTTTAAATTTTAACTCCCCATTCTGTCTCCCCACCGCAGAAACACATTTCACCAAAACCTTTGTATTTTACGTAATAAGAGTTTACTATAAACTATACTGGGTTTTTCCCTATTGGGGTAAAAAAAAAATTAAGGGTTTATTTATAAGCCAATTTTATGAGAAAAAAGTTTACATAAACATGGGTCTGCAAATCTTTTGTTCTCAAGATACAGGGTGATAAACTTTTTGTAAAGGGAATATGAAAATTTAGCCAAATTTCTTTTTTTACTTGAAAACTAAGCGAAGCTACATAAAAAAATTACGTAACAAAAAGCTGTATTTTCATTTACCTAATTTTAATAAAATATAAAGAATTGCAATTAAATAAGTGGCTTACATTATTTTTGTCAGAAATACTGGTTTTTGTGAGACTTAAGACGCCACTGGACTCAACTAAAGATTTTAAATTAATTAATTGGCAGGAATGTCAGTCAGGTATATTATTTTTACTTGCAACGTATTTATATGATACGGTTCGGTTTCTGGGTGTGAACTTGGATTGTAGACTGGACGGGGAAGCTCATATCGAGGAGGTTGCTTTGGGGTTGCCAGATTTGCCTATGCTTTGGGAGTTATTGCTAAGAATGTTGGTGTGGATGCTGCTATTACAGCATACCATGCATATATACAGAGTCGGCTTAAGTATGGGTTGGTATTTTGGGGAAATTCTTCAAGAATTGACAGAGTTATGGTGCTGCAGAAGCGTTGTGTTAGAAATATCTATGGAATGAAACAAACAGAGAGCTGTCGAGAAGTATTTGTTGACAAAAAATCTTAACTGTTATAAATCTTTACATTTTGGATTCTGTCATGTTTGTAAGGGGTAACTTGGATTTGTTTGCCGAGTGTCACCTTAGTCATGATCATGACACTCGAGATAAGGGGCGGCAAGCTCTACTGTGATAAATGCAATTTTTCATACATTCAGAAAAATGTCAAATTTTCAGTAATAAATTTTTTAATTCATTTCCTGAATCAGTTAGGCTACTCTCAGAGAGTGAACTAAAAAAAGTGTATTAAGAAATATCTGTTAACAAAATCATTTTACACACTAAGTGAATTTTTTGATGATGAGGATAAAAAGTTACTAGGTAGGTGTAGTAATTAAGATAATATATTATCACATTATTGTATGACATGGTTCCACACCCTTTTGGGTTTTATATGTAACTATTTGTTATTTGGAATTAATAAATGCTTATCTATCTATCTATCTATCTATATAATATACCATGTTTTTGACGTTAAATATGTTTGGTTGTTTTTTTTTATTGAAGTAAATTAAAGACAAACCTATTAAATTTAAGGCCGCTATAGAAGGACGGCAGGGGGCGGAATTAAAATATTATTTTTTATATTAACTACATTAGTCTGTGCAGCAATTATGTAATCTTAGGTAGTTATGAGGGTTATAGAAAATCTTTTATTTTTGTATTGTTACCTTAAACATTTTCAATATTCTTAAAAATTTCAATGAGCTTGTGGCGGCAGAAGATATTTACCGATTTGAACAAACTTTTGTCAAAATACTAAGCAGAGTTGTGGGCAACTTTTTTGGGGTATTAGAATTCTTAATTTCAACAGATTTTTTTTAGGCTTTTCACTGCACCCTATTATGTATGTGTAAGCAAGGGTGGTCCAGTGGTAGAATGCTCGCGTGTCACACTTATTTAGTATTTTTTTAACTAGATATAAACGCTATTTAATTAAGTATTTGTTGTTGTTGTTGGTATATACTTACTAATAAGAAATTATAACAACCAAGTTTAAAAAGAAAAAAAATCACCTATATTTCTTTCTGGGTCCAGGAATATGCATTTTAGCGGATTTTTGGAAAACTAAGCAAGCTACACAAAAAGATTAGTAAACAAGTTGTGTTTTATATTTGTTTATTTTAAAAAGACGAAAAAACATAAAAATTGCACCAAAAATCAGTACGGTGCATATTTTTTAAAGAAATACATCTTCACGTGCCACTTGAGGCACTACTGTACTTAATAAATTAAATTAAGCCAGGGCTAATTAAGCCTTTTACTGTTTTAAATAACACTGCCAAGTTAAACTTAAGTTAAATAAGGAATATATTATTATAATAAAAAACTTTTTTTTAAGTTTAACACTTTGTGTCTTGGAAACAATGCATTTTTGGACCTATCTTTACAGAAAATTTTGTTCATAAAATTACTTTAAAAAAAAGACCCTTATTTTTTTTTTGCAATTAGAAAACAACCTGTGTAAGTGATTTATACTATTATTTAGTAGTTGTCTGAAAAATAAGAAAATCGACTTTTTCGCAAATTCCTAAACAAAAATTTTCTTTACCAAAGTGTTTCGTTTTAAGCTAAAAGCTTGTAGACAACGAAGTTTTTAAAAGATCCAAATCAAAACCCACTTTTTTGAAATCTAAATGAAGTTTTTTCAGCCAATGTTTGACTGATATTTTAGCTATTGTACAAATTAGTCGATAATACATAAATATAACATATAAGTAGCTTGCACTCTCTCTATAAGATGTATGTCAGTTTTTTCTGAGGACATCCATATGTGTGTGGCGTATTTCAAATGTGGTCCTACAGACTCATAGGCCTTGTTTGTAACAGAGACATAATGGCTATTAAAAAGGAACACGAAGGTCCTTTTATTGTATCCTTACATTCAAGAATTACATTATTTACACTATAATTATTTACAATATAGTTAGTTTTGTAAAGGTCATAATTAGACACTTGACATTCAAAGACCTTTAGTTTTCCCTAAACCATTCTACAACTCTGTTTAAATCGTTTTGCAGTGCTATATTATCTTCAGCACATGTTACAATTTTAAATAACTTAAAATCATCTGCGAATAATAACCTAGTTGAATTTTGTATGCAGCCAGGCAAAGAATTGATAAATAGGCTAAAAAGCAGAGGGCCCAGCTTTGGAAAAAATCTTGCATATATGCGATAATTTTTGTAGAGATTGTATTAAGATGCCAGTGATCTCTTATTAAAATAGATTATTTCAAGTTCTAAATACGAATATTTTTCCAGACTTTAAGATTGTTACAAGGAAATAACAGCTTTAATCCACATGATGAGGACATAATTCATAGATCACCGTCAGTAGGTAGTGATACATCTAAAACTGGATCTGATAATTTGCCAAATAGTGAGTGGTCCCAAGTAGAGAGCATAGACTTAATAAATGATGGTACTGGTCTAGGGTTTGGAATTGTGGGAATGAGAAACATGGGAGTCGTGGTCAAAACAATTTTGCCTGGAGGAGTGGCTGATAGAGATGGACGACTACAGAGTGGTGACCATATTCTTCAGGTAAGAAATAATGATATTGTACTTATTTTTTTCCTGTGTTTTTCTTTTGAGTTATTGCCACTTTTTGCTTTATACAGGTTGTTTTTTATTACAGTAAAAAAACAACTTGTGAGCTAATTTTATGGAAAAACAAAATGTTATATAAGATGAAGTGTTCTCAAAATACACTTTGTTAAACTTTTCTAACAAGTTGTTTTTGTAATAATATTTTAAATACCGGTCATCTGATTCATATTATAATATTTATAGTTAATATACATACAGTATTTACATACATCACAAAATAACACATAATACATAATTATAAAATAATGTCAACAAAAGTTATATTTAATATTTAAAACATGTTAAAATTAAATTAAATTAAAAACACAATTAAGAAACTGAAAAACATTTAAAAGTTGAAATTTAAAAATTCTTCCAAACTGTAAAAGGCATTTTTCAATAGAGTCTTCTTAATTGTTTTTTTTTTAAAGTTTAGACAGCAGCTCTTTAAATACAGATGGCAGTTTATTATAAAGCCCAACTGCCAAACAACCGAGACCATCCTGACACCTTTTCAATCGGCGATACACTGGAATGAGCTAGTATCTCTGTCTGGGGTTATAATCATGTAACTCGCCATGTACTCCAAATTGGTCTAAACTATTTTTTATTTACTCTAGATTCTTGAGGATATAGACTAAAGGCAATGTTAAGATATTTAGTGATTTAAAACCTTGGCTACAATCCTTCATATAACCCAGCCTTGTCAAGGTCCTAAGTGCCCTTCTCTGCAGCTTAAAAATTCTACCAGTACTAGCTGCATGAACCCACGCAATAATCGCATAGTTAGGACATTAAAGAATGAAATAGGGCAAAGTAGGCAGTGCTCTGCACAATCGCTGTCAGGCATTTTAAGAGCCTCTTCAGCGCAAACAAAACTGTTCCAAGCATCCTTGCAACATGGTTTGTGTGTTCATTCTATTTAAGTGTAGGATTTAAAAGTACCCCCAGAAACTGGACAGAGCCCAACTTGTCGTTTGTTGTATCCCTGGCTCTCAAGGAAAAAACAATCATGTTAGCCTTCTCCTATTCAGCAGCAGCTCATTTGCACGGAACCAGCTCTCTGGTTTCGACCGCGTATCACACAGACTCCGCACCGCCCTATCAAGAGTGCTCGGAGCCACAGAAAAAGTGGTGTCATCTACAAAAAGTGTGAAGTTTGCAATGACTTTCCCCAATGGTAAATCATTCATATGTGACTCCACCTCTACCACCCTGACTGTTTGCACCCTGTTCTCGTGGTAAGATTGTATCAATTTACTGCTCGAGTAATCAAAGTCGTAATAGGGCAGCTTCTCGATAAGTAGTTGATGGGAGACACAATCAAAAGTTTTGATGGGGTCACATAGCAACACAGCATTAAAATCCCTATCCTCAAATGATTGCAGGATGTTGTTTATCCTAATTTTTTATCGTAGTTTTTTCTTAGTTTTTTTTTTTAAAGAAACTATTAAACATTTTGCAGTATTACCAAAGCATAAATTGATTTTTTTGCATTATTACAACCTCAAGATCATAAACTCTCTTATTTTAAGTATAACATATTTTACCAAACCAAAAACGTTAAAATGTTCAGAAATGGTAAAATATATTGATCCTAATCATGTTTTACTTGAAACTAAAGACGAGTTTTCCCATTTTGTGGATACGCTTAAAAATTACCCATCAATTTATTGATTTATTTTAATGTCATTTACATCTATTATTTTATTAGTTCAGCAAGTAGTAATATTTGTATTTTAATTTTACAAAAATATAGACAATTTTTCCATAACCCATAAGCAAATTACCTCTTACAAAAATAAAAATACAAGCTAAAAATTAAAATGGAGGCTCTAGCAGGCTCTGGAGACAAACGAAAAAAGCGGATTTAGGATATTTCCATGCACATTTAATTTTTATGTTGTATTTTTATTTTTTTAGGGTAATTTGCTTTTAAGTTATGATTGAAATTGCCTATATTTTTGTAAAATGTAAAAACTGTTAATTATGTGTCAACTTACTTTATTACCGATTTGAATTTTTAAAGATGCCGAATTGACATAATAAGTATGTTTTTTTTTAGTATAGTCATTAATATTAAGTGTTCAGATAAGACCAAGAGTCAAAATTTCTTAAGCAGGCTACTAAAAATCAACTATTTGATTTTAATGTATCTATTAACATATTTTGGTAACTTCATAGGTTGAAAGTAGTACCCCGAAGCGGCTCTCCATTAGGTCCTCCTATCACCCTGAAAGTTACCGTACCCAGACCGTAGTACAACCTGAAACGGACTGGTTTCAGGATCTTGTAGGAGGCGTCACTTATGAAGAATGTTAGTGTTTGACCCCCTTTACCTATTTTTTTTTACTTTAAAGCAGTTAATCCCACGTCTCCAAACCAGAGTTTTGGGCCGTGAAACGGTTTCTAAGTACTTCCTACTCTGTGTTCGCTTCCGGTACAAATATTAGGACTATCGGCCAGTTATCACTTAAAAACAGTTGCCGATAGATACCAGTCGAAACGTCGTGTATCAGTTAGAAATAAAAACAATGGAGTCCAAATAAGTAGTATCATTGACTATCGCCTGTTTGAAAGGTTTCTTGATTTAACAACTGTCAAATCAGCCCCCTTCCATAGTTGTCCCAGCCAGTCCCTGGTCCGCTCATTTGCACAGGTCATCCGTAGGACCCCGCGCTTAATGTGGTGCGCACAAAATGAAGCCTGTCTCTTCTTCAATTGGTGTCAAAAACTACCTGCTCCAGTTGGTTTCTGATCAGGTTTGCTTGCTCCTGATTTAGAGTGCCCTAAATTTTATTTTATTTTTTTATAAATTACTAATATGTTTTAAGAAATATATGTATTTTTTCAGATTGGTGATGTTAATCTACATGAAATGGGTTCAGAGCAAGTGGCAACGGTACTTAGACAATCCGGTACCCACGTTCGTTTAATTGTAGCCCGTCCGGTGGAATTATCTTCCCCGAGTATAAATATCTCGGAAGTTCCGCTCCCATAGTGCCTACTAGACTATTACATGACGCGTCCGAGCTAGATCGATATTTAATACAACATAAATATCCCCCAGTCTTTCGAAAAGAAAATGTTTTTCCACTGATCTGGCAAAGTCATATGGATTGTCACGAATACCAGCTTCGCCTTCCCTTCCTTTACTTAATCTGGACGTGGCAGTTAAAATACCAGAAATGGAGAAGTTTGTTGTTGAACTAAAAAAGATACCAATGGTCTGGGTATTACCATAGCTGGATATGTGTGTGAGAAAGAAGAATTATCAGGGATTTTTGTAAAAAGTGTCAGTAAAGGGAGCGCGGCGGACCTTAGCGGAAAGATAAAAGTAAATGACAGAATAGTGGAAGTTGATGGGCAAAGTCTACAAGGTTATTCCAATATTCAAGCAGTAGAAGTTTTAAGAAATTGTGGCAGTGTGGTGAAATTATGTCTGGAAAGGTACCTGCATGGACCAAAGTATGAACAATTACAGCAGGCGATTGCTGCCAGTGAAACGAAGCCTCCTTCACCTTTAACCTCGCCACGGTAATAGCCGCAACTGGTGTTAAATGTAAACCCTATTAGTAGAACCCCACCTCTCGTTGTCTCGATGTTAATCTTTTTCCTCTTTACTAATATTAACACGTTAGTACTAAAACCTAACTCAGGGTGTATGGACTTTGCACTGTGTCTCGTTAACCAATTTTTAGTATTTTTATATAAATTTCAGATATCCCAAAGAAGAGGGAAGTCTTTCTAATGGAGGCAGCAATCCTCGCGATCTTTTTAATGACTTTATTAAAAAGAATGAACCTCCTATGCTTTCGGACGAAGAGCTCACATCCAAATGGTCCCGAATCATGACCCCTGATGTAGAAATCGTCGTAGCACGACTTAAAAAATTCGGCGAGAAAGGAGGCTTAGGCATCAGTTTGGAAGGTACTGTTGATGTTGAAGACGGCCGAGAAGTGAGGCCTCATCATTACATTAGGTCGATCCTTCCTGAAGGACCCGTCGGCAAGAACGGAATTCTTAAATCGGGTGATGAACTTTTGGAAGTCAATGGTCACCAACTTCTAGGAATGAATCACCATGAAGTGGTGAGTATTCTTAAGGAATTACCTCTAGATGTGTGTATGGTGTGTGGACGAGGTCCAGCAAACCTGTTTAGGGAAGAAGCATATCCTGAAAGAAGTATGCTTACTAGAAGTCTTAACAACCTTCTCCCAGCTTCCGATCGTTTGGTAAAAGCAAAATCGGATGGTTCCTTAGCCAGTAGTATAGCCGTAGCTGGATCTTCAGAAGCCTCCTTCTCCAAAATGAAATCACGATCGCTGGAACCTCTTACAGGATTGGCTATGTGGAGTTCGGAACCGCAGATTATTGAACTGGTTAAAGGGGAGAGGGGATTAGGCTTTTCTATTTTGGATTACCAAGATCCGATTGATCCCAACGACACGGTTATCGTTATTAGAAGTTTGGTACCTGGAGGCGTAGCTCAGCTGGATGGAAGACTTATTCCAGGAGACCGATTACTATTTGTTAACGACACTGTCTTAGAAAATGCTTCATTGGACCAAGCAGTTCAAGCTTTAAAAGGGGCACCCAAGGGGATTGTACGGATAGGCGTCGCTAAACCTTTGCCAATCCCTGATACTGTGGCACATGGTTCTCTGATAGACGTCGATCCGGACAGATATCTTATGTCCGATACTTTTAATTAGTCTATCTATATAATACTGTATAATACTTGTTTTTTGAAAAGTTTTTTCAATATGAATATTTTTATGTAGGGCTTTAAAGTGAACAAATAAAAATCGAAATATTTAGAAACAAAAATAACGTCAGTATATTTTTAGTGAATCATCTTTTGTATTTTTAATACACTGATAGAACTTTCAAGGCAAAACCAATACTTTAGAGTCTTCAATACCCATAATAGGTGTTTTATATTAGATATTTGCAATTTAAAATGAAATAATAATTATAAGAATCCAGAAAGAAAAATCCTTTAAACCAGGGCTGTCAAAATTCACCTGGTTCAAATGCCACTTTAAAAATACAGTTTTGGGGTCGCATTATAAAATTTTCGTAGGCAACTTTATCGGCAAAATTTTGTTTCATTGAATTGTTTTGCCATTTTAATTGTGTAATTTTTATTTAAAACTTCATCACTGAAAGGTTTCTGTGCCGTGTCAGCTTCCAGGGCTACTGTGTAAGACGCGGCAATTGGTGATTTTTTTAATGCGCAGAACCGTTCTTTGGAACCGATTAGAACAGTGGAAAAGGAAAAAATAAGAATGCGATTTACCCGTAACATTCTAACGTTTGACAGATTTTTTGTATCTTGTTTAGTTTGTGTTTTAGTCTTCCGTGGTTTGTCTTTATTTTTTGAGCTTAATTCATTAAACACATTAAATTATTATAAGTTATTTTTTTAACATAACCAAGTATACTTACTATTTGGCCTTTAAAATATGTCATTTGTGTCAGAACACTTCATGCACTTCCTGCTATGATGGTGCATAAGAGGCTAGGGAAAGGTAGTAGAACGGTTCTGCAGAACGACTCCAATATATAAGGAACACGTATGGTGTCGTTCAGGGCGGTTCTAAATTATGTGGTTCTAAAGCAAAAAAAGGAATACAACTTATTGCAACTGGTATTGGTGCCAGATTTTTATGCAAAAATCTTTGTTGCTTTAGTTTTCTCTTTCATAATGATGCATTCATCGACTCAGATGTATATTACTTAAACGATTTGTTTTATAATGTGGTATCATGTTATTTTATCAGTGGCGTAGCGTGCCTTGGAGGGGCCCCATATCACAATCAGTTTAGGGGGCCCCCAAAAAAATTGAACTTTTCCCCCACTTTCTCCTTTGTAGAGGGGCGCCCAAAAAAATTGAAGACCAAAAAAGATAGTCCCACTTTTCAAATACATTGTTTTTCTTATTTCAGCTTTGCTTTTTCTAGCACAAATTTTTGCTTACACACATTTGGGGGCCCCGTATCATTGATACGGTGGTAGTTACGCCCTTGTATTTTAAATATTAGGTAAGAGTCGATAGTAAAAAGTCTTTTAAATTTACGGCTTATTGCGTATTAGCATAAAGAGACTACAAATACATATTAATTAGCTTTTGCCGTCCCGCTTGAATTACCGTTCTTACACATATATGCATGCATGGCTTCTCGAATACTTAAAGATGATTGAGGATGGTCCGATTTCTAGTAACTTTACTGAGGTGTTCTGTAGGTCGTTGGTGGCGTCACATGTAATTTTATTTGTATTTTATCGTTAATGTAAAAACTATTGATTTTTATTTGAGAGTAATTTATACATTTTAGCGGGATAGGGGCCTTTTATTAGACAGCCCTGCTTTAAACCCTAAATTGCTTCTAATCATGTTAAAAGATGTGTCCCTTTTAAAGTTGGTTTGTTTCTTAATTTTCTTTTTTATTTGTGTACTATGACAAGCCGAAACATTATATACAATTTTTGTATATTTATTTTATCTCTTACATTTGTACTTTTTTCTAGTGATATTTTTATATTAGTTCTATTTAAAAAAAAAATATTGATCTTAGTTTAAAAAAATGGGTCTCTTATAAAGATCACATATAAAGGTATTGGCTCACATAAAAGACTTAGATGTAGTTTCATATACAAGGTATCCTGGAGTTTAAAAAGGACTTGGTATTCTAAAATAAATTTGCTAAGCTAGCTTTAATTTATTCATATTTAAAATGAGCTAGACAAAATTGCGGCAGAATGGAAAAATAAATAGCGTTCTTAGAAAAATAAGATCATTGAATTATTTTTAAATTAAATGTGGCCCTAACACTTCTTTTAATAGTATTTAATATTCATACTGACTTACAATTACATTTTTTTAACGTTTGAACAATTTAATGAGGGTTGTAGATATTCTGGGACACTCTGTATATTAGAAATAGTTAGTTTTAAAAGTATTTAAAATATTGTTTGGTTTCTCAGCCATCTTGATAGGGAAAAGTGTGTAAGATAAGAGAGTGTAGGTGTAGGCCTTTTTTGATAATTATAGGGCTTATTCTATCAAGTATACATGAAATTAAGCTACATAATATACAGGATGTCTCTAAAAGGTCTGGTACAAAATGCTACCATAGACTCTCTGGGCCAAAATACAACGATCTCAAGCAATTTATCTTAGTCGAAAAGTTAGTCATTTGCGGGATATTGGGTGTCAAAGTTTTTATTTTATTTTAGTTATTTTTAAATATTTTGTTTATTATTTTATTTTTTATTAAATTTGGTATACGGAGTTTTTTAAAGTGAAAAATCGAAAGTTACTCATACTTTTGCTGTTAAATGTAGAGTGAGCCACCTGCAGTACTTTGCTTTTGTTTAGTGTCTTACTTTTTTGGCTGGGTGTATTATGATTCTAGTGGATAATTGTTATTCTCCCATATCTTTTGCACAAAAAGGTATACTTTATAAGTATCGCTACGAGCAACCGTTTCTGAGATATTAGAGGGAGCCCCTCTACATTTTACGACAAAAATATTAGCATATTTCGATTCTCCACTCTGAAACACCTATTAATATCGAATTTTGTGTAAAAGAGTCTGATAGTAAATAAAATATTTAAAAATAATTAAAATAAAATAAAAAATTTGACACCCTGTATCTAGCAAACGATAAACTTTTCGAATAAGGTAAATTACGTTAGATCGTTATATTTTGGTACAAGGAATTTGTGGTAGAATTTGTACAGACCTTATAGAGACACCCTGTAAAACAGACGCAAAATACAAAAGTTAAAATATTGTTGCAATTATGCACAAAAAAACTAACCAAGAAGCACAATCGCAATAGCTGAATTTACACCACTGACCATTCTTCTATTGTGCGTACAGTATATTTATGGGCGTAGCCAGGTAACAGTAGGGGAAGGGGCAGCTGCCCCTTCTCTTTAGCCATTGTCAAAATCAATAATGTTTTTCGTAAATGTTTATACGTAGATTTAAACACTCCGCAACGATAAATACAATAAAAAAACACCTATAATGAAGTTAGATCGTTAGTATTTCCTCAAAGAGCATTTGATTCCAAACAATTTGGTACATGACAGATGGTATTTTGATTTTTTCTAAAACCCACTTAATCGTATATCGATATTACCATTAACAAAAAGGTAATAAATGGTTTACAATTATTTTATTTAATGCTTTTTATCAAATACCTTTTCCGAAATACCGCGGCTGTGGTACTAAATTGTTTGGAATAAAATACTATTATTTCCAAAAAAGAAGGTATGATTTAAAACAGTATTTGGCAAAGTTTTACCCCGCCTGGAGAAGTCGTAAAAACAAAAAAATTATAATTACATTTTTTCATAGCTACTTGACCTAAAATTAACAGTTTAAGCTTAATTTTGACACTTAAGATTAAAAGATAATTATTGAAAGCAGAAGTATTAAAATATTACATGTATGGTGTCATTGTATTCAGAATGTCACATAAAAATCGACGTAAGATAAAACATATCCGTGGTGCCATATGCACTTTGAAAGTTGCAGTCATTTCCGGCTAAACCGGAAGTAATAGAAAACAAGTGAATAGATCGAACAATGCACATTTGTGTAAAACATCGACAAATCCAGTTTTTATTTTTCTATCTTCAAATAAAAAAAAAATTATAGGGGTACTACCATTGAGAAAAACCTGCTATATTATTAGTTTTCCTTTGCCGGCCCAACCTAAACAAAATCCTGGCTACGCCCATGAGTGCGTTATATGTTGATTAGTCAATTCGTGACGCCTTAAGGTTGTAACTTGAATTGTTTTTTTTGTATATTAGGTTACAAAAAGCAACAAGTTCTAGCCAGCCTTTTAATATCAACTTTTATCTTATTCTCTATTTGACGGAAATCATGAGAACGAAGTATCATTACTAGCCACATGAAATTAAATGGTTTGTTGCGTCCGTCAAATTGAAAAACGTGTTATTATCAGATGGTCCTAAACAACTTTTTTATATACAGCAGCAAATTTTTTGTAGTTCATTAACCACACAAGATTGCATTACTCAGTAGTATATTAATTCGGTAAAATGCTTTTTCGTCTTCAAAAAATAAACATGTATTCAGGGGTATAAGTGGTGTCGGTCATGGTATCTTCCTATAAGATCGAAAGGGGAATTCTAGCCAATATTTAATGTAGTAAGTCCATGTGTTTTAGATGTTTAAGAATGATTGCTCAACTTTTCCAATAAAATACGATAGGGGTTGTGGCAGATTTCCTTTTCAAGGGAAGGCGCAGTCTGTGTTCTACATAAAGAAGACATAATTGGTTATATTCGAAAAATCCTAGACTGTGCCATCACGAAAAATTTAGTTAGGTTATTACAAGTATTCTGCCCCCCACCCCCAGTAGTACAATCTCGACCATCTGGGAGTTTCCTGGGTCAAGCTGGCAAATTAGGTTACTGCAGAAATGTAAATACACTGCCAAGAGAAAAAAATTAGGCCAGTTTCAAATTATGATTTTGTAGGCATAAAACTATAAATCATTGTTCTAATAGGCGCTAGATCACTAGGTATTGGAGATATATGTTATCTGTAATACACATGTCTTCCGCTATACTTTGTTACTGTCTGTCATCTTGGGGTGAGTTGGATTAGGTATTCAGAGACATCACCTTCAAAAACTGCCCAGGAGCTGAGAAAATTGTTATTGCACACCTGCAATATTATCGACCATTTTTTTTTTGTCTTTGGACAATCCACGAAGGCTAAAAGTTTAAATACTAATATATCGTAAGAGGGACTTTGTTGACTCGGGACTTAAATACTTGAAGTTAGGGTTGGGGGGGAAGGAAAGATCTCTGCGGGCAGCAGGTTCCACATTCTACAACTCCAGGGATAAAAAAACGAACAAAGTGGAAAGTTCGGGGCCTGTCCAGTTGGACCGTATAGGGATGCACCACGAGTTTCTCTGTTGGTAACCGTGAGTGGAGGACTTATACTGGACAATTCTTCAGAGCAGAAGCCATGGAACTACCTATAAAAAAGCGATAAATTCACCACAAACCGACGATAAGCGAGAGAAGGAAGTGTGATCCTTTATTTGACTGTGTGTCTCGTCGACTTCAAGCAGTCAGTAACACAGGACAAGATAATACACATTAATAATTGTTTTCACAATATTGTATTGTTTCTTTTTAAAAGTACATTTGTTGCCTTATCAGAATAAATCGTAGAGTCATTATATTGCTTTTCAATTTTTTTCATTCTAAATTCGATTATTCACTGTTATGTTTTGCTATTAAAAAATAGTTAAAGTGACTTAAATTTTCTGCTCGGCAGTATGTATCCAAGTTAACATAAATGGCGTCTTCTGTATAAGGTAAATGATTTACCTGTTCACTATTCGGTACCCCATTCTGTTCGCGTCAAGAGTTTAAAGCCGATTTCCACTTAGGGGTTTTTACATATGACGCATAAGTCGTCACCTATTACTTACGTGCATATCCATGCATATTTGAATAAAAAACGTGGCTTTTGGCGGTACCAACTGAGAATTCATGTAGGTAATTTTGGCAAAAAGGTGTTATCCAGAGGGAAAAATTAGAACCGCTCTTAACCGGGGGTAAACACGCATGAGTTTTAACTCTCACCCACGACCTGCATGTGAGAATCTCAAAATTCAGCGCCTATTCACCCAGGGTGAATACCTCTACGTGGGAATCGGCCGTTAGACGCAATAAGCTACGTTTTAAAAAAGTATAATCATTTACGGTTTTAATCACAGGATAGATCTTTAGATAGCTAGCTACAGAAAAGAAAGTGGCAATTAGAATATATTTTAATAAAAAATAAAAAACTTTTTAATATAAAAGATTATGACTAACAAAACTTTAAATCAAAATCGAAATAAATCACATTTGACCTGCAAACCGCCCTCAAGTTGTAATGCTAGGCGTCAGTGGTACCTGATAGGATATGCCCAGAAAAAACCATGCGGAAAATACGAGATAGAATTATTAAAAACACCGAACAGAACTTATTTATTTCTACGTATCCTTTTAATAAAATAATCAAGTTAACTTTATTACGATTCCGGCTCTTTTTTAAATAAATTGGATTGATTTTTTAATAATATTTCTTAAAATTAGCAAATTTCAATGTGCTTTTGAATGTCAGTATTCGAGATTGCAGTTAAATTCTAATTAAATTGATTTATTTATTTTTGCCTAGAATCCAGCAGAAGGCTTCGATTATTTTAACTACAGATAAAATTTTTAGGGGAAAAGGCAAACCTAATTTTTGGTAGTTTTCTTTATGGTTTTTAAAGCTTTAAATTGACTTTTTTTTAATACTTTTCATTTGATATGGTTATTGTTGTATTGTATTGTATGTATTGTTGTTAAATGCATTTTCAGAAAATATTATTCTAGATGTGCATAATGAAAAAATATTTATACGAAAGGTCAGTTCTGTGCATTACAGAATTTTATGGAAATCTGAAATTTAAAAATACCCTAAATTTACATTTGCTAGTTATTGATTCCAGCCAAGACACCAAATAAGTTTTTAACTTTCAAATAATGAATTTTCTTCCAAGTTATTTATGATCTTTAAAACTACTAAAAATTAAATTATTTGTTTATAGGCAAACTTTTAATGGCGCGTCGGAATTGCGGACCGTTTATAATATGTATCAGAACTGCGGACCAAACCTTTCGTCTTTACCTGACCATTTTTAATCCGTGTCAGCATTACGGACAAAACCTTTTTTATGAACCGTCTATACGGGCCCTTCATCCCCTTACTTACCCTTGAATACTGGTGCGTAAAAAATAACGGTGTACTCGAGGTGCTAGAGGTACGCAGATAAAACAGATTAAGATTGTTGAATTCCACGTCTTACATAGTCGAGTTGCTAGAGGGGGGTGGGGGGTGATTGAGTTCCTAGACGTGACCTCATTACAGACCCAATAAAACCCAGAAGCACAAATTTTATTAAACATCCCTCATAAGGTCAATACAACTAAAAATTGGTTTTCGGTGTTTTGTTATTTGATACTACTCGAATATTATCTACCGAAGACAGAGTATTGGTGGGGGTCATGGTTAGCTCTGGTTAGTTAAAGTCTTTTTTTTTAATTCCCTAATTAAACCTGAAACTAATACACACTTTATACATCCACTTAAGAATTGTGTAAATTATTTCTTTTGTTTATTCATAAAAAACGTAGAACGTTTAGGAATATCTATGATACTTGGGCAATTTCTTGTTTGTATAATAGTCTGGTCCAATCATTTTTAGAGTACAATAGTTTAATATGGTCCCCCTTTTATATAAATAATCAACAAATAATTTTCATTTATGTTTGGCATCGTTTTTTAGAAATTTGTATTGTAGTTTTGTAGTTTTCTTGTATTGTGTACCATTTGGAGTTTGTATATTTGATTAAATAAATAAATAGAATCAGACCGTGCAGGTTTAAGAAAAATTAACACAGTCGGACCGTGCAAGAGTCACTCTTTTATTGAAATAAACTGGTTATAAAGCAAAGGTAGTTCAGAATATCCCGATTTAAACAGCTAAAATTTGGTCCGCAATTCTACCAACATATAATCCTTTTTAAGTATGTAAGTACGTGACAAACTTATCTCCGCAATTCCGACGTCACCAACTACTTTTAAAACAAGAAATTTTTCCGATAAATTAATAATAAAAAAGTTTTCTGTATGATATAAATACACATAATAGTACCCCTCTTATCTGACGCAGAAAGAGTCCCGTGTAATAATAGAAATTAAAATATTTTTCAAATAAAATACCAGGCCCCTAAATGTTAAACTTTACATAAAAAATACTACCTAACGTTTTTAAATCATCAGCCATACGTAGGGTGTTCGAAAAGTTTTGAGATATACGTACATTTATTTGATTTTTTCAAAATAATTTCCACCACATTGAAGACACTTTTCCTATCTAACAAACCAGTTACTGAAAATAACTTTCCACTTTTCATTTGAAATTTTAGCGCATATTTTATCCCAGGCCTCCAGTAGCGCGTCTTCAGTTTTAAACTTTTGTCCTTTCAGTTGGCTCTTGACAAAAGTAAACAACTCAAAGTCACACGCCGCCAAGTCGGCGCTATTAAGGCGGATGTTCCAAAAGTCTCAAGCCTGCATCTGTCAAAAATTGACTGGTAAGTGCAGCTCGATGAGGTGTGGCATTGTCATGATGAAGGTACCAGCTAGAGAGTTGCGAGTTTGGGCGAATCACTCTTAACTTTTCTATAAGTTTTGAAAGGCATACTGTAGTGTACCAGAGAGCATTTACGGTCTTCTGTTCTCGGAGCACAACACGTTCAATTATTCCTCTTGAACCAAAGAAAACAACTATCATTATTTTTTTTACAGATCTTGATTTGCGAACTTCGGTCGGAGTTTCTTCACCTTCGAGAACCCATATCTTATTGTGTTGTTTAGTTGGGACGTCGTAATCATAAAGATAAGTTTCATCTCCCGTGACGATCGACACTATGTCTTTAGATTTACCCTCCTGGAATTTGGACATCATTTTTTTACACCAATTAACTCTTTGTGTCTGCTGCTCGGGAGTTAACTTGTGTGGAACCAAAAGAGTACAAATTTTTCTAAAAACCCAAGTGCTCATGTATGATCCTGTGTAATGTTGCTAAACTAATGTTCAATGTCTCTTCTAACTGTCGATAGGTTATTCGTCGGTTTGTTTCTATAGCTTTTTGGACGGCAGATATGTTTTCTGGGGTAACTACTTCACACGGTCGACCTGAGCGTGAGGCGTCTTCAAGCGAAAACGAGCCCCGCTGAAATTGTTTGTACCATCTATATATGGTCGCACGAGATGGACAGTCATTACCAAGTATAGGGTTCATTTCTTCTAAACACTGTTCTTGAGATAACCCACGTAAAAAGTTGCTTTTTAAAATTGCACGGCACTCGATAGTCGTCCACGATGCCATTGCGCTAAAATCGCTGGACACGAACTGGCGCAAAACTGATAGTTTACTAATAACTATGTAGGACTACGACATGTCATGACATGTACAAACAAAAAACATCAATGATACTTTCCTTCACCATTTAGTTACAAAGTATCTCAAAACTTACTGAACACCCTACGTATTTAAGATATTATATTATATTAAGTACAAATCAAACTTTGCTAATTTTGGGAAACATTATGTCTCTATTTAGTTGGTTTACGTAGTTAATCTATATTTTAAAATACTAGTTGACGGTGTGCAATCAGATGTACCTATGCATCTTTTATCTTAACATCCCTAAAACCATCCAAATTTCACCACTTTTTAAATTTACGATTTCCAGTTTTATGGAACTTATTTTTATTTATTTTTATAATTTTAGTTATTCCACTTTTTACAAGCTTTTATTTCTTTATTTTTTAATTCATTTTCACTGTTTAATGCCAAATTCTACCACGGTGCCTCGAAAATATAAAACGACCTCCTGTCTATCGAAAAACCACGTGTTATTGTGAACATTTAAAAATATCTGCATTCTTTACGTCACTAAGAAGAAACAAGAAAAATACTCTTAAAAATTTCGACAATTAAAAATAATTTACTACTTGAACTTCTTCAAAGAGATCTAAAACAAAGTTCAGCCAACAAGGTGATTCTCAAAAGCCTAAAAACAATCGTGCATATTTTCATCTTGAGGATAGAATTTTTGTAATTTTACAAAAAAACAATGTGTATGGTTTGTCTAACATTACCCATAACCAAATTCAACTGTATCAAAATATTGACCTAATTGACACTTTGGTCAGTAACATAACTTAGATGGTACATGTAGAACAAAATTACTGTTGTGTTCACATTGCATTTTTGGAAAGGCAATAATTGCAGCATAGTTCACAATATTTTCGTGACATATCATTTATCGGTTCGGGCCTTGAAATAATGTTCACCAAAATTGTAGTGCCTGGGCCAGTAATGAATTGGATTTTATGAAAGCGGCGCTTTAATCCAGCCTGTCAATGTCAAATGTTTCGGGTATCGGACTGGACAAACGCGTCAATTTTTTTGTCGAACAAGTTTATCACAATGTTTTACATGCAATTTTTAAACATTGTGCCAAAAATCGTTAAGGTTACAGTCACGAAACCCGCCTAGTCCGATACCCGAAACATGTGTTTGAGCCTTATGGTTTCATGACTGTAACCTTTACTATTTTTGGCAGAATATTTAAAAATTGCATTGCATGTGGTAAACTTGTCTGACAAAAAAATGACGCGTTCGTCCAGTTCGACACCCGAAACATTTGACATTGACAGGCTGGGTTAAAGCGCCGGTTTCATATATGGCGGTATAAATATTCGTGGTAGACTCGTCAAAAGGGACCCCCTAAAAGGTTTTAAAAGGGTTCTCATGAAGTCCATTTAATTACTGTCGCAGGCACTATTGGTTTTCCAGTAGTTTAGCTTAAAGTCAAAAACAAAAAAATCTACTTGTTTTGTAAAAACAATCGAGAATTGTAAAGTCAAACATCCCGGCATTGTTTAAAAGTAAGAGGGCATACAAACGGTCAGTGTGGCCTTCTAACCTACCTAGAGTGGAAGGGAGCTACCAAGTAAGTGCGTACTATATACTGTTCCTACGCAAATTCATAGTATCAGTCTTCCTCGCAGACTTTCCTCCAAACCTATTTTCAGGCATGCCTCACAGTCTCTAGAATATGTGTTAATTATAGGCTTGTTGCTACAGCGGTTAGAAACCATTTGCAAAATGTTAGAGCATGCGCACGAGACAAAATTCAACGGATTTTATCTCCTACGCATGAGCCTGACGGTTTGCAAGCTGTTCCTGACTGATGTAGGAACAAACCTTATTGTGTGCTTACAATTAATCCCAGCTGTTTATAGAGTTATTAATTTTTAAAGGCAAATGGGCTTAAACATAGGACATTTTTAGGAGACACCTCTGCTGGTTTCGGAATGTTGTAATTTACTTAAAAATACTTTCTATTTATGTATGTAATGTATCTAATTATCACTGAAGTTCTTCCAAAAAAATTTAATGACCGACGGTTAATTTAAAATAAATTAAAATGTACCATTACTAAAATAAATTAGGCAAACGATATATTTTCCAGGTAATCTGATGCTTTATACTTTGTGTTCATGGTCATTGCTATTAAAAATACATAAAAAAATTTTTTGTCGAAGTTAACCGCAAGAATTTTTAAAGAGAGTTTTTTACGGTTTATAAGACATTTATGTAAGTCGATTTGGCCTGTGGTACAGAATCAGCCAGTCAGAAATGTAAACAGGCAATGCGTGAAAAGGAGACGGTCCAAGAAGAATTTGAATAATTAATTAAACCAACTTACAGCTCTTCTTAAAGTAAAATATTTATTAACATACGTTTTAAGTGATTGCGTCATATACAGCTTTTGGTAATCATGGGCCAACACTGGCTTGTGTTCCAGAATAATTATTGTCGGTGATAGAAAATACTAGTAATAAGGTTTCAGTTTACCTGATGAGAGCCGTCAGTTCTGAACGGATTAAACCAAATGTACTGTCTAACTGCTCTAGTAAGATTTCTTTGTGTAATAAAAACTGCCATCTTTATTAGATATAAGCTTTTAAATAATTCCCATTTAAACACCTGTATAAAATGCCTCAAAAAATGTGTACTTAATAAGATTGTAAAAAGTGGTATTACTCTTTATAAAACTTAATTTGACTTTGTAGAAATTATGATATGCTCTTCCTACTTTCATTTATAATGTCATTATAGGTGGTTAAATTTTATATGATGTCCAACTAAATTAGGATTATTTTGGGTTTACTTTTTGTCATATTTTTTTATAAAAAAGATGATTTTGTTCAGTAACTTTTTTTTACTTATCAACTTCATATAATGTCGAATTTATGTTTCCTGAAGTCGCCGTCGTCGGTCAATTTAATTTACAGCGTGTTTTTAGAGTGAAAATGTTATTTTTTTAGAAAACAATAAACAACAACTTTTGGAATGAAGGGCCAACATGAACTTACAATACAAGAAAATCCTAGAATAATGACAGCAAGTAAGCCCGGTTATTTTTGAATACAAAGAATAATGTCATGCTGCGAATAGGCATAGTACCTAATTTTTAAACTGTTTTTCTAAATAGTATTTTTTTAAAAACTCCGTTAAATATTTTTCTAGTTGTATTTAAATTTAATTAATTCAATATTAAATGCATATATCGCAAAATTGTGATACAATGATAATAGGAATATAAATATGATATTGTAATAAAATGTTATTGTTACTAAAAATTCTTTTAGCAATAAAGCATTTGTATAGATTTATTCAATAAATGCATTTAAAAGGGTTTTTAGGTTTTTATTCACGTTTTTGATTCCACATTATGTCTTATGCAAAGTTTAAAAATGTGATATTAATATACCTAATCTATATACCTATCTCCTTGTTTAAATAAAACAGATTTTCCTACTTATCCCTGTTCCTTTTTATCGAAACTGAGTCTTGTATAGGTAAAACTGTGTTAACCTTATTTGTGAAGGTTTATGTTACGATCAGGTGTAATTTAAAGGGTAGTATGACTGACTCATATTACTGCAATTTTATTAAATACAAAACTTTTTGCACTGCTTTTCCCTACATTTCATCAGCGTGACGCACGGCTGCGGGCTCGTTGCAGTTACGTGTGGCCAGACCTTTGGTATATGGCTGGGCTTCTGGTACGGTGTCGGCAGGTGAGCCCCAGGAAAAATATATCCTTTATATGCATATGCATATATATGCATACATACAGTGCATTTCTTTAATGCCCCCCTTTTTATTTTTAAACGGATCAATTTAAAAGGTAAAATTAGAGAATACAAAATTATTGCATAAATACTAAATTTTAGAGTAAAATTGACAGACTAAAATTTCGCGGGCGATGGCGGCAGGGAGCCTTCTTGGAAAAAAATTAATTGAGAAGGGGGTCTTGTGGCACATTATTTTAAAGCTCGTGACTAGTAATTTATAACTCTTGAATATTTAATAATAACTTCACACAATACAAAATGGCGGTACATTAAAACCTTATTTGGATGGCTATATTTCCAAAACTAATAAAGTTAGGTGTACTAATTGTGGTATTTTCTTAAAGCTCTTCTAAAGATCTTTTTAATGGTAATATAATATACAGAGTGCTTCATTAAAAAATGTATCCTTTTTTTCTACCCTGTATATTATCACAAGTATCACCATTAAAAAGATCTTTTAAAGTAGAGCTTTAAGAAGAGTCCACATTAAGTACATCGTACATCTAACTTTATTAGTTTCGGAAATATAGCCATCCAAATCAGGTATTTAGGTAATTTTAAAACTACTGGCATTTTATATAAGGTGAAGGTATTTACTTTATATTCTGGGTTTAAAAGTACTCATCGGGAGCTGATGTGCCACAAGGTCCCCTTTCTATTTAACTTTTTTCCAAGGACGCCATATCCTGAAATTTTCATTTGTTGTTGTATCCAGAAGTTTTAATTTTTAATATTGATCCGTTCATAAAATAAAAGGGGGACATTAAGAAATGCACTATTTTTTATAACTGGGGCCGAGCACAATAAACCATTATTGTGGTCTGACTGGGGGATTGTGTTCTGGTTTTAAATTTACATGTACAAAAATATTTGTTTTTGCAGGTAAAGACCTTTTTTGCTTCTCACCTTTTTTTGGTGTAGAAAATTCATTTAATCACAATATTGATTAAGAGTATCATTGACGGCCCTCCTATATAGGTCTCCCAGGCAGTGGCGGCGCCAGGGGTGGGCGCGGTTGGGCGAGCGCCCTACCTAAATTGCTCTCGCCCAACCTGCTAATAGAACGCAAAAAGTCATGTTTAAAAAACCATTTATTTTTTATAAATCATTTAGTCAACTCATATTTATGTAATCCGAATCATAAAGTTTTTGAATAAATGACATATTTTTTTTCACCCTTTCGGGGTCATCCCACCCAGGTCCGACGACCGCCCCCTAGGTGGTGCACTGCAGCCTGAAGGCTTATTGTACCTTGACCCCTACTCCTTCTCATTCACACACCATTCATTCCATAACTTGGATGGTTGTTGCTCGGTCCACATCCCCGAGCAGAACACCGTGTGCCGTTGCCCAAAACACCGCTGTCGCCGGACACCCATCCAAATTATGGGCGCGCATTCCATTGCTTAACTCCGGAGATCGACGCTTGCCGATACAACCGAAGCAGCCACAAGCGCATATGGTCGCAATATTAAAAAAATACCAGCATGTTGCGCTTGGTCATTAGAATCGGATTTTAGTGTAAAATTTAAATATAAAATATAATATCCTAAAAAAATGTTTAAAAAATTCCGAATTTTCTTTCTTCAGTTAGGTGTATATAAAAAAATATATGACCCAATGTATGTCATTTATTAACAAAATAAAGGTGGTAATAAGATAGGTTATTTTTTGGTTTACACAGCCTACTAAATTTTTCTCGAAACCCATTTGCTTTTTATCACACAAATGGAAAAAACCAAATATTTTGATTTTTATGTGGCCGTCATGCTGGTGTAGCTTAAATTAAAAAAATGATCTTACACATAAAGTTTAAGAGTAAAACGCTGGAAGAATCTTTAAGTTTCGTCTGTCATCGTGAATCCGGACTCGATCATAGAAAACCTACATCTAGATCCGCAGTGGCAAGAAGCACTTTTCGGATTTTTACGACCTCGCGCAGTAAACAAATGGATGGGTGGACGAACATGCGCACTTAAAAGCCGTGGCAAAATACAAACACCGGCACCCCGTTCCCTCCCACCGCGGTCTGACCGTGACGCCCAGCAAACACTATTTGCCGGCAATGTACATTTTTCATATTGGCATTGATGGTAAAGCATTGGCAATGGGTGGCAATATTATGCCAACATCTTATACGCATTAAAAAGTCAACCCTAAATAAACACTTAATTGCCAATAAATATTCCATGCAGGCGAATTGCCGGCAAGCATACAAAAATGGCGGCATACCAATCCTGATTAAATAAAGCACGCGTTTTTGTTGCAGGCAAATAAATATTGGATTTTTGAAGGCAAACCTTCAACGCATATTCATGCTTTTTAAACCATATTATTAACATTGGTATTTAACTAACATTAAAGCAATTTTTTGATCTGTTTTATTTATAATGGCAGCTAAACAATATTATTTTATGTTTTTACATAATTTAAAGGAAATGGCCTTTTCATAACATTTTATTGTTAAAAATCATGCAAATAAAAATTAGGTCAAACAAAATGTTTATTATGTATTTTGGAGCGAATAAAAATAAAATGATGGTAAAATTAGCTACGTTAATTTCGACCGAAGGTGACCGCTTTGAGCATTTGTTTTCTACGTGGTTTTCTAGCTTTTTAGTTTCTTTGTGTGTTGTGTGATTAATTCGTGATGGCTAGTCGAGAAGGCAAGATATTCAAGTAGACTGTTAGGAGCTGTAAACATTTTGTTTAAAACTTTATTAAAAGTTTTAAAGACGTGTTAATAAAAATATTATATATATTTAATAGTTTTTTTGACATACCGATAGATGGCGTAATGGACAATAAACTACTACGTTTCTGCAATATCTTCGCTTTTTATCGTCTAAACCGTACCCATTAGACTAAAATAATTCGAGAGCGGTCTGCGGCAGGTGATCTCACTTAGCTTTGAAAGAAATATCTTCGGCTAGTGTAAAAATCTGCATCTCCCAGTTGGACAGTGTTCCGAGAGATGGTACTTTGCATTGCAAGGAAATTGCATGCAGTAAGGAGTTTTTCCTATTTTAATTTTCAAATAAAATATCGCATCATTTTAGCTTTAAAAAAAGTATATGCGACAATTTTCGTCAATAAGACGTTGCTGCTTGGGAGTATATGCATTTGCCCACTTTCGTGTCTTTCTGTTATCCTTTTGCCAATAACTTATTAATAATGGATGCCATCATCTTAAACGCATTTTTGCCAATAACTTATTAATGACGGATGCCATCACTTTATCTGCAACACGTGGCCTAATAACGGCCAATTGCCCACTTTCGCGTCTTTTTGATATCTTTTGCCAATGCGTTGCCATTAAAGAGTGTTGGCAATGCCAGTAAATTAAATTAGTTTAGAAGTGTAGTAAATAATAGACGTTTTTGCTTTTTACTAAAAAATCATTTATTTGAAAATATCCAGGTATATATGGACATTCTCTAATGTTTGTGTATTGTACTGTTGAGGACATAGATCAAAAACCCATTTTAACCTAATGTTTTGGTTACAGTGTATTCTCTATAGGTATAAATTGATATTTTTGAGTATAGCCAAGAAGGCTGTCAATTGTGATAAATGTGATAACTAGTTAATTATGGCTGTAAAACTGCACATACAGGTTTTTCAAATCTAGGTGCAGATTGTTATTAGATTGTTAGTATATAAAAAAGATTTTCATTAGATTGATAAATATTAAATTGTAATTTATATTAATTTATTAATAAATTTATTAAATGTACAACGCCGGCAAAAAATGTTATATGGGCGCTCATTAGCTACCGTACTTCGAACAGAAAACCAGGGCGCCTTATCCTATAATGCGGATAGTATATATCCTATAATGCGGATAGTATATATCCTATAATGCGGATAGTCTGTTTGGCGCCAGGTGCGTTTACCCATAACTTGCTTGCGCACAAACCGGTTTTTTCGCCCATGAAATATAAGTTTTATTTCGCGCAGGTAATATCGATTGGCAATCCATCGAGATCAGTGGACTCGATGCGGTTGTGTGGCCAGACCTTAAATAGTATGTCAGATATTTAACCGGACCGTAAGCATACTGACACAAGGGCCTAGTGTGTATTGACACTTAATGGAAAAATATCGATCGGTCACCAATCAACCTAACATCTTTCGATACCATCGATAAAGATTGCTCATCCCTAGTGCGCATATGCCAAGGCTCGGAAAACGTCGTGGACTGTGTTTTGACGTCAAAATCAAACTGACAACCATGGCCTTAAAAATATGGGAAGGTGGTAGACAACCTTCTAATTAAAAGCAATTTCTCCCGATTCAAACAAAAACAATGCAATATGTGGACTCTGAACGCTTTTATAAAAAGTGACCAGTATTAATAATGTATTATTAGGCAATGTCGGATATCAACAACTCCGTGCTGCTCAGCACTTTTTTAATGGAAAAAGAAAGTTAAAATAGTTTTCCATAAGGGAGTACTCGTTTGGGATAATGAAAAACCACCCTTAGGTATGTGCAATTAGTTAAGCTATTTCTAGAGACAATTTTAAGTTATTCTCCTATGAATATTAGTATCCTTATTTACTGTTAACCATTCTATTTAATCGCATTGCCCTGTAAAAATAGTACCCATATTCTGTCACTCAATAGAAAAGAAATTTCCTAAAATTGCCATATGATTTACATTACATAGAAAGGAAATTTTTCTCTATCGAGTTACAGAATCCGCCTGCAGGTGTACCTACTGGACATAGTATGTTACTGTATAGAGTATTTAAAAACCTTAACATATAATATTAAATATATTTAGTGATAGGTCGCAAAGTATCTTAAATAATTGTAGGATAAAGTATTAGACTATGCCTAACATGACTTAAGGCAAAAAAAATACATAAAATGGTTTTTTAATTATGTAAGTAGGGATGCTAATTTAGATTTTTTTCACAATAGCTTGACCACTAAATTAAGCGGAAACTCATACATTGTTTGTTTTGTTTGGAATATAATTATTGTTGATCCCATTTTATATTTTGTATTTTTATATTTTTAAAATAATGTGTCTGTTATTGTGAATTTAATATTTTAAATTGTACTTACTTGTGGTTTTTATTATTGATTTTTTCTTATTTATTTATTTGGTTATTATAAATTCTATCATTTGTTAAAAATGGCTGGTCCCTTAATAAATTATTTAATTATTTATTTTACCATATTTGGTTTCACCCCAATTTGGTTTATCTAGGATAATGATTACTATTAAAATATACAAAGTAATTGCTTTCTCATTTTTTCCAACGCCAAGTAGGTAGTCTTTAAAACTTAAAATATATTTTTTATAACCCATTACTATTTAATATATAATTTTCTAATATTTTTTGGTGGTAAACAAACTTTTACAACCAATTTTGATTTAAAAGTTCAACTAAAAAGTCTATTCTATGAAAATACTATTTTGCTTTAATTATTTTCTAAAAATTAAGTAATTAAGAAAATTTATTTCAGAACAGCATACAGTCCCAATTGAAAATGTTATATCTGTTCGGCATAATTACTTAAAAAATACACATCCTTCTATGCAAAAACAAATAGATCCCAATGAATTTACAATACATTATGCTGAAAAAATGGCTGAGGACAAATGGTCTTACAAGTATTTAATTTTAAAGCATTTGGATTCATTGCAAGTAGCATCTTGGGTCAAAACATTGCAAAATCATTTGTTGAGTAAGTATTATCTTTGCTATCATGTCATTGTTCATTATAAATTATATATTTCTAATCTTGGTTTAAATTGGGTGATTATTATTGAGTTTAGTTAGTTTACATTTTTTATTATATTCTGTTCAAGTCAGTAATTCCAATTTTAAATAAAAAATTACCATATACCTACCCATCAATGCCATGACATTGAATTTTGAACTTACAAATGTTAAATATGTACAGGAAATTATCTGACAGGAATATCTTTTAACTATTTTGTCAAGGATGTTTTAGTCATTTTATTGAAATATCTTTGTAATAATGGGTATGAATTCTCCAAAATTGCTTAATCTACCTGTTTGCAACATGTTTTAGAGTCATTAAAGTCCACCATAAAATAACTGTTATAGCTTAAAATTTTGTTTGTTATGATTTTAAATAACTGATACATGTGGAAAAAATATATTTTTATAAAATTACTAATTATTTTTACAACTGACGCCTTTAGGTTAAAAATGATTTTGTAATTTAATATTTTATGGGACATACTATGGGTATAATCTTAATTATAATGTTCTAGTGCCCATTAAAGGGTGTTACATCACTGACCAGGTCTTTTTGGTACTATAATAAAATACTATAGTAAATAACATATCTGATGACAAATCGTTTTTTTTTTTAAATCTTTTTGACATCCCACGAAGGCATATGCCTAAATACCAGAGTACCGTGGGTGTCGGGTTATTAGATGTTGCAATAAAGTTTTAAAAAAGTCGGTATTTTTTAAATATCTTAGTAGCCCTTTAATCGATTTGGATAAAATGTGGGAAGCTTATTTAATGTAATAAGGCGCTTGTAAAGCTTCACCTAGATTAGGATTATTGAGTCCAGGGGCGTCTCAGTGGGATTCACGGCCAATAATATTGTGAAAAAAACGCCACTGACTTTTTATCAAGTTTTAATGTTTTTTTCTGATTAAAGAATTATCAATTTAACTTTTATAATAATAATAATAATAATAACTTTTATTGCCAACCAAATGATTCAAACATCACAAAGCAACGTCAAAAGTTGTTTACAACGATACATATAAATAAATTAAAATAATATAACAACTAACATAAAGTTAAAATATCATCACTAGTAGTGGAAGTAAAAAGAAACAAATTAAGTTCAAAGTACAAATTCAAAAGCCTTACTTAAAAAATTAAGGCTTATAACCTTTCAATATTAAACGAGTACAAACATTTATCTATTAAAAATTCATTTACCTTGGATTTAAACCTTTTCATTTCATTAATGCTTCTGATGTTATTAGGCAGCATATTATATGCTTTAATTGCTTTAAAATAAGGACCTTTTTCAAAAAAAGTTGAAGTGTGGAAAGGAATACTTAGGCCGTCCCTTCCCCTTGTTACCATCGTCATTTCATCCGCGTAGTGATTGGCGTTTGTTTGAAATAGATCAGGATA
This sequence comes from Listronotus bonariensis, assembly GCA_014170235.1. Classification (NCBI taxonomy): domain Eukaryota; kingdom Metazoa; phylum Arthropoda; class Insecta; order Coleoptera; family Curculionidae; genus Listronotus; species Listronotus bonariensis. Next base: position 362,347 of record JACEGR010000127.1, read on the forward strand.
CTTTTTCACAAATACCACTAATGCTTTAAAATAAAGGGATGGGACAGTAAGCACTGCCAACCTTAAAAAGTAAGGTCTACAAGATGTTCTTGGATGTAATTGATATATAGTCCTAATAATTCGTTTCTGGGCTATAAAAACATTTGAAGCATTTCCAGAGGCACCCCAGAACAATATGCCATAGGTTATAATTGACTGAACACAGGCAAAATAGAACATTCTAACAGTATCGACAGTCAGCACATCACGTATTCTGCGAAGAAGAGCACAGTAACTATTTAATTTTGATGTCAACCCATCAATATGTTTTACCCAATTCAGTACTGGATCTATATAGACTCCCAAAAATTTAATGTTGTCTAGTAATGGTATTGATTTATTATTTAGTCGTGCAAGAACAGACTTATTTTGATTTGTTTTACTAAACTGAATTAGGCCGGTCTTTTCTTCGTTAAGTTTTAAATGGTTTTCCCTGCACCATGCCTGCATCTGTTCCGCAGCATGCGAACATTCAGCAGACAGACCAGCCATGGTGGGATCTTCCAAAATTACTGTTGTGTCATCGGCATACTGACAAACCAATCCAGTGATAAAGCCATCACATAGACTATTTGCATATAATAAAAATAGCAGAGGTCCCAGGATTGAACCCTGTGCAACTCCCTGCTTTAATTCCACAGGCTCTGAGAAATACTGCCTGCCATTTTCCGTGACACATACTACCTGCTGTCTCTCTGTTATATAGGATTTAATTAGTGATGCACTTATTCCTCTTATTCCATATATTTCAAGCTTTTTCATTAGTAGTGAGTGATCAATCGTGTCAAAAGCTTTGGACAAGTCAAAAAATAACCCAGCGACCTTTTCATTTTGGTCCAGTTTATCAAATTTTTTTTTTATTTTCTTCGTATCTACCTTCGTTTTCGAGAAAAAGTATTAAAGGTATTGTAATTTCTTCTAAAAAGTACCCATAAAAAACATGATATAAAAACAGAAATAAAAATAAAACAATTATTTGCTATAAGATAAATAAGCAGTCGGGTATTTTATCCAAAAATTGTCATTTTTTCTATTTATTAAGGTTGAAATTGTTTTTTTTTAATTTGGGATTTTAATTTATGCTGTTAAGGGGTACTTTTTAGAATGACTTAAAGTGGTTTCTATTTTTTTTTCTCGAAAACGATGGGAGCTACGAAAAATACAAGAGAGTAAAAATTTATTAAAATTTTTTATAAAAACTTCATAAAGGGTCAGGGGCGTAGGTAGAGTTTTACAAGTGCTTTATTACGTTAAATAAGTGTACCAAATTTTATCCAAATCCATTAAAGGGTTCCTAAGATATTTAAAAACGTCGGTATTTTTTAAAAAGTTTAACGCCCTGTATCTCATTAATAAAGCTAATTCAGACATTATGCTTACAGGAACTTTTTTATTAAAAGACAAAAGAATTCACCTCCTTAAGTTTCGTACCATAGTTAGGAAACACTCTGTAACTTCATTTTTTTTGAAAAAATTTTTGGGCTTATAATCAATCATGGCCCTATTAGGATTTCCAAATTATTTTATCTAAAAACTGAGACATAGGACCCACACCAAATACCGGGTGGTTTTCACAGGTGGTTTCCCTCTATACCTTTTTCATCTTTTGAGATAGAACAATGATTTTTTTTTTTGTTTTCTATCACTTTTAGTTTAACCGAAAATGACTGCTACTTTCAAATTTTAAATGGCACCAAAGGTAAATTTAATCATATTTCGAAAGAACACAACTTTCTATATACAACAACACCCCAGATGCCATTTTTTGACACTTCTGCTCTTAAATTTCTTTTTTTTTATTCCAATCTAGAGTGCTATGAATATTGTAAACAGTTAATTTTTGGGTCAAGTAACCATGGAAAATAGATTTGATTGTCTTTTGTTTTTTTGACTTCCCCAGATTGAGTAAAAGTTTGTGAAAGGCTGGCTCATAAGTATATCATAAAAGAGCATTTTATTTCAAACTATTTGGTACTACATACATAATATTTTGGAAAAGCCTTTTTAAAAAAAAAAATAATTGTAAAATAGTAAAATAATTTCTGGAAAAATGCTATTCGTATTATTACCTTAATTGTTTTTTTATTATTTTAAATTATCGACTTAAAGAGTTAAAAGAAATGCATTCCAGGACTGTGATGATAGGTAAACAATATATTTTATAAAATATTTTAATAATTGTTAATTGCTGTCAGTGTGATTGTGATGAAACTGTAATTTCCTATTTTAGTTAAGTATAACATTTTAAAGTTTTTTATAAAATTAATGTAAATTGACGTATAAAAACACTTATGTAGTGTAAATATTACCAATAAATTAATAAATATTACTCCTGGAATATGCAAAATTTCCTTGGCCTCTATTCCTGCATTAAAAAATGGAGGTTCCCATTTAGAAAAATCAATTTAATTTTATAATATTTACCAAAGCCACTTTCAAGGTCACATTAGTTGCCTCGTTTGATTTTATACAAATTTTTGTTTAAAGCTTTTTTCCACGACCCTTTTGAGATATTTAGCCGTTTCCATACTTTTTATTTCTGACTAAACATGCTGTTGATTGTAGAATTTCAAAATAGACCAAAGCATCTTCTATTATTTGTAAATCCATTTGGAGGGAAGCAAAATGCTATGCAGATTTACGAAAAATATGGAAAAGATCTTTTGCAGTGGCCGGGATTGAAGTTACAGTTAATGTATCACAAAGAAAAGATCAAATAAAAGACTACTTAATAAGCCACAATTTAGATATGTTTGATTCTGTTGCATGTGTAGGTAAGCAACTTTTTTGGTATTTAATTTACTTAGATCTCTATGCACTTTACAAAAATTCGGTATATTGTAGTTTTCTTTATATTTCGACCTGAACATTTTCTTTAGTATCTCATGAAAAATCTCAGTAAGACAAATAGTAGTATTTTATGATAAAGAAAGAAAAAACTTAGTATTTTACATAATTTTAATTGCACTAAATCTATTTTCCAAATAAACTTTTTGTTAAGATAATGAATTTAATATAAAGTTATTTGTTTTTTTATTTAAAAAGTATTAATAAAAATATATATCTAAAATACATATGAAATATTTATATTTAATACATTAGGCTAGGCAGAAATTATAGTCTTAAAAGATAATTATGTTTAATATTATTGGTAGGCTAAGGCAGGTTGCCAGATATACTGGGTTAGTAAGAAGTACTGCAATTCTTAAATAATGTTTAAAGCTGCTAAAGCTACATCTACCAAATTTGGTATCTAAGGTGTTTTGGACATGTAGAAATTAATAGTGATAACGGCACTGTTTCCAGATTTCCCAGTTTTTTGCTACACATAATTTTTTTTTTAAGAATTCCCATTTATTATTATTTTTAACGCAATTAGGAAACATCCTGTATATCGGTAATATCCCATATTTTGATATTTTCCATAAAAATTGAGATATTTACGATCCCTGGGCTATAGGGTATAGGGTTATGGGTTATAATTACTAATACCCACTCTTGCTATACTTTTTTCTATGTATGTTTATAAAAAGAGATGCTTGGGCAGACTGGAAGCACTAAAATGTTTTTGTTTTATTTTTTATAATTGCGGTCTTTAATCTATTTTTAACTTTCAATAGGTGGTGATGGAACTGTATCAGAATTATTCAATGGTTTAGTGTTAAGAGAGTGTAGGTTGAAAGGCGTTGATCCAAATGACATTCACCAAACTTTGCCAAAACCGAAGAAACCGATTGGAATTATACCTGGTAAGAATTTTGACCTTTTGTGTGTCGTTAAAATTGCTAGATGTTGGGCATATTTAAACATATGGCATAAATTTAAAAAATAAATAGGCCAAGACCAATTGTATATCTCACCTCTTAAAGGTTTAAATTGTTTTTTTTACATTTAGGGTATTATTAGGGGAAAATATTATTCAGATAGTGCGCAGAGTTTCTCACAGGTGGTTCACCCCCTATTATTTTTTTACCTTTTCGGATAGAAAAATGAAATTTGGTATACAGTGTGTTCAAAATGGGTAGGGAATGTATTGGGATATTGGAAACTATAATATATGGATAGAAAGATAATTAAATGGAGAAAGTTGTGGGCCATTTAATGGTGAACCTAATGCCGTTTTAATGATGGCTGTGTCTTGTTTGGTTTTTGAGTTATTTTGAAAAATTGGAAATCTGCATTTTAGAAAAAATGCTGTAGTTTTTTTATTCCAAATAATTTTTAGAATCTGTAAAAATATTATCAGGGCAACTTTTTAAGAGCAATGAATTCCTGTATTTAGATTTTAATTTCGACGTTTCGGTTTTTAGATACCATCATTAACTTTCGTTTTTCTTATGGCGGCCATTTTGTTTTTATGCTCATTTTTAAAGTACGTTTTTTCCCTTTAAAATGATGTATAGAACCTTATAGGTATTTTTAATTTTTATGTCAAAAATCGTCAAAATAATTCTTTGTCCGAGTTGGCCGTGCCGGTCGCCTGAAACAAAATAAAAGAAAACGATCGGCAAGTTCATAGGGGTCAATAGGGCTGAACAGGGTCAGTTCGTATACCCCGGGACCAGGACCGAAGCGGTCCCATTCTTTCCAGGCGTGTGCCTAACAAAAAGACCATCCAATAAATGAATCCGCCTAACCAATGTAGAGCATATCTTCAATGCACTGGCTTTTTATAACGTAAGTTTTGATATTTTTTCCAATTAAAATGTTTTTGTGTTATTGTATTTTCTTTGTTTCTAGCTTCATTTTCAAGAAAAAATATAAGCCACTTTAAATTATTTTAAAAGGTGTCCATAAACAACATGAAATAAAATCCAAAATAAAAAATAAACAATTTGACCTTAGTAAATAAGGAAAATGACCATTTCTGATATAATACACGACCCATATTTATTTTTTATTTTTGTTTTTAATATCATGTTGTCTATGGGTACTTTTGGAAAAAAGTAAAGTGGGTTTATTTTTTTCTTGAAAACAAAGCTAGATACGAAGATTCGGCAAAAATAAAAAACCTCATAAGAAGTCAGTTGCGTACTTTTTTCTCAATAATAGTGGCTGTGATGCCTACTGAGACACCACTGGAACCATTAATTTTAATCTAGGTAGAGCTTTACATTAAATAAGTGTACCAAACTATTACTTATTACATTAAATAAGTGTAACAAATTTCATCTCAATCGGTTAAAGGGTTTTTAAGATATTAAAAAAAAACCTACTTTTTTAAAAAACTTTAACGCCCTATATTTCAGATATGAGGCAAATCCGGACATATGTTTATTGGATCTTTTGTTTATAAAAATACGTAATAAATCACCCCCTTAAGTTTCGTACCGTAGTTAGAAAACACCCTGTATTGAGAAACTAACTTTTGTTTAATCAGAACTAACCAATTTTGACCCATAAAATATTGCACATTAAGTTTGGAACATCCCTTTAATATGAACTGCATGTGGTGGACTTAAAAGTGACATCCGCCTAAATAAATGTGCTGAGGTTCAGAGTTGCTACATGTTATTATTATAAAAATATTTTTATTTGGTCAAACAATAGAACTCTTATCACTTCGATTTCAAATATTTGAGAACCTAATCTTTATTTATTCAGAACTAACCAAGTTTGAGCCATAAGATATACACGTTAAGATTGGAACACCCTGTTATTATGAACTGCAAAGTTACTGTTGATCTAGCTAAAATTCATTCTTAATAAAAATTGTTTTAGCATAGTTAAAGAAAAAAATAAACTTTGGGGTGCCTATTGTCTATACTTCTATACTAATATTATAAAGAGGTAAAGTTTGTAACTTTGTTTGTTTGTAGCCGCTAATCTTCGGAAATACTGAACCGATCATAAAAATTCTTTCACTATTTAGGAGTGTTGTAGGCTATACTTTATAATGATTAAACAAAAGTTTAGAAAAAATTGTGGCATATGTATGTCAAGTCAGCAGATAAATAAAAGTATTCGAAAGGGTTGAATTTCCCATATGAGCCTTAGTGTTTCAGTGGCAAAATGTTGATTCTGGCTCGACGATTTTTTTTTATCGTAAAAATAGTGTGACCGGTCGGCTAGTTTCATAAATTTTAATATAAAAAAATATTAAGGTAAAATAATGTAATACAGTAATGAAGGCTATCACTTCTCTGGAAAATATAAATAAAAGGTATTTTTTTATTTAATGCATTATTTTATATTATACTTCCTAACTATTTATATTTAAAAGAGTGTAAAGCCGTGCTTAGAAGAATTTAAATGATTTTAGTTAGTTCTGCAGCCTTAGATTTTTTATGACTGTACTAAAACACACGCATGATCTTGAAACATTTAAAATTGATTAGTGCCACAAACGTCAAATATAGACGCAACTGTCAAAAATATTTTATTTACTCGTTATTATATTAATGTTAATTAAATTTAATTATTTGTATTTATTTGGCGGATTTATTTATTTAATAGTTTTTAATTCGGTACACGCCACATAAAAAGAATGGAACCACTTTTAGAAAGGGCTGATTCTGTTCAAACAAAGTTATGAAAAACCACTTTACAAACCCAAAAAAATAAGTTAAAAATCATCATTTCGGTTCTAGTAAGGGTGAGACTCACCACTGCAGATCGGTGAATAAAAATGGCAAAAAAATGTTTCCCCCTAAAATCAAAAATTGACGTGTCCGAGTGTTTTTCCTTAAATGATCCAAAGTGCCCAAAATTAGCTCTATTTCGTTTTAAATGGCCAACCTGTATAAAGAATAACTTTTTTTTTAAATTTTAGGTGGAAGTACAGATACTATAGCATATTGCCTTCATGGTACTACTGACCCTACTACAGCGGTACTTCATATTATTTTTGGTGATACTTTAGGATTAGATTTAGTTTCTGTCTATGATGAGCACAACCTTTTACGATTATATGCTAGTGTTTTAAGCTATGGGTATTTGGGAGATGTGGCGTATCATAGTGATCAATATAGGTGGATGGGACCACACAGATATGACTACTCTGGTAAGAACTTGATTGTTTGATTATTTGCTATGCAGGACTAGAAGAATAAGTTTAAATAGAATGCCACAAAAACGGGCTTTGTTTAATGTCAAATATAAGTTTAGTCACATTTTTTTCAAGGTTAAAATCCGTTTCGTTTTTACTGCTTTTAGTTTTCCATACTATTTATGCAGATTGGCTATAGTTGATCTAGGGATATAATGTCTGTGTAACGAAGAAATATACTTATTAGAAAAATGTAAGTAGAAAAGAAATAAAGCATACACCAATGTTCCCACATTGTTTAGAGGGTTAAGTCAAAGCGCCGCGCCATTTGGAAACTTTGGGTCTACATTTCATTGTATATTTTTTTTTTTTTTTTAATCTTTGGACAAACCACGAAGGCTAAAAGCCTAAATACTAACGTACCGTGGGTGTCTTAATATCAAAGCAGGACAAACAATAAAGCTGCAGAAAATTTCCACCGCTCCTCGAATCCCACGACACACCACGACATCAATTAGGGGTTGCGGTGTTTGTGTCACAAAACAAACAGCAGTTGAGATGCTAGCATTTGCTTTTGCTTTTATAATTTTTACTACGTAAAGGGACTAAACTACTTATTTAATCATTGTTATCTTTTAAAAATTCTGATTTTTTTGCTATTCAAATTTTTGATGCCTTTTGCCTTAAAAAGATATATCCTTAGAAAATAAAAACAAATTCTAAATAACTATTTAAATAAATAAAAATAAAATGTATTTCTTGCTTCGACCAGTACAGGGACGACTAAAGATTGTGGTGGTGGCCATAAAAAGAAAAAAAGGTTCATCCGAAATCAGAATATTTGTAAACACTAACCATGTTAAATCATGCTTGACTGTACTTTTTGGTATGCCAGCTTCTTTTGCTACTTTCGTACTAGTGCAAGGTTCGCTTGCTTCGACGAACGCACAAATATTTACATCCCGCTCAAGTTGCATTTGATCTTCCGGGTTTTGTTATTCATTGCAATAATATTTTTACGAGAATTAATGCAACCCGATTTCTCAAACCTTTTAAAAATACTTAAAATTGTTTGAGAAGTAGGCACTGGTTGATCTTGATCATTAAAAATATAACGCCCAATGACTTCTTCGGTACTTTGAGCAATACAATACCATTTAATAATATTATGGTAAATTCATGAAACAACCATTTGAAGTAAGCAATTCTAATTTCGCTCTAAACCAGTTTAATTAAAATTCGAACTAACTCTGTGCCAGGTTGCTTTCTGTAAGAGCAACAGCGAAACGAGAAGATGCGCGCTAGGACGTGAATTTACTGTTAATCGTTTGTTCACGAGAATACATTTTTAAAAAAAATACCTTCTACCCAGCACACTGAAGGCTTAAGGTACGCGTCCACTAGAGACGGACGGACGGATTTTTTTCAACACTTAAATCCTCTACCGTCTGCTCCGATGCGACGCGCTTCTAATGGACGCACTCTGATTTTTAAAAGCCAGGCGATGCACTAGCGGTCCGGGCTGTTCGCCCGTCCGTCTCTAGTGGACGCCCATCTTTAAGTTGAACTGACGGTAGTAAGCGAGAAAGCGTTTACCGACGATTTACCCCTCAAACCAATGGCGCTCCGACTTACCCCTCCAAACTAATTCATTTGAATGTGGTCTATACCTTTCAACACCCAAAAAGAAATGTGGCAATACTGGTTTATGCTTTATTTAATTTCTATTTCTAAATAGTATCTCTCTTAGTTACAAACAAATCCTTTTCCTAGATCAATTTTAGCCAATCTTTATATTTTATTTATCAAATGGTTATACCCAAATTATATCACTGTTAAACATGTGGTTAAGAATATAAGAATGTACTTAATATAGATCTTGCAAAGCTATAAAAAATAGGCACTGGCTAAACAACCGCCGGCGGCATGAGCTCAATTATAAAAGAAAACCGCCGGCGGTTTTATCCATTTACATCTATTTAGGTTAGGTTAACTATTAATCGGTGGTTTTTTTGGTATTTATAAGCATATAAGCGCCGGACGGCGGTTTTCTTCTTATAATTTAGCAATGCCGCGGCGGTCGTTTGCGAGTGCCTATAAAAAAATTGAAGGTATGCGGTGAGATTAAAATTAGGTGCATCATTTCATTGTTTAACTTTATTTAACGTAGGATAATAAATTTAGCTTTCTTACTATTACTCCTCTTTTAAATCCTTGAATTTATTGATAGGAAATATTTTTTCGGGAAATGGGGGTCCTTTTTTTACTTATCATGTATAACAATATTTTGTATTTATTAATATATTACTACATTACGTATTGAACCTTTTTATTTTTCTCGCCTGAGAAAAGTACTATAATTGTAACCCCTTCACTTGTCCATATAGGTATTTTCTTTATTCTTCTGTCTTACAGCTGCTAACAAGCTTGTCTAACAGCTGACGTCATTATAATGTGAAATGAAAAAATAAAAGCTCTTACCGCCAATGACAAATGACATTGAAAAATACTAGTATAAACTAAAAAATGGTAACTCCAGTTTTAAAAGAAAAAAGAAAATTAATCCTTTACATGGTTTTCCACACATACTATCGTTATTAATATACATTTAGTCAATTTTGTTTGACTTTTAACATCAAATTCGGCTATATATCCCCCTCTTTGTTTTTCAACCTGTTAGACAGTGGTTAGACATCTCCCGAGGCCGCTAACAACCGCCGTGAGCTGCTGTAAGACTGATGTCATTGATTTGTCTAAAAATGAAAGTGCTTACAGCTGCCGTAAGCAGCTAACAAAAAAATATCCCTCATATTTCTTTCAATCATCGACTTGTAACTAGATAACAAAAAATATGGTTTTCTTTTTGTATAAAGGTTGGGCTTCTTTTCAAGATAAATAAAACTTTAATGTTTCATTTTGGGGACTGAAAAAAGAAAAGTTCAGTTTTGCAATAAAAAATATGAACGTCAAGCTCTGTCAAGTTTAGCAGTGCCAATTTAAAAACTGTCATGTAGAATATCGCGGGTGACCTAAACATTTTTAGATTTAATTTGTGGAGTAAAAATAATAATAAGTAAATAATCATATTTCTATAAATGGTATAAATTACATACTTTAACCACTGACCAAAAAAAAACACAATATTAAACCAGAGCAGATTAAACAGGTTTCTGTTTGTCCTGAATAAAACGTTCTAAATTAGTTAGCGGTCACCTGCGATATGTAAATATTTAAAATTTTTATTATATACCTGTATTTCTGGATGTATTTCTAAAATTTCAAGGTTAACATTTAACCATAAATCAATATTCTTTTACTATTTTGTATTTTTTAAGAAATAAATGTAACAATTTTATACTTTTAGGTTTTAAGAAACTAGTGTTGAACAAAGGTTACCAAGGAGAAATAGCAATATATACTGAAAAGAAAGAAATTGAAGAGATCGACTGTAAAAGCAATTGTGATGTTTGTAGTAGGGCTAGAAGAAATATCGACAAAACTGTCTGCAAGTACGTTCCTGAGACAATTTTTTTTTGTTTGTCCTTAAGTATAAAAATATCGACCGGGCGTTATGCAGTTTTATTCTTTTTAACTATTATAATAGGGCGGCTTCATACTATGATATTAAATAAAAAAAAACAACACACACACACAAAAGTTACCTAAAAATATTTTTTAGTTTTAATCGTCAAATATTTAAAATGTTATAAACATAAAATCTATATACAGGGTGTCTCTACAAAATGCTATCACAAATACCTTGGACCAAAATACGACGACCTATCAAATCAAATCAAATCAAATCTAAATCTAACCTAACCCAGTTTACGTTAGTAAGATACAGGGTGTCAAAGTTTTTATTGTATTTCGGTTATTTTTAAATATTTTATTTATTACAAAATATTTTTTACAAAATTTAGTAATAAAAGGTGCAGTCCTTTGCTTAGATTTAAAGCGTCATAACTTTTTTGCCTTGGTATATTATAATTTTAGTAAATAATTTTTATTCTTCCATATTTTTCGCTGAAAAAAGGTATACTTAATAAATATAGCTACGCGCAACCGTTTTTGAGATATTTTAGAATTAACATTTTATATTATAGAAAAGTTTGCCATTACTTTCATGAACTCTTTATTAAGGCCACCAGGTAGTGTCCAAAAGGTATGTATACTGTTTACCTTAGTCGAAAGGTTAGTGGTTTGCAAGATAAAGGGTGTCAAATTTTCCATTTTTTTACTTGAACACCCTGTATCTGGCAAACGATCGACTGTTTAACTGAGGCAAATTGGGTTAAATTGCAGTATTTTGGCCTAAGGAAATTATAAAACTACTTGGTACAGACCTTTTGGAGAAACCGGCGGCTTAAATAAAGCGTAAAGAAAGTGAATTATGGGAAATAAAACGTCTAATCTAAAATGATAAGGATAGGCAAAAAATGGTATTTAAAAACTTTTGGCCTGTGGACTACTTCTATGCATTTCTTAGATACCAAAAATTCGTGAAACAATCCGAATTAAATACAACTTCAAAAAGTTAGCTTTTGAGCGATAACAAAAAAAAAAAAATGTGTAAACCGTCGGTTTAAAGGTAAAACTCATTAAGTGGTTTAGGAAATAGCAATGATTTTAAACAAAATTTGTGATGAAAGAGAAAAGATAAACCATCTTTTTATGTATAATATTTCAATGACGATTTATGGATGTCATAAATGTAACTAATATTTTTTTACAAAAAAATTAGATAAATGACCTACAAATGTTTAAACAACTTTTTTACCAAGATATGCTTGGACCTTTGAACCGACGAAATAATATTTATTAATTCAATGTGAAGCAGGATTGCTTTGAAATATAAAACCCCGTTTATGACATTGGCATAACTTTAGTCGATATGTCCATATTTATCTCTTTATTTTATTTTTTTATAGGTGGGAAACTCTACGGGGGAAATTTTTATGGTCAGTGGAGCCAATATCAGTTGTGCTTGCAGCAGAAGTCCTAAAGGAATTGCGCCTTATTGTCACTTGGGCGACGGAAAAGTCAATTTGGTGCTCGTTAGACATACATCAGTTATTAACAATTTACGGTAAGTTAATTTACTGACTTTACTCCTTTTAGTTTCTTTAGTCCCGTTACATATCCGACGTATGAACGGTAGACACGCACTGCAGCGAGCTTGTGGGACTGTTGGACAAAATTAATATATCCAAAACTAATAAAGATAATTATATCAAGTGGGTATTTTTGTAAAGCTCTTTGAAGGATCTTTATAATAATAATATAATATATTGGATGTTTTATTTAAAAATATTACACTTTTTGTCATACCCTGTATATCTTAAAAGAAAATAAGAATTGGATAACTGATTCTAACAACTACAAACTACAAAATTAAACTAATAAACTTATATTTTTGTTAATTTTTTAGAATAAAAAAGAAAACATTTAAGGGGATTTATAAGTGGAAAAACTGTTAAAAAATATTTAAAATTAACGAGTTCTACTACTTACTTTTGGATCATCAGGATCTTGGAGGTTAAAAACATTTATATTTAGCTCTATTACAATTTTTTTCTTGCCCTATTACCGAAACCCAAGCTTCAAAAGTTACCGTGGGTAACTCTTGCAGAAGTAACAACGATCTGTTTTAGAAGATTTGCAAATATTTGCAATTCTAGCTTAGTGAATTTGCCAAAACAATACATAAAAATCTGCACCATTTTCTTTTAATAAGAAAAACAAATTAATGGACATTAATAATTAGATCGTTAGAATGTAATTATAGAGAAATTTGTCGCTTCCATCATATAAGACAGATAAAAACACTATTTTTTTTAAATTATTGCAATATAGGCCAAATCGCAACTGATAAAACTGTTAATATACTACCTACAATTTGTCTATACTATTATGCAATAAATTTCAATGATGCGTGGATATACAAATCTATGATTTTAGGATATGATTATTTGGTCAATTTACTATCATTTTTACAAGCAATGGGATCCATGCTAAAAAAAAACGAAAATTAGGTTTTTGTCCACGCTGCACTGTGTGACATGGGGAAAGTATGTCAGGTTTAAAATAAACGGGCTTCAGTATTTTTCGGGCGTTGTTTGTTGCCCTTGCAACACACTGTCTAATTGAAAGAAAAACGACTAACACGCGATTTGTGTTCATTTTTTGTAAACCAAAGGTAAGTTAAATGTACACTGACGACCCTGTATTTTGAATTAAGAGAACATTTAATTTTACTTTCTTATGGCCACTACTACATTTAGTAAATTGTATTAAAAAATATTAATTTCTCTCAGCACTTCTCCCTGGCGTTTCAATTTTTATAATATTTTATTGAAATGTTCTAAATATTCTGTTTTCTGTTAACTGAATAAATTATTAATTCGGAGTTTTTTTCATACCGACCACATGCTTGCTATAAACAAAATAAAACGGCTACTCTGCATGCCCCGCACAAAACACGCGAGGCGTATCATGTGAAAAAAACATTTACTAGCTATGCCCTTAGGCGAAGCGTTCCTACGTTGGGTGTGCGGACCGGGCGAAAGCCCGCCCTATAAATTTCGTGCCAGACCAGGGTAACTGGAAAGAGTTATAATCTCGGCTTTACGCGGTTCTAGGGAGACGCGATGAAAAGCAAATAGCAAGGGAAAACCATAACAGCTGGGTAAAGTCACTAATGTCACTATGTTTTGTCAGCCGATGATCAATTCAGTCGCATCTAAAATTTGTGATTTTCGTTTTGCTTTGTTTTGAAAGCGAAATTTGTTGAAAGAAGTGTTCCCAAATGTTTTTGTTGAAGAAATTGCAACCTAATAATAAAAAAGTGTTTTGTAAACGGTCGTTCTTATATTATAAATCCCATTTAATATCATGGCCAAAAAGTTCTAGCAGGTGATGTAAAAAAAAACACCATCAATATGGCGACAATGTCATAACTTTAATATATTAACTCTGACCCCAGCTGACAAAGGTTGCAAAGCGCCTATATCTGAATTTGTTTTTGATGCAAACCCATTGTCAGGTACTTCATCATTTTTAAAGTTGTGTACACGGATGGTAAAAATTGGTTTATAATTTGACAAAATCATACATGGTGTATCCAAATTCAGTGCAACTATTTTAAGGACGCCTTTTTGAAATTATTATAATACCTTTTTTCTAAAACCCTCCGAGCTTCAGTTATGGTAAGTTGCGCAGCATTTCAAAACAAATGGCAATAATGACAAACACAACGTGGGTATTTGCCACAAAATTAATTAACATCGTAAATAAACCATACTGACACAACTAACTACTACCTTTTATTTAAAGGCGAATTTCTTAAAACCAGTTTGTTTTGTTTGTTTTTTCACAAAAATTCAAAAGTCTGAATATTTATGATAACTACGAGTTTTTACCTTTTGATGAAGATGCAATAAATTTAATACACCATCCATAAAAAGGTGTTCTTACCATAGCTGAAGCTTGAAAAGGAGCTTTTAGGATACATATTTGTTAAAAAGCCCTATTTGGACTTCAAAAATACGCTTTTAAAATATGAGTGCTCATAACTTTATTGTGAATTTTGCTACCCTGTCAGTTTTGTAAATCATGCTCTTTCATATTTGTAGGTTACTTTTGCGGCTTTCCAGTCAAGATGCGTCTGTAGAAGACTTGCCGTTTGTTGAGACGTTCAGCGCCAGAGAATTTTGTTTTAGAGCTGCAGATGGAGCCTCTAGTAAATGGAACTGTGACGGCGAAGTGCAACATCAGACCAACATTCGTGCCAAGTATGCATAATTTCAGTTGCTCTCAAATAGTGAGGTTATTTTTATTTTAAAAGTTGACACTTCAGTATTGCGCTCAATTTTTCTTGAGTACACCACGTCTTTCCAATACACGCTTTGGTCGACCTGCACTGGTATACCTATGGAGGTCTACTGAGGTGTGTGTGGCGAAGCATTAAAATAAAGTTTTTAATTTTTTGGGATCCTTGATAATAAGCTATATTAAAGCTTGGGACTTGGTTTGTGAATTTTTACAAATAATACCAATTCTAAAAACTGTCAGCCACTACTAAGTACCAAGTATAGAAAACATTGCCTATAAAAGTACAGGTTTCCTTGAATAATAATATAACTAAAGGTGTTTATACACCATTTTTTTTATAAAGTGCTCAAATAATGCAAAATACAAAATAAATACATATTTAACGCTATGGACGTATGTATACATGTATATTCGGCTTGTGCTTCGAATAGCCGCTTGTCCTTTGCCGTTTCCGGAATCACACTTGGTTATAAATTAAGGCGAATGTGGAAGTGTTCGCAACGATTTCAAGTCGCGCCCGCTTTAATTCGAAAACGACCCGTGCTAGGAGGGATTTAAAGTCCTGTACACAAGCTTAAATTTGTATTACTTCCTAATATTTTTAATATAATTGAAGACACTTTTTCGTTATAAAATAATTTTGTTCGTTAATTTAAATGTTAACACCTTGACATTTACTGTTTTTAATCTGTTGGTCCATTTTGGCCACATTATAATTATTTCTGTATGGTAATATTTCGGAGGTTTACATTTTAATTATGTATTTTTTGTAGGGTAAGATGCCAGTTGCTCACGATCTTTAGTCAGGGAAGCCAGAAAACTTTAGAAACGAAAAAATCTTGCTGTGGTTTTTAAACAGTCAATAGACCAGTGGTTAAAGTATTTTCTCAAGAGTATTTTATTTTGTAACAAAAGTATTTAAAGGTATTTTAATATGTATAATTGTGCTCAGATTAAGAAAAGTCTATTATTATAGCCTGAAAATATGTGATTCTTATAAAAAAAAACAAATTTTGAGGTAGAGGTTGTTTGCCCTTTTTTACCATAATTTTTATTTTATTAATTTACAATTCTGTTTTATAATTTTTTTACACACTCGACAAAAAAAAATACCAAATACAAACAGAGCATGGATGTACATTTTAATTTTTAGTATTAAACAGTTATAAAAAGCAAATTATGGTGTAAAGAAAAAAAAATGAAAAATATTCTTTTTTAACAAAATATTTTGTTGTGAAACTCTAATTTAAAGTTGGTCATTCCTTTGTAAAAGAGTTTAACGTTACATTTGCTATACTGTAACTAATAACTGAACATTTTTAGAGATATATTTTTGATGATGTAAGCTTTGTATCTCAGATGTAACGGTTTACTCTTGATACATTTGCTTAAGTAAGATATCTACTTTGTTATTTAAATTGTTTTTGTTGAATATATTTTTGTGTCACATGAGCAAACTTTATTTATTTAGATTCACTAAGGTAACCGCCAAAAAGATGTACACATATGGGTCAAAAATATTCTTGAAATTATTTAAAAATTTTTTTGCTGTTTATCCAGTAACCAAAGAATCCGTAGGGAGCGGCGGTTGGCAAAATAATAAAAAAATTAGTTAAAATTAAAAAAATTAAGGTTGGTTGGCATGCTATGTTTATATTTAATTATTTTCTTTTAGATTTTAAAAAGAAAATATAAAAAATGAGATTCGGCAGGTACTTTAGTTTTACTTTCTAATTGTAACTTTTCTAAATCTATCTAACTGTAATAAAGTTAAAGGTTAAAAAAGGTGAATATTTATTCTCCACTTAAAATTAACTTTTATTTTTAATTTTCAACACCAGCATATATTTTAAAAAGTAAGCGGAGAAAGGTGAGAGTGATTTTGTCCTACCTTGAACAGTTTTTGCTCAGTAAATGGCCAAAAATCAAAAATAAGAGTTTTAAAGGTCGGGCGTCACATAATCACAACGATTATGTGACTGTCCTGTGGCCGTGCGCTTCACCGGTGAAATGTAGGGAGATGCGGTGCAAAAATTTTGTATTTAATCAAACTGCAGTAATACGAGTCAATTATACCACGCTTAAAATGACACCTGATCATAAATTAAATCTTTACAAATAAGGTAACACAGTTTTAAGGGTTGACCACATATAACCACACCGAGTCCTGCACCGTAGCACGGCCGTGACTCAGTTTTGAAATGTACCGTTGTAATCAACCACATACCCCTCACCACACTTTAACAAGTAAACAAACATTAGTTTAATTAGAGTGAGGAAGTCTGTCAAAAAATCTTAGCTCGCATTGGTCCCCTCATTGTCGCCGTCGACACGACAAAGCTAGCTAAAACGGTTATAAAAATATGAAGGTCCAAAAATCGCTAATTCTCCACTGATTGACTGATTCCCCGACCTATAGATCAAAAACCTAACCCACTTCCAGATGAACTAGAAAGATGAAATTTGTAATCCAGCCAAGTAATTGTGTGTAAGCGTGGGAAAAAATCTAAAAATAAAAAAAAGCTACCAAAAGAGAAGAAAAGACTTGCGCTAAGCATCCTAGAGAGGGGATTACCCCTTTACCCCACCCCCCACCCCCACCCTTATTTACGCCGGTGTATGTGCTTGAATTCGTTTGCTCAGGGTTGGAAATCCGGTCTGTACGCGGCTTAACACGCGGGATGTCACCGGTTCGATCCCAGGCAGAAACATAACTTTTTTTAAATTATCAATAATATATTAACAACTAAAGCAATATTATGTTTCTTGTTGCGTTGCCACCTCAATAAACAAACTGAATACACAAAGCATGAAAGAAATGAAATGGTTGGTGGTACCTAGTTGCATTGTTTAATATTTATTATGGTAATTTTCTAGAAACCGGCGGCAACTCCGATTTTGACGAAATTTGGTATACGGGGGTTTTTGGGGCGCTGATCACGAATCTGAAAGAATTATTTGGCGGCAACGTTTCGTTCTCGAGATATCCATCATCAAAGTTGGTATTTGAACTAACCTTATTTTTACTGTATCCCCCTTCTTTTTGCACACAATTCTTGATTTAAAGCTAAAGTATCACACAATATTTGATTTTCACCTTTTAAAACCCCGTTTTTACGTATTTTACATTATTTTTGCATTAAATTGCGTGGCTTTTCTTGGATAATGCGGCAACCATACATACACATAGGGCTTCATGGCACACTGGGATTGAAATGATTCAAAGTATAGCTATGCAATTTAATGCAAAAATAATGTAAAATACGTAAAACGGGTTTTAAAGGTGAAAATCAAATATTGTGCGACACTTAGCTTTTAATCAAGAATTGTGTGCAAAGAAGTATGGTGAAAATAAGGTTAGTTCAAATACCAACTTTGATAATGGATGATCAGATTCGTGATCAGCGCCCCAAAAACCCCGTATACCAAATTTCGTCAAAATCGGAGTTGCCGCCGGTTTCTAGAAAATTACCTTTATTATCTTTACAAAAGAAATGATATACCACCAAAAACACAAATGTGAGAAAGGGGGCCAATCTTAATATTAAAATTATGCTTTGCTGTGGGCTTTGCCGCAAAAGAATGGAGATCTAAATGAGTGCTAAGTTCTGTACAAAATCCAAATACCCATGTATGAGATCTTAAAGGTTTGATTTGACTTAGCCAGCTTTTATCAGAATTAAAATATATTTAAATAAGTTGATTAACTTTTATAAAATGACTGATGTAATGCAAATTGGCCAAGTCAAATCTAACCTAGCTACTTTAAGATCTCATATATATTTGGATTTTGTACAGAACTTACTTAGCACTTATTTAGAGAGAATTACTCTAATGTTCTATGATAAATAACTTATAAAAAAATGGATAGAAAAGCTATAAATTGCCTTTTTTCGGCACTTCAAAGAAATTACCTGAAATTCATGCCTCTAGACGAGAACACGCACTTAAATGGAAAAACGTATTTCCTAGGTACCTCGTACCTTAAGGCTTCGTGGGCTTACATTTGTTCCATAGTGTAAAGAACTCGAATGGCGTTGTGCAGTAGTAGAACTATCGTGTGCTATTATACTTTTAGCTAGTTTTTCTGAGCGGATGACGTCATAAATTTTTATTATCAATCGATATATTTACCCATCCCTAGTGTCAAGAATGTTTAACCTCACTTTTTTAAAAATTCATTTCCATATAAGTTTCTTATGGTGCGGTACGCTAAAATTTAACAATAAACATGGATAACTTGGAAGTAGCATCGTACCAGTCTTTTAAATATGATAAAAGTAATACAGGTGAATGTATTGAAGTGAGTGTAGGAGACAGTGTCTGCTGTTTTTAACTGATTCCAACAAACTGGTTCTATGTGAATACCTTGATAATATAAAAACATTTTTATTAGACGAGAATATAAGCAATAGTGTTGTACAACTAAAATATTTAAGTATTTGGCAAGTTGTTTTTATTGCCACCCATAACAGTCTAATAATCTTCAATCCCAAGAATGAAGAACTTACAGTTATACATACCTTTACCACCAAAATAACTCGGACATCTTGGAATCCTAATGAAACCTTTCTCATAGTAGCAAATGAAAAGGACTTATTATTTGGATTTACATTAGAAGTAAACTCAGCCAAACAGGAGTATTGTTTTATTGAGACCAATAGTGCTTCTCTAGATGACCCTGTACCAAATTCTGTATATGTAGGATGGGGCTCACATAATACACAGTTTAAAGGAGTAAAGAAAAAGGATGAAGAAAAAATAGAAGGTAAGATGCAAATGTTTCAATATAGAGTATGTTTACGGATGGACTTAATTATTATAAGTGTATTTTTTCATTATTTCGAGGAAGAGTGTTTTTTTATTAAAAATTTTGGTAATTGTTTACGTATCGGACACCACGCCAATTTTTGGCACACAGGAGTTTTTCGGGGCGCTGATTACGAATCTGAAAGAATTTTGATTCGGCAATGTTTTGTTCTCAAGATGTTCATCATCAGTCTTGAATAAAAACACCCAATTTTTGAGCTTTATTCTAAATTAGGACTCAATATTTCATTTCCACCTCTGAAAAACATTTTTCCATTTATTTTACTACTTTATTTGCAATTTGTCAGAAAATTTTATTTTTTAGCAAAGTTTGTGCATAATCTCAGACTGTATTAGCATTAGGTAATTTTAATGAAACTGCTATGGTATACAGGGTAGATCAGAAAGATTGGAAACTGCTTATGAGTAAAGTGTCCTTATTTTAAAATCTTTACCAAAATGGTAAAAACAATATTAGAAATCAAAAGTTATGTCTTAATACCGAGTCATGGCCTCCTATACAAGTTTTTATTAATTTATTTTTTAATTTCAAATTACCTGTTCTACGTTCATAAGGATTTGAAAAAAAATTGTACTGAATAAAAGGATTTTTATATGCACATTTTTATTTACACTATATTTGCCTTATTAAAAAGCATCTGCAAAATCTTAGGGTTGTATTAAATATCCTTGCAACAAACTTGAAGTTAACAGGTAGATCAGTTAAATTTTACAAATGTATTTTAATTTAGTTAAAATTGTTAAAAAGTAAGTGCTCTAAAGAAATATTGAATCAGAATAATAAAAAATTGTATCATACAGGATAAGATTTTTACTTCAAAATTTTCCAAAAATTTTAAAAAATCTAAATAGAAGGCCATAACTTGGTATTTATGGTTGTTGGCATACCTTTTAGTTCTAAGTAACTTTTCTATTTATTTTTAGTATATACAGTTTCAGACCATGCACCAATTTTTATTAAAAAAAAAAACAAAAAATCTAGCAAATTGCAAATTAAAAAAATTCTTGTACACTCAATGGACATCGCTGTATATACGCTGTTTATTTATTTAATTGTTTACAAAGTCTACTATTTATTCAATTGTTTACAAATTTTATACTTGCTGCGCTTAACTTAAATCCAATTTTGTATATCGTCCACCTGGAGGTTCAGAGGATATTTTTCTTACAGCCCTCTCGGATATCTTAAGTAAGGTTTTTGATCTTTAAAAATTATGAACACATCCTTTGCGGTGACTTTAATATTAACTTATGGAATGATACAATCAATGTAAAAACTTTAAAGACCTTCTGCACATCGTATTAAGAGTTGACAGATATGAGGAGATCCATATCAAAACGCAGTTTTTGATAAATTACAATTTTAAAAGTAGCTCAGTTATTTTTAAAATAGTTCCTAGGAAGTTATCTGATTATATGTATGTGCAAAAAAATAAAATTTGTTAATGAAATTTATCAATATAAAACTAGAACAGCCACAAATGAGAAGTATCATTACAAACCGCAGTTTTTGATAAAACCGAGGATAAAACACAATATACAGAATCGCATAATTTTCAATACGGCTTTTCCATTTATGTTTAAATATTTTATTGAATGGAATACATTATGTTTATTTTTGTTTATGAATTATTTCTAAAGTAACTCTTAAAAAAAATGTTATAAAGATTCGGTTTGTGAATGCATTGTTTCCAAGACACAGAGTAAAAGATACATTGTTAAACTAAATCCAATTCAACCAATCAAATCGAACTTAGAAATGTGTTCTGATTGGTCACTTTCGATCGAAACCTTGAAATTAACCAATTAGAACACTTTTTTAAGTTTGATCTGATCAGTTGAATCTCACAGGGTGTTAAACAAAAAAAAAAAAAAGTTTTTTAATTATAACTAAATATTTCTTATTGGATTTAAGTTAAGCGCAGCAAGTGTAGAATTTGTAAACAATTAAATAAATAAACACCCTGTATATACAGCGTTGTCCATTAAGTGTACAACAATTTTTTTAAATTTGCAATTTGCCAGATTTTTTGTTTTTTTTAATAAAAATTGGTGCATGGTCTGAAACTGTATATACTTATTTCCAAAGATACAAAAAAACTAAATAGAAAAGTTACTTAGAACTAAAAGGTATGCCAACAACCATAAATACCAAGTTATGGCCTTCTATTTAGATTTTTAAAAATTTTTGGAAAATTTTGAAGAAAAATCTTATCCTGTATGATACAATTTTTTATTATTCTGATTCAATATTTCTTTAGAGCACTTACTTTTTAACAATTTTAACTGAATTAAAAATACATTTGTAAAATTTAACTGATCTACCTGCCAACTTCAAGTTTGTTGCAAGGATATTTAATACAACCTTAAGATTTTGCAGATGCTTTTTAATAAGGCAAATATACTGTAAATAAAAATGTGCATATAAAAATCCATTTATTCAGTACACTTTTTTTTTCAAATCCTTATGAACGTAGAACAGGTAATTTGAAATTAAAAAAAAAAATAAATAAAAACTTGTACAGGAGGCCATGACTCGGTAATAAGACATAACTTTTGATTTCTAATATTGTTTTTACCATTTTGGTAAAGATTTTAAAATAAGGACACTTTACTCATAAGCAGTTTCCAATCTTTCTGACCTACCCTGTATACCATAGCAGTTTCATTAAAATTACCTTATGCTAATACAGTCTGAGATCATACACAAACTTTTGCTAAAAATAAAATTTTCTGACAAATTGCAAATAAAGTAGTAAAAATAAATGGAGAAATGTTTTTCAGAGGTGGAAATGAAATATTGACTGCGAATTTAGAAGAAAGCTCAAAAATTGCGTGTTTTTATTCAAGACTGATGATGAACATCTTGAGAACAAAACATTGCCGACTCAAAATTCTTTCAGATTCGTAATCAGCGCCCTGTTAAAGCATATTTTTTTCATTTGTGAGATGTTTCGTTCTGATTCTCAACGCCTCGTGTATGTCTTAAGGAGGTAATGGTCAAGGCTCACATTTTATAAAATACTGGCTAACAGTATAAATTTGACTACAAATAGTAAAATTTAGTGGGTCTATCAACACTTGGTTAAAATGCCTTATGCATATCTTATTCCCCGATTACTGATAAACAAGCTGATAACTCTTAGAAGCTATTTCAAAAGTCATTATTAAATAGCTGCATCAGCTTGCAATCTGTTATTCACATAATTTTATGGTGTTTGTTGTTAATAATATGATTAAAATAGCACAGACAACAAAAAGCTATTCAACCAAATGTGCAGTTTTTTATCTTTATGTCTTTTTAACACAAACTGAAATTTGAATCTAGATAGGATATTGTTTTTTAAAGTTACCTTGAATAATTTAACAATATAGGGTGTCTAGTAACTTAATAAAAAAATAAGAAAAAACTTCATATGAACATATGTCCTAAACGTGTTATTTTGTGAACTACGGGTGTTAAAAAGTTTAAAAAATTATCAATTTTCATAATTACTTTTATATGAATTCAGATATTTTTAAATGATTTGGGAACATCTCCTATGCATCAGAAGACATTTTTGACGTACAAGAAAAATTCACCAGTCAAGTCGTTCGTAGGAGTTTAAGGTAAATATTTTAAGTATATCTTAAGAAATAAAATGGTACATTACTGCATTTTACTAAAAAATATTTTTAAAATTGTTGACTTTTTATTTGATGGTTTTCACATAAATAAATAGATACCATTATAATTATTCTTTAATTAGAGAGGAATGTGACCAGGCTGACAAATGGTTTCCTATTCTATTTTTGCGGAAACCGTACATCAAATAAAAAAGATTTAGGAGATCAAATTTGTTCCAAACAAAATGGAAATCTTAAAAACATTTTTATTTTTGAAAATGCAGTGACCTACCATTTTTTTCTTAAAAATATTAACCTTAAACCCCTCATGGACGACACTGGTGAAAATTAATGTTTTTCTTGTATGCCAAAAATGGCTTCTATGCATAGGAGGCGTCCCCCTAAATTATTTAAAAATATCTGAATCGTTACAAAGGTTATAAAAATCAATAATTAATAAAATTTTTAACACCTCGTAGTTCAGAAAAATTTTCCTTTTTTTTCATTGTATAATCACCCTTTAAAGTTTGTCGGTTGAGTTACTGGACACCCTGTATTTACACCTGACATACATTTTAGAAATAATCCAAAATGTAGTCCTCCTCAAATTTCATGGAGAGGAAATGGGGAACAGTTTGTAGTAAACTTTTGGAGAGAAAATAGAAGATATCTGAAAGTATTTAACAGTAATTTAAAGCCGCAATTTCAGTCTGAGGTCTACCCCAATCTTTTGCCTCTAACAAGTTTTAAAGGACAAGGCAATTTTATTGCTTGCGCTGCACGTCACAATGAGAAAAACAAGATTGTTATTTTCGAGAAAACTGTCTTATGAAATCAGAATTCTTTGTTCCAGAAAGCAAGGTATATTTTTTGTGTCATAAATTGTATCTATTAAACTCCAAAAGAAAAGTTTTTCCTTTTCCAAAACATTGTATACTCACAAAATTACTAGCAAGCCTGTCATTTTTTTAGAAGTGCTATACGATTTTGAAATTTTGGTGGGATCTATATATATATATGGTTGAATAAGATGCAGTTTTCTGGTATTTCAGGCTTTATGTGGTACTTCCAGTTTAACCGGAAGTGCTCTTAAACTTTGCTTTTTTAAATGGAAAGCCCTATATATTTTTATACAGATTGATTCTCCAGGCAATTCTTAGCAAATACATGTGCCACACATTATACCTATCTTAATTAATCTTTTGAGAACATTTCGTTCGAAAATGTCACATAACCGTCATATTTCTCGATTTGTTAAAAACATATGATGCTAGAAAAACACTAATGCGATTTTGCAAACTTATTTAATGAATTTTATTTCCCTCTTTATTTTTTAGTCACCGTAAAATGCAATATCCGGTTTTACCGGCAATGCTACAGAAATTGACTTTCGGAAATTTAAATGGAAAGCATTACCCTAAGCTTTAAATTTAAATTTAGCACTTCTTGTCTAAATCTTTAACTTTTATGATTAAACTAAACTAATAGTTTTTAGGATAATAATAGTGAAACGCTAGGCTGCCCTGACAATAATAAAAAAACAATTTTTTAGCATTTTACTCTTAATCTTAAAAAACACACCGTTTTAGAGATAGGATATAATAAACAAGAAGATTAAGAAATAAGCGTTAAATTTAAATTTAAGGCTTAAGGTGGTGCTTTTCATTTCAATTATTAAAGTTCTTTACTTCCGAAAGTTAATTTCTGTACTACTTCCGGTGAAATCGGAAATTGTATTTTTACGGTGATAGGAAATAAGGTTTTATAAAAAGTTTAAAACTTTCTAGTGCCTTTTTCTACCATCATTTGTTTTTAATCAATCAATAAAAATGGCTGTTAATATAACTTTTCGAACGCCATTTTTAACCGACTTCAAAAAGAAGGAGGTTCTCAAGTCGCGTGTATGTTTTTTGTGTGTACGCGATTACTCCGGCGTTTTGTGGACCGTTTTTTCTCTTTGCAATACGTTGTTCGTGCGGCAAAGCTACCTCTAGATAGGTATTATGCTCAGATAATAAAGAAAAAGAGAAGATAAGGGCGCATTTACAATCGACAGCCTTGGGGTAAAATGTACCCTTTTCACCGAACTAAAGAGGTATTAGTACCGATTTAATAGTAATAAAAATAAAGTAAAAAGCGAAATATTAAACATTAAAAATAAAATCAAACCGACTTCAAAAAATTAATAAAACTCACTAAAGTCGGGTAATGTGTGCTAAACTACTTAATGTTACGACCTTAATAAACAAAATCTTTTATATTTTATTACCATATGTTATTACCTTTGACTTTTTTATTTTTAACTTTTTGGTAACGTTTAATAATTTTTATTAAATTATTAGAAAAATATACAGGTCGTTTCATTGAAAATAGCAAAGCTTAGAGCACTTCCGTTTAAACCAGAAGTGCCAGATAAAGGCTGAAACATTAAAAATCTGCATTTTATTTAACCATACATGGTACCAAAATTTCAATATCCTACAACACTTTTTTAGAAAATGGTAGGCTTGCGTATACTATTAAACATGCTTTAATTCCAATGTTTTAAAGATTATTTTTAAACTTTATAACCAAAATAGTTGAATTTCTCGGATCTCCAGTAAATCCAGTTTTTTTTACAGGGTGAAATAAAGTACTTACAGTATCATCCAGATATGCACCTTTTAGCAATCTACAGTCAAGACTTGTCATTTAATGGCTACCTCAACATATATCTAAATTGTAATGCTCATTGGTATTTAAAACAGCAGTTATATTACCCATCAAGCAAAAATTATTATCATTTCATTGGAGCACAATTCTTGATAAAACTATGTGTACACTTAATGTTTTAACATCGGAAGCAGTGGAACAAATTTTGTTTAGAGTAGTAATTCACAGGTATCCTGAAAACAGCCTTGTGGCTGTAATTGATGGGATAAAAGTTCATTTTTCGAAGTTTTCTGATCAAATTGTGCCTCCCCTATGTCAAGCTTATCTTTGGATTTTGATAAGCCAGTCAATAAAATATTTTTTAATCCATCTTTAAATCTGTACCAATTTGTTACATCAGATCATGCAATACATCAATATCTTTATGAAAACGGTCAGTTTAACCTTCCTTCTGGCATAGATCTGTACAAAACAAATTTAGATGTTCACAAGGACTCCAGTAATGTAATATATAAAACAGAAATGATTTTAAATAATATTCCTTTTGAATTTGTATTAGATAGAAAACAAGATTTATTGGTAAATAACGCTGTAGTTTGTAATAATGTACTGTCAATGTATATTCATGAGAACTATCTTCTTTTTCTCATGCCTCCTGCAAGTTATACTGTGTCAGACTTAAACCAGAAATTCTTTTAAATGATAACTGGAATCTAAACAAATTTTATTCTAGAGAAGTTGAACAAGGATCAAAAATTGTTTGTGTTACATGCACATCTGATATTGTCTTGCAGTTACCCAGAGGTAATCTTGAAACTATAACTTGCAGAGTTATTGCTATTGATTCAATTGAGAAGTTACTAGCACAGAAAAAGTGGGAACATGCTGTATACCAAATCAGACAACAAAGGTTAAACTGGAATTTATTAATAGATCTAAATCCTCAAAGATTTTTAGAGCACATTGGGGAATTTATTGAAGCCGTTAAAACAGTTTCATTATTAAACAACATAGTTTCGGAGTTCTCTAAGGATAATTGTCTTCAAACCATGTATAGTCAGTGCTTTGAAGGTGATAGTAGAACATATTCAGAATATGATAAAACTCAAATTTTCTCCAGTATTTTGGATAAAATAATTTGTCTCAACCCTGTTTTAAATCTAGTTAGTATTGTTACACTTCAAACCAAGCACTTTACACTTAAATCAGCTCTAAAATCTGTGTGTGCGGTGTTTCAAAAGGAGAAGTTTGAAATCTGCAAGAAAGCAATGTTTCAGATTTTATTGCATAAGCATGCTAAAGATGTGATTAATGAGGCTTATACACTATACAATATAGATTTTATGACCTTTATATACACATGTTGCTCCGAAGATCCCAGAATTTTTGAACCTGAGCTTCAGAAACTTATAATGCTGAACCCAACAGAACTTCGTTTTAAAATGAATGTGCTAGGAAAAAATTTCAAATTGGCTACTAAATATCTAATAAGGTGTTCAAGCTTTGACGAAAAATTTATTTCGGACTTTATTACTAAGCATGCGACGCAGTGTGCTGCATATGAATGTATGGGTTCTGCCCATCCTAATTTTAAACTAGTTTCTCAACTTTTTTCCAAGTATTTATCTCTCAGAACCCGGCATAATGAGGCAGGGCTAGTTCTTGAGAGAGCAGGATTTTACAAAGAAGCACTTGATGAATACAAGAGAGCCCTTAATTGGCATCAGGTTTTAAGATTGTTTGAGAGACTTCAAGTTGAGAAAGATTCCAGAACAGAGCTCCTTTTAAACTTAGCTAATGAATTAGTTCATTATAAACGAGTTGATGAAGCAGTTCTTATATATGAATTTTACTGTGGTTCATATGAAAAAGCCATTGAGGTACTTACAGAAAAGAAAATGTTTCAAAAAGCATTGGTTTTGGCTGGAAAATACGGCCTTACTGATTTAATAGGTATGCTGATAGTATTTTTTAACAGATACATACTTTTATGATTTTTGCAATATTTTTAAGTTAGAACATGATAATTTTTTAGTGTTAGGAAATAAAAATATTATTCATTTTAGCACAAGTGATCACACCAGCCATTATAAAGTATAGAACAGATCTTTATGATAGGATAACCGAGCTAGGAAAAAAGTTTGTTCAATACACATCAAGGTTACAGTTAGTTAGAGAGAAAAAACTTTATAGTCTAAAATATAGACATCTAGATGGAGAAGAGGAGTTTGATAATGATGATCTTTACTCCGAATATGGAAGTATAATCTCTTCCAGGGGATCATCAATCGGATCGAAAGGTTCAAGAAGGTAATATATATATATATATATATATATATATATATATATATATATATACTATAGAATAGAATAGAATAGAATATAACTTTATTTCAGATTTTATTATATATATTTATATATATATATATATATATATATATATATATATATATATATATATATATATATATACAGTGGTGGACAAAAGTATTGGCACAGCACATATTTTTTAAATAAAAATATATATTTCCCAAATACAAATGTAAACAAATATAAAAAGTTAAATTTGTTGAACATTCTTACAAAACCTACATATTTTTTTCAAAAATAAATTTCTGAACTCTTCTTGAATATATTAAATTAACTAAAAATAAAAATAATGGCAAAATTTCTATGGACAAAAGTATTGGCACACTAAATAATAATATAATTATATACAAATCTAATATTTTGTCGGAAGTCCTTTTCTCTTTATCACTTCCTTTAGTCGGTTTGGCATGGAGTGGACTAATTTTTGAGTT
This sequence comes from Listronotus bonariensis, assembly GCA_014170235.1. Lineage (NCBI taxonomy): Eukaryota > Metazoa > Arthropoda > Insecta > Coleoptera > Curculionidae > Listronotus > Listronotus bonariensis. Next base: position 391,093 of record JACEGR010000127.1, read on the forward strand.
AGTTCTTGTCCCAAAGACGTCCACTCTTGTTGAAGAATTTCCTTCAATTGACTTTTGCTGGAAATATGATGTTTTCTGATTCGCTTCTCTAGTTCATTCCACAGATTTTCAATTGGGTTAATGTCAGGGGACTGAGGAGGAGTGTTTAACTGATGTGGCACATTATAAGCTATCCACTGTTTAACAATATAAGCTGTGTGCTTCGGGTCGTTGTCTTGTTGAAAATAAAAATTGTTGGCAATATTTAATTTTTCAGCACTTTGCTTCAAATTGTTTTTTAAAATATTCAAATAAACGGTTTTGTTCATTATTCCATCAATGAAGACAAGATTTCCAACACCTCCTGCAGCCATACACCCCCACACTAACACACTTCCACCCCCATGCTTAACAGTTTGGTGCAAATTCTTTAGTTCAAGTTCAGTGTTTTGCTTCCTCCAGACAAGAGATCGCCCATCTGAATGAAAGATGTTATATTTACTTTCGTCAGAAAATATTACTTGGTCCCAAAACTCATTAGTCTTATCAACATATCGATTTGCAAACTCCAAACGCTTTTTTGGTTGACTTTATTAATGTAAGGTTTTTTCTTGCAACCCTTGCTCTGTATCCAGCACGATGCAGAACTCTTCGAACGGTTTTGGCACTAACATCTTTATCATCCTGTTCTCTAATCATTGAGGTAATTTCTGACGCTGAGGTATGGGGATTCTTTTAATTTCTCTAATAATTTTTCGTTTTTCCATTTCTGTAATTTTTTGATGGTCGCCCCGTTCGTGGCTTGTTTTGAAAATTATCGCTATCCTTAAATCTTTTTACAACACTACGGATAGTATAACGACTCTTTCTCACTATATTTGCAATTTCAGAGTATGATTTACCCTCACGGTGCAGATCTACAATTATTTTTCTTTCAGAAACTGTAGTTTCCTGTCCTTTGCGACCCATTTTCTTTAAAAATTTACTTCTCAAATGCTTGCACCAAGACACACCAAAACTATAGACGATATTGATGTTTAATAAAAGTAATAAACACATATTTGCATATTAGTTTTTTTCAGCGATTTTTATCTTTCAAATATTTGGTAAATATTAAGAGTGCCAATATTTTTGTCCAAGCAAGTTCTGATATTTTATTTATTTTTATTTTATTGTTTCTATTTCATTTGGATTAGACAAATTTTTTTATGTAAACTTTGGATTTTGGTTAAAAGAATAATATAAAAATTTATTTTATTTTTGGAATAATTGTAATCAAGGATAATGATATTTTATTTTCAAACATATGAGCTGTGCCAATACTTTTGTCCACCACTGTATATATATATATTTATATATATATATATATTTAATAATACTTCAATGGTAAATATGTTTACTTGCTATGGTTTCTAAGACTTCATTTTTTGAATAATATTTTTAAATTTATTCTTTTAAAAAACTTATTGTTAGAATTATGTTTTTCTAAAATAAAATAATATAAAATACTCGCTTTTTGCCATTACATGTCAGGGTTTGCAGATATATATCAATTGATATACTATATGAGCAAGCAGTTTTGGTATATCGGCCAGTAATAGAATAACAAAACAAGCACTATTAGTCACGCATGTTTACATGCCGGTATTATGTAGATCGTCTCTTTTCCTCACATTGCCTATGTGTTATGTTATTTAGCTCAACCGGTACTTCATGATATACAAGTGATCAAACTTAAGTCGGCCCTATTGCTAACTCCTTTATTATTGGAGATACGAAGTCGGTTAGTTATTGTATTTTTTTCTGATTAACATGCTGCCAACAGAAAAAACAATTCAACATCGGGTTTTCGATTTATTGCAATAAATGTACTTTTTTTTAATGAAACATCCTGTATATTATGTCATTATTCAAAAGATCTATTAAAGAGCTTTAAAAAGTCCACATGTAATATATCCAATTTTTAATAGTTTCGAAAATATGGCCATCCTCAGAAATTTAATAATAAACTGGCATTTTTTAATAAAACACTCTATATAAAGCATCACCATTTAATAAATATTTTAAAGAGCTTTAAGAAAATACCACATTTTATATGCCTGTCTCTTCTAGTTTTGAAAATATGGCCATTTAAATCTGGAAAATAGTAGATATAATGTCAATTTTATCTAAGATACTAAACTTAAGGTACTCGCACACATGTACACTTTTTTGTGGTGCAACTTTTTATAGCGTAATAATATATAAACTTTATGTTTGCTTGCATGCTTACGTAAACATAAAGTTTATTTATTATCCCGCTATAAGAAGTTGCGACACCAAAGTGTGCGACTACCTTTAGTGCTTAGAGCTGTAGATATAATGAAAATTTAACATAATTTTCAAATTGGATGGCCATATTTCCAAAACTAAAAGAGATAGAACATATCAAATATGGTATTTTTTAAAGCTCTTTAAAATATCTATTTAATGGTGATCCAATATATAGGGTCTTTTATTTAAAAATGCCTGTTTACTATGAAATTCTTAAAAATAGCCATATTTCCGACCCTACTAAAATTGGATATATTACATGTGGACTTATTTTAAAGCTCTTTGATAGGGTTTACAGGGTGTTATATTTAAAAACAGTAAATTTTGTGCAATAAATCGAAAACCTGATGTTTATTTGTTTTTCTGTTGGCAGAACGTTAATCAGCGGAAGAAATACTACAACTCCACTCATTTAATCGACTTCGTGTCTCCAATAATAAAGAAGTTAGCAATAGTGCCGACTAAAGTTTGATCACCCTGTATATCAGGATATACAGGGTTATTTTGCGGTGGTATTTTTCCTTTAACACTGTACAGGGTGGGCAAAATTGGGTGTTTTTATGGGTTATCTCAAAACTGATGTAGATGTTATGGGCTCGATTTTAAAGAAACTAAAAATGGCGTAGTTAGAATTTTAATTAAATTATTTATCCTAGAGATACGAGGAAAATGCCAACTTAAAAATAACCCTGTATATCGGAACATTTATGCTGAATAAATATCCAAATTTATGATATACATTCTTCTTAAACATTCTTTTGGGAAAACTGGTCGCATGGTCCAAACCTGAAAAATACAAAATTTTACTCCGATTGGTAATATACAGGGCAAGTTATAACTAATAATATGAAAAATGACCAAGAGTAAAAAACCTTTATTTTTAAAAATAGGACACAATTTTATAAGTAAATGTTGTAGAGAATTAAATTTTATGTCAAAATTTAAAGTTAAAAAATTAAAGTAAAATATATTTTTTTTTAATTTTTTACATTATGCATTAACTGTTTTTAAAATACTTGGCTTAAGGCATCGAATTATTGAAAAATATTTAAAATTAATTAATTTTCTTTATTAAATAATTAAAAAAAATGTGACAGTTTTGCATTACCGTCTAGTTAGGAAAATATTTCTATTTTCATTTGTCTAAAAATTGCTTAGGCAAATAAGATCAAATGGTAATTGACTAGGCAAATAGCATTTGAAACTGAAAATACACCATTTGCCCAGGCAAAAGGCATTTGCCTAGGCAGAAGTAGTTTGCCTAAAATAACCATTTGACTGCGACACATACACTGGTGGAAAAAACTAAAGGATACAAAAAAACTCCAAATTTTTGACGTTTTTCAAGTGGATGTATTTCAGCTTAAAAATGATTGTACCGAAGGGCTTTTCACTGACCCAAAATTTGTACAGGTATTCCCCTTCTGCCCTAGTATTTTGACTATGTATTTCCTACGTATTCCACGTGATTCCCCATGTATCCCCTGGATTTCCCATGTATTCCCTATCTATAATTCCCATGCTTAGCGCGAAAATTCCCCCCCAAGTGTACTGGTGTTCCCTTAGCGCCCTCGGATCGTACTTTAAGTTAATAAAGAAAAGAAAATTAAAAGAGCATTTAAAATCTTGAAGTGTTAAGGTCCTACGGTGAATAATTTTTCAAGCTACGTGTACCCTGCAAACCTAATGAATACCAGAAAGATTTTTTGAAGACTTTTCGGTTCTTTTTGGTCTAAATCTTTCGATTTTTTTTTTTGGTCTGAACATTTTGATTTTTCTCAGCTTAGCCGCCGTATGGATTGAATGGCTTGATTGTTCAACCGCTTCTCGCCGAGATATTAAACTTTCAGCAAGGAGGACTTTTTGTCTTTAACCATCAATGTCCCAGTAACCGCTGATTGCACATGAAAATTAGGAGGGTTTTAAAATCTTAATAAACACTCAACAACAATTGGTTATGATTTACTTGATTTTTTGCAAAAATTTTTCCGTTAATTTTGAAAATCAAGAAAAAAGGGGCCTTGTGGCTTTTGGGAGAAATCGAGGTGCCAAGTTGAAGTTATCAAGAAGACAGTATGCTAAGTGTGCCTTTTACAGTTTAATACGGTCGGATTTGGCACAAATAAAGAGATTAATTAGAAGGGGAAAAATACTTTAGCTTTTTGAAGCTGCCGTGGCTATAAATACAATGTGTGTTATGCCAGTTACGGTTACTCTCAATTGTGACTCCCACAAGGTTGAAGGTGTCCTCCGTAAGCAAAGCATGAGTATGTAATGACTACTTTCATGAAGGAACATGATTGTATTGTTAGATGCATTGAAAATAGACGAGATTTTGGCGCCCAATCCAATATTAAATTAAGTTCTGTGAAACGATATCTGCATTGCTTTGCGTTTGTTTTCCAAATCAGGTTAAGAGATCGGTTTAGGAACCTGAATACTGGAGTAAAGGGCACTATCGTCGGCAAAACTATGAATCGAATTAGTTTTGGACGAGAGAAAATCATTGATGTAAAGAAGAAACAATGTTGGTACCAGTACTGAGTCCTGAGGCACACCAGCATTTACTTGGCAAAAGCTTAAAGAGTGGCCATCCACACAACCGATATACGTCGATCAGAAAGATAACTAGAGAGCCAAGTTCAGAGTTTTGTTGACAGACCATAGGAGGGAGGTTTATTAAGAAGCGTGTCATGCCAGACCTGGTTTAAAGCTTTGGATATATCAAGAGCAACGATGTGGGACTTACCTAGAAACTTAAGAGACTTATTTCAGCAGTGTGATAGGAAGAAAAGAAGATTTGCTGTAGATCTTTGTGGCGATCATTTCATAGGTTGAACACGTGCAGCTTTCCAGCTCTCCGGAAAAATACTTGTGTCGTGATAAATTCAAAAGAGCCGAGCTACGATGGTTGCAAGTCCTGGAGCACATTTTTTTAAAATGACTGCTGATATGCCATCCAGCCCAGACGATTTATTGGTGTCAAGAGAAGAAAGGGATACGCTTATTGTGTTTCACCCTAAAAATATAACTCAGAACATTTTATGAAGAACTGGGGTAATAGTTGGAATTGGATGATTTTACGGAAGGGTTAAGGATTGAATTGGCAGCAAATTGTTTAGCAAATAGTTTTGCCTTTCCTTTAGCGGTAGAAATAATTTTATTTTTTCAAAGTTAGTGATGAAAAAGAACTAGTACAAAAATTCCTACTTATGTTTTTCGCAAAGGAGCAGAAAGGTTTACTCCCGTTTAGGCAAGAAAGAACTTTGTTTTTTATTCGATTATCGAAGGAGTTTTTGGCTTCTGAAATTGTTTGATTGTAGTAGTTTCTTGCTGTAATACTAGCCTGTCGGTTTTCTGGACTAGGATCCTGTAGAAACTTCTTGTGAGCCTGAACTTTTAAAAATTCTAGCTTTATCACAAGATTTGGAAAACCAGGGTTTGTTATTAGATTGTTTGGGGTTCTTAATGTTGTGTGGAATAAAGTTTTCAATTCCCAATTGAATAGATTCAGTTAATTGATTGCAAATTTCAGAAGGATCACGAGAAGAAAAGCAGATGAAATTCCAGGGGTAAGTGGCGAAGAAGTCCCTCAGGCCATCCCAGTCGGCTGAGTTGTAGTGCCATACGGTGCGTGGTGGCATGCTTTCATTTACCTCGGGATGTGCAGGGTAAGATATAGTAACTAAGCCATGATCTGAGCGACCTAGGGGAGCTGTGACAGATGCTTGATAGAGTTCGGGGTTGGTGGTAAGAAAGAGATCTAGGGGATTTGAACTATGATTTGGGACTTTAGGAAAGGAGGTGGGTTCCATAATAAGGTTGGTAAGAGAGTTACTGACTGCGAAGAGTTCGGCTGCTCTGCCTTGGGGGTCAGTTTTTAAAGAGCCCAGCCAATCCTTATTATGGAAACTGAGAAATTATGCTATCGATCTTTGTTGAAAGAAAGTCAAAGAATTCGACATAGGAATTATTAGATGGGAACCGGTATAAACAGCAGATAAATTTAGTTGAAGACCTAAGGGAAAGTTTGAGCCAAAGGATATCGGGCCTACCCGATTCAAGATTGGAAACTCGAGCACAAGCCAGATCGTTGCGAACGTAAGCACATACGCCACCATGTGGGTGAAAAGACGAAATAGGTTCGTAGCCTGGGAAGAGAAGGTGGCTGGTTGAAGATTTAGAATTATTTGTGGCGGCGTAATTTAAAAACGGTACTTACTTTAAAAACTCGCCTGGTACAGGTACTTCTTACTCTTAAGCAAAAATTACATTTTTGGCCAAACCTCGTAGATAACTTATACAATTTGATATCTGGTTAGTTCTGGTATCTGGTTGCTTTTTAGGTTTTGGACCATGCAGAACTTTTTAATAAAAAAACTTTTTTTCGTAAAATCAATAATTAAAAGGTTTCTCATATGACGCCAACTTACGTAGACACACTGTATAATTTTTTAAAGAATAACAAATAAGTAATAGTCTCTTTAATTATTATGAAAAACAACAACTTAACAAAAAACCTGTATATACTTGAAAAATACACAAAAGTTTCCTTTTATCAATTTGATAAAATTGGCTAACAAATTTCATTGCATAAACAAATATTGCAACTGTAGATTTATCAATATGACAAAAAAAAAAAAAAATTTTGTTTTAGTTCGACGTTGTCATCAAGAAATCGTCGCAAGCAGGAAAAAAGAAAACAGACCTGAGAGAGGGGTGGGGTCTACGAGGATATTGCTCTCATAAGACAGCTGTATTTATTAGCAATAGACATTTTGAATGTGGAGATGAAGTTAAGGAAGTTTGTATGACTTTAACAGACGATCAAAGTTTCATTTACTGTACAAAACTTCATGAAACGCTTATTAGTGTTCAAGACAGTGTTAGGAAAAATATTCCTAAAATTTGGTCTGATTCCTTTTTAAATGCTCAAGAATCTACAGAACCCGAAATTTTGGCTGTTATTCAAAACAGATGTGAATTAGGTAAATATAAAAAAGTAAAAAAAAATGTTAAAATGAAGATGAAACGTCTAAAAGTTACCATCTATGTTTAACATTTTAAAAACTAAGGTTTTATATATTTTCATATACTTTTTTTCAATGGTATGTTTTTTTACAGATGCTGAATTTAGAACCCCGCCGCCGTCTCAGAAGTTAGTGGATAATTGGAAGTTATTAATTTTTAGTAAAACATAATCAAAAGTTTTTTTATGTTTTTTATTAAACAATTTTTCCTTTTAAAATATAATATTAGTTATTATTTTATTCATCAAATGTTTTATTCGGCATAATATGTATTTGTATTATATTTTTACATATTTTGTTATGCTATATTAAAAATATTAAATTAATATTATAACTGTTAAACTACTTTTTTTCTTACACACCCAAGTACTACCAAAAAAAAAATGTTACAATATTATAAAAATAACTTTTGTGCGCCTATAAAAATTGGATCTTTAAAACTTAAAATGACGAGATTTTTTTAAACATCGGTGTTCTGTTAAAAAAGGTACTTGCACAAAGTGTTTTTAGAAATTTTAAGGTTTTTTGAAAAACTGTATTTTGAGAATGAACAATTGGAGGACCTATGTTTATATAAACTTTTTTTTTTATTAAAGTATCTCAGGAATACGCCCTTAAATTATCTTACCGCAATTAGGAAACACCCTGTATAATTGTATAATTATGGTAAGTACCAAATTTTATATTTTATCTTAAAAATATAAATTTACAGGGGAAACAACCCTTGAGAAACACCTAGTAGGTGTGTGTGTGTGTGTAGGTTTTATTGCTACAATGTCCTTTGCATTTTTAACCATTATATGTGCAGGAAAGACTTGTAAAGATCCAAAACTCTAATAGTTGTACTGGATAGATCATGATCAATATTATTCATATCTTCAACAGTTACCAATCGCTTTTTAAATTTAAAAAGACAAATTCACTGTTTCTTTCTCAGCTCTGCCTATACTATGATTTAAGTTGGAGGTTTATTTCTGGAATTCTTTTTGCGAACAAGCAAATGCCATAATTATGCAATTCTCAATGTGTTTATTGTCTCAGACTTTTGACATAATTGACAGTTCTTAGTTAATACGCAGTATATGCCCCATTGTCTTCGTCTGTCTTTATTACATTACCTTGAAAAAAAGTACATATTTGACTGACATACAACATGCGCGGGTTTTGACTGGACAGTCCACGAAGGGTAAAATAATAAATAGTAATGTACCATGGGTGTCTTAAGGTTATGTGGTCTTAAGTGAAGTAGGGGGGTGATACTTAAAGATTGAGAGTAGAAGGAAAAACCTCCGCGGGCAGAGGTTACATTGTCTGTACACTCTAGGGATAAAGGGACTGAGCAAAGTGAAAAGTGCGGGTTTTCTAAAGTTGGATCATATAGGGGTGCATATGTGAGGTACTACGTGATTATTTGTAAGGAACTGCAATAAAAAAATACAAACACAAGAAGTTCAGAAATCCCACAAATTTTTAGCATAGAATTTGACAGCGGAAAGGGTACACAAGTTAAAGAATTTGATATTTACTCAAATCAGTAGAGAAAATAACTACACTGAAATTTATGCGCAATTTTTCGATCAGAGAGTATTTTTTTATATAAATGGGCCGCCATATTGGATTAACATGTCCCTTATCCCCATAAATCACAAACAAGTTTCCTTTGCTAAAATACTCGAAGCATCCC